>CM060172.1:73082259-73626748 GCA_030549775.1 Tamarix chinensis
TGGCCCGCTCAGGGGAGAGGGCGTTGGGCCAGCGGGCTGGCCCAGGTCGGGGGGAATAGGAAAAAAAAAAAAGAGAAGGAAAGGAAAAAAAAGGAAAAAGAGGGGGGGGAAGGAGAAAAATAAAAAGGAAAAAGAAGGGAAAATGATGGTATTAGTATAATTTGGGTAATTTGGGATGTTTAATAAAATATAAATATTAAAATAATAATTAAATTCTCTTTTTAGCTTGATTTAGGGATTTTTGAAAGAATTTTCTTAAACTCCATTTTAATTAATAAAACACTCTAATTTTCTCCAATTAAATTATTTATAAAGTTTATATTAATTTGAAACTATTTTATCCTTCTTAATTTAAATAAAGTTATTTATTTAATTAATTTCTAAAATAAAATCCTTAATTTGCTTAAAATACCACATTTCCTCTTATTTAAAACACTTATAAATTTCTTCTTGATTTTCCCTAATTAACTTCCTTTTATTTTAATAAAAGTAAATTATTTGATTAACTTTCAAAATAAAATCTTATTTAATAATAAATAATAGAAATTAGGATTTTCGGGGCATTTCAACCCTTTTACTTCTGCATTATCATAATTGCCCTTTGCATATAAAATTACCAATTTTTCCTTTTACATACAAATTACCATGTTGCCCTTTAATTACACAAGTACTTTTTTTTTTATCCTTTAGTTACAAAATTACCATATTACCTTTTAATTGTAAAATTACCATTTTACCCTCGAATTATAACATTACCATTTTATCCTTTAATTCTAAAATTACCCTTTTACTCTTTAATTACAAAATTACCATTTTTCCCTTAATTATAAAATTACCATTTTACCCTTTATTCAAAAATTACCATTTTACCCCTTTACTTCTAAAATTACCATTTTATCTTTTATTCACAAAATTATCATTTTGCCCCTTTACCTCCAAAATTACCATTTTACCTGTTATTCATAAAATTACCATCTTGCCCCCTTTACTTCCAAAAATTACCATTTTACCCTTTACTTACAAAATTACCATTTTATCCTTCTACCTACAAATTTACCACTTTACCCTTACCTCCAAAATTACCATAATACCCCTTTTAATTACAAATTACTGTTTTTCCCCTTATTACACCACTTATATTAAATTATCATCACTACATAAAATATTAATATTAATACCTCATCCACAACTATTATATTTAATATAATACTTATTAGCACTCACACATATTAGGCCATATTCTTGTACAAGATATATTACTAAAATACCCCTAAAGCTCACAAAAATATTAACCATGCATTAAAGATCACAATAGCATAATACAACATGGATAATACTTAACATTTTTATTAATAACCAAAACTCTTACCTTAAACAATATTTCCATATATAGTATATAATCTAACATGCTTCCTTTCTATCAATCAACACAAGAAACTACATATATTATATTAAACAACATATATCAATCATAATAACATATCAAAAATGCTAATGTGCTAACATACATTAATCCATGCATTTAAGTGGGATTTAACGGTTACCTTAATTTATGTAAAAATGAACCTTACCGGTATTCCAATTAAAGGTTCCAGCTTTGATTAGAAAAACCAATACCTAAAAATAATATCCATGTTTATTATATTAGAAATAAGAAAAATCAAGGCATAAGACTTTATAACAGTTAATTAATCAAATAATTAAATTAAAATATTATTATACCTTAAAATCATTAACCAATCAAACCAAGACATGAAGCAACTCATACTGCTCATGCAGCATGAACTACATGCAAAGAAATGAGGGGGAGGGGCTCGAAGATGGGTGGAAGGAGGAAAAATGGGCTATTTTTGGGCTGGGGTATTGGGGCTATAAAAGAGGGCATGCGAGGGAGGATTTAAGGCAAGGGAAGGATGCAAAGGTTGAGAGGGGGTGTAAGTGGTGGTTGGGGATGGTTTGACGGTGGCTAAGGGCGGCAGAGGCAGCGGTAGCGAGGCTGTGAAGGGGGGCTGCCGAGATGAGTTGAGAGGGAGGGGCTGAGAAGGAAGGAAAAGGGAGGGAGAAAATGAAGGCCTGTGGGTGGTGGTTTCAGCCAAAGGAGGTTTGGGGGTGGTAGAGGGGGTTGCAAGGATTAGTTTGGTGGCTCAGGTGGTGGCAGAGGCGGCAGAACGACGATAGAAAGGGGCGGTGTAGGGTGGCTACCGAGAAGGGGGAAAAAGAAGAGGGGAGGAAGAAGGAGGCAATGGGGTGCTGTGATGGTTCAAGGGTGAGGCAGAGGATGGAAGGGGATGGCGCAGGTGGCTAGTGCGGCGGTGGCAGCAGTGGATTGGGGCAGCAAAGCAAAAATAGGGTGAGAGATGGGAGGAGAAGAAGGGAAGAAAAAGAGGGTTGGGGAGGCATGTGTGTCTCAAGAAAATGGCAGGATGAGGTAGGGAGGGAAGAAGAAAAAGAAGAGGAAGAGAAAGGAGGGGATAGGGTGGCTTGGTAGGGCGGCGGGAGGGTGGTAAGGGAATGGGAGTTGTAGGGAGAGGGAGGAGAAGAGAGGGGTATGGGCAAGGAGAGGGAGAGGTGGTGGCACCAGGATAGGGCAGTAAAATGACGAGAGAGAGAGAGAGGTAGGGGAAGCAGTAGGGGGAGAGGGTTGCAGGTGGGGCGGCGGAGATGGCAAAGGATGGTCGGGTATGGAGTCGGGGAAAATGGAAGAAGAAGAAAGAAAGAAAGGAAAAAGGGGCGGGGAGGCTGCGTGCAGGACGACCGAAGGGGAGAAGGATGCGGGCCGGGGCAAAGGGGAAGAAAGGAAGGAAAGAAAGGAGGGAGGCGGGCCGAGCTCCCACGAGGGAGGAAGGAAGAAAGGAGAGGGGAGTCGGGTCGAGGGAAAGAAAGGAAGGGAGGGGAGAAGGGAGAGATGGACCAGCAACCCAATCGTGCAGGGGAAAGGATGCAGGCCAAGGCCGGCAGCTCAAGGGAAGGAAAAAGGAAAAAGAAAGAAAGGAGGAAAAGGAGAAAAAAGAGAAGGAAAAGGAAAAAGGAAAAAGGAAAGGAAAATGGGACAATTAAAATAATTTAATTTATAAAATAATAAAATGCAATATTTATGGGTAATAAATTTATTTAATAATTTAATTTAATATAATTAAAATATAAGGGTTTAAAAAGGATAATTTTAGTAAAATAATGGTTTGAAAAATTATTTAAATAATAAGAGTATGATAAAATAAAAAAAATATGTATTTTAATTTATTAAATATTTATATCCAATTTTATATACTCAAAAATTCATAAAATAATTAAATTAAATAGATTTAAAAGCTAGTTTATCCCAAATAAAATTTATTTATTAATTTATAGGATTTTAAAATTTTCGGGGGATTACATGACTTGTCAACCATTATTGAAGATAATAATATGGGTGCTTCTTCTCTAGATTCAAGTGGTGTTCAACAAGTAACATATCAAGGTAAAGTTAGCTATCTTGTTGTTTGAGTTAGCTCTACACTTGATGAAGTCTACTTTTATGTAGGTTTATAATGCATTTATAATAGAAAATGAGAGGATGATTTACAATCTGATTAGTTTGACAACTGATATTTGCTAAGCGATTCAAATATTTGAAATTCTAATTGAATAATATTGATTATATTTGATATTCGATCTAAAACTTCAAACATATAAAATTTTGGATCAGATATCAAATATTAGTTTATATATATCTATATATATATATATATATATATATATATATATATATATATATTACTAGATATTTTAACCACAAACTATCCCAACACATACCCTTATAGAGTTTGTGATTTAACCTGTGAAGTAGAAATAAGTCATTTGATCTGAAAGTCTGTTGCACTTGAGGGCTTAACACGACACACGAGATGTCTACCCAACTTAAATAGTCTTTTACTTTAAATGATTAGTGTTATAATTTAACCGAGGATCCCAATATCCAAAGAACATCCAAATTAGAGTCATAACCAACCCTTATCCATGAAAGACTAAAGGTTAGGCTACAAGCCATAAACTCTCAACAATCAACAACTAGCTATGAAATACTAAGGTGAGACACCAAGCCATAACCCCACAACAAGCAATATCTAGCCATAAAAGTCTAAGGTTAGGCAACAAGCCATAACGCTATAATACACAACCAATTCATTTTCAACTTAGTCCTTTATTTCTAATTATTCAGAGGTCAACATACAATGAACTACCAATGATGTGGTCAATGGTCAAATCTAAAGTTTTCTACAAGTCAACTAAGGCTATCCTATTCCCATTTATTCAACATTTAGACATAGTAACCATCCAAGATCATATAATAACCTAATGACATACTATCTAAACAAACCAAGACCAAGGTAGTAAAGCCAAAACAATATCAACCATACTTAACCAAAAATAATTAATTTAAACTAAAATCTAAAAAAACCTTAAAATGACAAAAGAATTTGATTTAAAGCCACTAAAAGACCCAACCAAAAGCAAGAATTTCCTTTGAACACCAAAAAGAATCAAATAAGAGCTTTACCTAAAAAATGATGTGGCATAAACTATCATGAAATTTAAACCCTCTCTTTGTACAAATGTAGTATTGGTGAATAAAGGTATCCATCTAAACCAAAGATTAAGAGGGTTTGCCTATTATTTTTCTAACACACAAATAAAATGCAATAAAATGATATCTAGTATTCTAAACTCACACAAAATCACCAATAATACTAAAGCACACAAATATGGGGGTTTGAAATAGAAAACAATAGAAATCAAATCAAATAAGAAAGCATATTTGGGGATTTTCTATTGTGATAGAGATGGAGATATTAGGAGAGTTAATATCCAACACTAGATTAGATCAAAAAATAATAAATTATTATTATGTCACCATTTAGTAATGAGAAAGAGATTGGCTAAGTTGCATGCTAAAACATGTCTATATGCCTTATATTAATTTAATGCAACAATGTGCCCATATTAAATACTATTGAATTCTAGTAGTATAGTTGCAACAATAATATCTTATATTTAACTAGGTTCAAAGCATTAAGCACATGCAATATGATACTAATCTAAGTATCAAAATCAGTACATTAATCTTGTCTAGTTGTATTCTCCACCTTTAACCTACATGCATCTAAACATTCCACCACTTTAATTAGAATAAAAAAATTATTAGGTGAATTACTATTTAACCTACCTTCAAGTTATCTACATAAATTCTAGTGCAATCATATATTCACCTAACATGCGTATTGTAATACCCCTATTTTCACTAGCTATAATTTTCATTCAAAAATAGTGCTGTGAAATCTTAATAAGAAATCTAGGGTGTTATTGCCACATCAAACAAAGAAAAGTTATTTTTTATGCCCAATTTATATCGGATGTCAGGCTAAAAAGTAACTCATTCATAATGATTAGGTGTGAGAAGTACCTAATCCATACTGATATGAGATTACAAAATGTTTCAAAGGTAAACAATGATTAACACAATCAAACAAATTAAATAGAAACTGAAATAAAAGACTCGAGATCCCAAAGTTATAAACTACACCAGAAGCTTTATATGATCAACCTAACCCATCACATTGCAAAGCAATCAGTACTTGCATATAAAGTCTAAAAAAGAACATAGAAAGAGTATAATCAATATAATGAGCATACTAAGTAACTAAACCTACTAAAATCGTATAACATATAACACAAAAAACAAATTGAAAATGCTCAAAGTGGAAGAATACGTTAAAACATGTTATCATATGATTCATGGTTGAATTCATCAAAATCAATAATTAACACTATTCTCACCTATTTATAGTTATTCATACTACTCAACAAAACCCCAATATTTGCATGAAAACAATTAAGTTAATATAGACACTGAGATTATGATAAATATTAAAATAATGGAATCCACACATATGTGATGCCCACTAATTATTCTGCTCCTTATTTATTTTATCACACAATTCACCATATGACATATCTTATCTAATAGGGAATGTAATTCCCCAAATTAAAAAAAAGTGTTATAAGGATTGATCTAGTTATTTATATCAACATGGTATACTATCCTTTTGGTGATTTCGTCCTAAGAAATCTACAGTTAAGTGTGTTGGATGTGAAGAAATTTTAGAATGGGTGACCCTCTTGGGAAGTTTCAAAATTTTTTTTAAAAATTCTCGGGAAGTGTGTGAGTAAGGATAAAGTGTGCTGAAAAAACTCATGTTGATCTGTGGGGCCAACTGATTAATCTAGAAGCACTCCAAGGTACCCCCACGTGGTCTTATCAACTCGGGGTATTATAAATGGTATAAAAAAAACCATGACCATGATCTTAACTTGGATAAGCCAGTTAGGCACTTAGTAGGACGATTCTTAAGATAAAGTGTGTTGAGACAATTAGTCATTTAGGCACAATGACGACATTGTGTTCTTTGAGTAAGGGTGAATGTAATATCCCCAATTGAGGGGAGCGTTATAAGGATTGATCTGACTACTAATATCAACATGTTATACCATCCTTTTGATGATTATATCCTAAGAATTCCATAATTAAGCATGCTGGATGTGGAGAAATTTTAGGATAGGTGACCCTCCTAAGAAGTTTCAAAATTTTTCTAAAATTTTTTTAAGAATTGCATGAGTGAGGAAAAAGCACGCCGAAAGGAATCGTGTTGATCATGGGGATAACTGATCAATCCAAAAGCATTCCAAGGTATCCCCTACATGGTCGTATCAACTCAGGGTGTTACTATATTTTTGGTGATTCCATCTTAAGAACTTCGTAGTTAAGCGTGCTAATTGTGGAGCAATTTTAGGATGGGTGACCCTCCTAAAAAGTTTCAGAAATTTTCTAAAAAGTTTCTTGGGAAGTACATGAGTGAGGACAAAGCATGCTAAAAAGACTCGTGTTCATATGTGGGGTCAGTCGACCAATCTGAAATCACTCCAAGGTAGTCTCTATGTGGTCATATCAACTCGGAGTGTTATAGGGAACAATACTAAAGTGGAAGCACCAACAACTAAGACATTTATCTAAAACATTACCTGCTAAGGAAGTATCCTAATTTACTAAGAAACACTCTATCCGTAAGTATCAATACTTTTATATAGGCCTCGTAGGTTTCCTATAATGTTGACATAGGCCTTGATAACAAATCAATGATGAAAGCATAACTACTTACCAAGTAATGAGTGCATTCACTGCAAACCTTGCATCAAAAGTCACTTTGAGACTACTTACCTAAATCACATACTCCTTCTTACACTTGAATTATTAATAAACTTTATATATATATATTCTTGATCACCACTGCAAATAAGCTTGCACACTAATTTTAGAAAAAAAGTTACTATTTATAAAATACTATTTACATACAATGAGATGTGCAAAATTATGCCAAAAAGCTTATATGTAAAAACCAAAAAATTATTACTATTAGGATTCACTATTTAATTCAATTTACCATTCCAAGAGTAAGTCAATTCCTAAAGTCAACTATTGACCCTAAAATATCTAATTAAGGCTACCATAAATTATGAATAAAATAATAAAAATTCCCTAAAAATAATGAAATAAAATAATAGGTATAATTCAAAAATAATTAACATGCTAGAACTCATAAATTTAATTAACATAGCAATTTTACATGTGAATAGATCATGATTCCCCTAAACCCTAAAAATGAAAAAATGGTATAACTTTTAGCATATTATGAAATAGATCCCTAAATTTTGCACACTATTCATTGGAGATATGAAAAACACATATAACACATAAAATTTATGGAATTTTGTAGGTAAATATTAAAATGATAGGATTTCCCTTTTTTTTATGCCAAAACTTCAACAACGTAAACATGATTAAATCCAGTCATGATCCAAAGAAAAAATTATCTAAATGATCTCTAGAAAATGCTCATACAATCCAAAAATAGTTACACAACCAAAAATCCCAAATCACCCCAAAAATCCCCGAGCCCCAAAGAAAGTTGAAATGACAAATTTCACAACACATTAAGCAAATCTACCACATCAAAAACTATATAATCTTAGTGTCATCTAGTTTAAATAGATTCCCAAGATACAATATTAAGCACAAAACAACATAGGAACCAATTTATCCACTTCTTAGGAAACCTCAAACAAAAATCATAAAAAAATACTGAAAATCACTTTTAAATTATATAAAAAAAAGTAAAAATCAAGGTTAGAATGATTTATACCTCCTTAATAGATGATCTTGGAATAAAGAGGAGGATTATAAAATTTTCTCTTCAATTAATCAAATGGATCGAGAAAAATAATTAAAAAAAACCCTAAAGCGCTTAATAAAAATAATTAAGAGTTAAAAGTTCAAGGTTGGGAAGAAGAATCAAGAACAAAGGAGAAGCTATAGAGGTTGGTTTAGGGGGTGCTTAGGAAAAAAACGATAAAGTAGGAACAATGATGGAAGATTTATTTCCTTAGTTTAGATATTTAACAACTTTAACTTTATCAATTATTATAATGAACAATAATAATAATAATAACAACAACAACAACAACAACAAAAACAACAACAACAACAACAACAACAACAACAACAACAATAATAATAATAATAATAATAATAGGGATAACATATCTTCCTAGGTTTGATAGGACTAAGGTCCATAAAATATTTTCCTAACTTTAATTTAGATATTTTAGGAAGATATGAACCAAATTGGGATATTTAGGATAGGTTTAGTGTAAAGAAATTTATTTTTTTGGACTAATCATACCTAAAATTGATATAATTTATATGAAAATTATAAATATGATTTTGGACCATTTTTATTTCATAATTAGCTTAAATATGCTAAAATATAAGTATCCCTACAATTTTGTTAGTTAAAACACTCATTTTAGTGCTTTAAACATGATTAAGGGTAAAGAGGGTAGTAGATAAATTTTTTTTTCTAAAATATCTTGGTTTAAAATTTTAAAAAGGCATAGGAGAGTTAGGAAAAGTAAAAAAAATTCAAATATGATTGAATTATATTAATTTGAAAGAAGCCTAGTGACCAAAAATGGCTTAAAAGTCTTATATAATCAAAATCATAAGAATGGTTAAACAATCAAAATAAAATATTTTAAAAATGCAACTAGAGTATTAAGGGATGTAATAAATCTTGATTTAAAATAAATTTACAGTTATAATAGTAAAAAGTTTTTAGAAAAGTGGGGTATTGCATATATAATATTATGTACTATCACTACGAAGAAGTCAAAATGAGACATGCATCATATAATTCACATTTGATAGATCTACATATACAAAAGGATATCAATCAAAGTAGATTTAATGAATAATCTCATGATAACTAGAAAAATAAAGAAATTATTATCAATATCTCAAACCATAAATTAGGGGTTCTGTAGCACCCTCATTTTTACTGCATAAAAATTTTATTTTACGGAAGCATTAATTACCAAATTACTAGGTGTTATCGTCACACTTATTACAAGTCAAATTCTCCCACCTTTATTATGTCAAGAGATAAGGCTCAAAAACAAAACACAACTAGAATGAGAGATAATATATAAATATGAGTTACGGTCCTACGGATAATATACTCCATACAAAAACAAAAATCAAACTACACCAAGAGACATAAGAGTCTGAAGGAAACCTAATTACATCAAATTTGGTATCCAAAAGTACAAAACAGATTTGCCCTAACTCTTAGACCCAAAATCTCATTTCAAGAACAAGACCTCTTTCTAAGGGCTCTACTTATCCTTACCTCTATTGTATGCCTGAAACCACTCCATTCCCTTTAAATAATCATATGCAAAAGTAGTATCAATATATCTTTCTTGTATTGAGTAAATTACAACACCTTAAAAAATGTAACATACACGCATTGCACATCATGCAATAACCAAAAAATCATGCTAAAAAAAGCATAAACCATAACAATAGGTAATAATCATAGGATAATGTATACAATATCAAAGTCTCATGCTCAACAATCAATAATATAAAGTCACTTCTATCATCATATTAACCATATTTGACCAATCAAATCAATCTCAAATATCAAAGTAGGGTAATGAGATAACTACTACACTCATAATCTAAAGCAGTACCACCTACAAAAGGTAGGGTGCTGAGGCAACTACCAAACCAACAAATCCAATTCAAATACTCTTTATATTCTTATATAATATTTACCTTCATTTTTTATTATTCGAGGAGGATATAATCAACCCAGGAGCGCTAAAGTACGCTTGATCATATTGATATATGAAAGTAACACAATACCCTTACCTTAAAACCCAGGGACACAATAATATTCTTGGTCATAATAGTACACGAAGAAAACACAGTATTCTCCAATCTTGGTCACCTAATCCTTAAGTATTGATACCCCTATAGGGCTCGTAGGTTACTTATAGAGTATACTATGGACTTAATGGGGGCACATTGACACAATAAAGAACCAAAAACAACTAGGGCTACATCTCATATCTAGGGTAGATAATCCTACAAAGTAACCCTTCCCAACTCTAGATATTTAACTTTAATTATTAATATTTTATAAGGTGATCACAAATTTTACATACTGCACAATAGTTCCTATTTTCATACTTAACCATTTTTCCATTTATTTTCAATTATTAAGGTAAATCCTAAGGTAATCAATTTATGTTAAAGCTAAAGTCAACACTAAAGTTGTCCTATCAAAATTATAAGACCATCCTAATGTCTAATTATTCACAAAAGATGTATTTGTTCAAAAATTACCAAAATAGCCATAAAACCCTAATTTTGTCATTTTATCCATTTTCATATCAAACACCATTATTATGAGAAATTTATCATGAAAAGGCTAAAAGATAATAATTCACATTATTTTAGCGTAGGTAATCTTTGCTATTTAGCAATTGACTATATTTTTCACTTTTCATACATTTAGTAAGTTACGCTTACAAAGCCTAATCATGTGTTTCTAATGAGTCTTAAATTCCATGCATCATGTACGCACATTCCATAGCATGATACTATATTTAATAGGGCAATTAATATCATGGTGTATGTAAAAAGAACATTTCAAACTCTAGAACATGCAAATAACCAATATCATATTTTAACACTAATCATGGGTGCATATTCCATACTATTTATTATAACCCTAGCTACCATGTGATATTAATCATGATATATTTATCATGTCATTTATGTCATCATGTTACAAGATCTCAAATACTAACAAAACCCTAGACATGCATATATAAACCATTTAACATAATACGCATGCGTATAACTTAAATTAACAATAATCATATCTCCCATTTATTTAGCATACTATCATTTTATCTTGCATATCATAATACTTGAAAGATAAAAAACCCTAATAATATATTAAATCTAAATAATCCTAATATGCTCGCACATAATTTATACCATCTCATGAGTGATTTAATTTACTTAAATCCAAGCTTACACAAAAAGTAAAAAAAAAAAATCTTCTCCAATATCCTCAAGAATTACCAAAGAAACTAACATCCAATAACACATGTATTAGAATTTAATATAACATAGTAATAACCTAAAATTAACTAAACCAACTTGAGGAAAAACTAATCAGCCAAAACAAGGCAGTAACGAAACAACCAAACTCATGAAACAAATAGAGGATGAAATGGTGGGAGCTGACATAGGATAGAGGTGGGAAACGGTGCCTTTGGTCATTGATAGGGGGTATGATTGGTAAGGATTTCCAGTTCAAGAAGGAAAATGTGGTGGAGAAGGTTGTAACAAAGTAGGGTAGTTCGGCAGAATTAGCTAAAGCTAAGGGAAGGGTTTCGGTGCTTTTGGTTAAAGGTGGGGTGGAGGTTTTGGTGAGTTTATACATTTATTGGGGGATGTTTTCGATAATATCCGATGAAGGTAGGGGATGGATATAGGTTTGAGTGGGAATTGCTAGGGGAGGAGAACCAATGGTGGTGGATGGTTCTAGCAAAAATAGTGAGGACGAAGGTGGACGACGTAGAGAATGATGGAGAGTTAGGGAGTTTTATTGCTTGAGGGATAATGGGATGAAGGAGAAGAGACAATATCTTCATTTGGGGTTAAGGAAAGACACAAAACAAAAAATAAAAATAGAGGATGAAGGGTTTAAGAGGACGGTAGCATGAAGGGGATAAACAAACAAAACAAGAGAGAGGGAAACATGGAAGAGAGGGAGGCATGGTGCGGGGGTGGTGTGGAGAAAAATTTGCCAAGGAGGAGGGTTGATATGACCCAAAAATATAGGGTAGGGGCAATATTTTGGGAAAACAACCAAGGTAAAAATAACTGATTACCAAATTTTGGCTTACCCGATATCAATTAGGGTCTACATTAGGATTAAATTTAATAACCCAATTTCTATCAAATTTTAACCCATTAAATTTATATATAATATAAAATAATAATACACATGTTAATAATATAATTAATGTAAAACATCCTATAATAATTATTATAACTAATTACACATAATTATTGGTTTATAATTAGGCTTTCTAAAAGCAAATTATTACAGTTTTAATCTCACATCTAACAATAAGTAATTTAGTCACTCATCATGTAAAAAATAATTATACAAAGAAAATAAATGTAGGGAAAATAAAATATCGAAAACAAAAACAAAAACAAAAATGAGTGAAATAGGGCAGCCAATAGAGGTTTGGTTGACCATTAGTTGTAGCCTTCATTTTCTTCCTTAGGCGAATTGACCTTCTCCTCTGGTTGAATGATCTCTAAAATTGGATGTTCCCTTGCGTATTTTTTGGCACAAGATCAAAAAATTAATCAAAGGTTAATGGAATTGGGATTAGTGATTTTGTGGGTCGATTGGAAGAATTAACCAATGAATTGAAGGAATTATGAAGGATATTGAATTTGGATGGATGATGAACCTTGACTTTCAAATCATATGATGGAGTCTAAATTAATGGATGAAAACCAAGAATTAGGAGTATATGATGGATTAATTGAAGTAATTATGAATGAATTAATGATATGAAGCATGGATAAAGAGAATTGATGAATATGAAGACAAACCCTAACTTTTGAAACTCAATGATGGAAGTTATGATTTGTGAATTACTTGAATGGCTGATTTAAGGATTTTTATATAGGTGTTAAGAGGTATAAATATCATGCACACAGTTGGTGGGAAGATAAGATAAAGTTTAAGAAAGATTTGAAAATTTCTTGTTTCGAAGCTTGCACCGTCGATCCTTGGGTAAAAGTCAACAACTTTTGATTGACAACTTAAACTTTCAGTGTGATTTTGTACATGTCCTGTTGCTATTTAGAAAAATTAATAAGTATAAAATTTGTACCTCTTATCTTTTCAATGCAACTTAAATCATCTCAAACAAATCTCTTATAAAAAAGTTATACATGAAATATCGAAGGTGTAATACCCCGAAATCTTATAAAACTTTTAATTTCAATTTATTGGACATGTTAATTTAACCTAATTCCTAATATTCATATTTATGTTATTTTATTTTAACCTAAACTCAACATTAAAAAATTTATAGATAAAATTTTTATATTTACATGTCCAAAATTTAACCCTAAACCTAAACCCAAATTCTACACTCAAAAAATTCTCCCTTTCCTTTTTCCTTATTCCTTTTTTTTTTACTTTATTTCTTCCTTCCTTTTCTTCATCTTCTTTCTTTCCTCTCCTTTCAAGGTTGTACCAATCCAACCCTACCTAACTCCCTCTTCTTCATTTTATTTTCTCTTGTCCCCAGGAGAGCCCAAGCCCTCTCTTCTTTTTTTTTTTTCCTTTACCTCTTTTTTTTTCTCTTCTTTCTCTCCTTCCATCCTCACCTATCACCTTCCTCATCTCCCTTCTCCTTTCCTCTTCTATCCCAAATAAGGACTTATTGTCCCTACACATACCCCCTCCCTTACCTCTCTCAGCCATGCAACCCCCATCATGCACACCCCATGCTCGTCACCCTGCCACGCCTTTGCACCCCTTATCCTCCCTACAACCTCTACACCCCACTCCTTTATCGTTCCTCATTGCATACCATGCACATAGAGAGATTGCTCCTGCATTCCCCTTGTAGTTATCCTTCTCATATGACCCTCACCTATTTATATCCCCCAACCACCCTCATCTCTTTCTTTACCTTATCGATGAGCTAGCTGAAGCCATGCGCCTCTTCCTCTTATTTTCCCCTTTATTTGCATTAATTCACTAATTCCACCTCCATCTCTATCACCCAAAACCCCTCGCTGCCTACCATCCCCTAGTTGACCTCTTTGCCACCTCCCTTCCCTACCTGCACCAAACCAACAACCCTCTCTATCTTGGCCTCCTCCCTTCTCCCTCTCCTACACCTGTAGCTATGGCTGGCTGCACCACCACCACTAGCCCCCCCTTTCCCCCCTCCTTGATACCATTATATCAGCAACACCCCACTATAGACACCTCCGCCATCATCACCACTACACTAAGCCCTCTTTCCCCTTCCTTTCTTTCCTCTCTTGGCCAATCTTCTTTCTGCATTGCTGCAGCCACTAGCACCACCACCACTACTTGCCACTGACTCCTACCAGACCCAACACCACCATCACATCAACCCTAGCTTTCAACCCTCACCCATCCTCTAAACTCTTGATGTCGCCATTGTAGTTGCTGTTGTGCACCACTCTGCCCAAGCTTTCCCACTATGGTTACCTCTATTTCCTTCTCTCTCTTTTTCCTTAATCTTATTTTAGGTTGAAATTTTTAAAAAGTCTAAAACTTTGTATATTCTTATTTCTAGGTGATATTCCAGTAGTAGTGGAGGAGGAAGCATAGGTCTTTCATGCTTAAAGACTAGAATCGCTTCAGTAAGGATATATATCATAGATTGGGTTTGTTGTATTATAATGTATATCCTTATTGTGTTGATGGCATGGTATGACTTGTTACTTGACTTTGGTGTCATATATATATTATGCAGTTTTGCATGATGGTAGAAGAAGATAAATAAGTTGTGTAAATATGACTATGCTGAATGTGAAGTGTCTATATATAATCATGACCATGCAATTCATGATATGGTATGCGTGGGAGGTTGAAAAATCTTTCATGTTGGAAGTCCTGTGATTTGGGGAAGGGGAGGATAGGCATTTTAGTAATCTAGTGGAATTTTAGTCAATATGGTTAAAAGGTGGCATGTTGAGTATCTTAGGGTGTTAGCTAACTCAAAATAGGTTAAGGGTGCTAAATGAAATAATTGGAGTGAAAATAAAGGGTTTATGGTTATTAAAGGAGGGGAAAGGTCTTAAGTGTGAATGGTAAAACCTAGGGATGAAGTCATGATTATATGTGCAAAAAGTGGGATATTGGCTCTAAGAATTTAACACAAGGTTAATGATGGCATCTTGGGTAGGAATACAAGTTTGGGGAGCCATATGAGCTCTAGGGAAGAAGTTATAACTAAAAGGTGAAATTAGGGTTTTGGAGATATCTGAATAGTAACCCTAGGGGTAGATTATTATCACATGTATAAGATGGGGGAGTTAGAACACACTCTTGGGATATGATGTCAACAATAATATTTTGGGAATATATATTAGATTTTGTAGCCATGTGGGGTATAAGGAAATAGTTATGGCTAAATGGTGAAATTAGGGTTTTGGAGGAGTCCCGAATAGTAACCTTAGGGGTAGGTTATTATTACATGTGTAAGACGTGGGTGTTAGATCATGATTTTTGAGTATATGGTTCATGACAATATTTTAAGATTGGGTGTGGAATTTAGGGACTAAAGGAGCACTAGAGAAGAGAGTATGTTAGGGTTATGAGATTAGGGTTTTTGAGGGAAGCATGCTTTTTTTGGGGTATGTGATGGGATATTGCTTTGCATGATTATGTTTACATGCATGTGTGATAATATTGAAATAAATAAAGTACAAATAATACACTAATCACTTAAAGTGAAAGATCATCTAAGTCAAGACTAGTTGTACCTGTCCGTTCCACCGGACGAGAATAGTGGTCAGGAGTATTTTGCCCTAGGGTTGTACTTATGATACAATTCCACCAATTGAGAATAGTGGGGTCTCCGAACTCAAGTTAAATAAACTATTGAATGGTCATAACCCTTAATAAGATACTAACTACTTAAAGTGGAACACCACGTGGGTCAGAACAAGTTGTACTTTATTACCATTAGACCAATTAAGAATAGTGGCTAGGATTGTCTTGCCCTAGGATTGTACTTTATTATCATTCCATTGATTGAGAATAGTGACCAGGAGCATCTTGTCCTAGAGTTATACTTTGTTACTATTCCAACACTTGAGAATAATGGGGTTCCTAAACTCAACGTGAATAAAATCATGAATAATTATCATGACATTGTTACTATATGATTTGGAAAGGAATAAATAAATCAGAAGATTATCCTAGGTGCATGTCACCTCTTATTATGACCTTATGAACTTATGTGATCCTTCTTGACTGTATTGTTACCTTAATCAGTACGTAGCATACTGATCATCCTTCTTATGGGTGATGCTCATTCCTATGAATAAAGACCCCTTTTGAGCCTGTGTAGGTAAATGAGGACTCATTTTATGACTATGCCACTTATGATGCTCTGATCGGGGCGGAGTGATTTTTTCTAATGCCTAGTGTTGGGAGTCAAAGAGCTATGTTATCAGGTTATTGTTTCAAACCGATATTCCTTCTTTTTCATTTTCTCCTAGAGTATTTAATTTGTGTATTTTGGTTACATTTTGAAGTAAACTCTAAAACTCTTACTTATGTTATAGAGTAACCTTGTTTTGTATTTATTATGTCTCGCATCCTAATTTATTTTTGCCTTATAATTGGTATGGGGATGGTTCGTAAGCTAGACTTATATCAATTATGGCAGTAATACTCATTCATATTTGAATTGTGTTTACCGCTTAAACAAAAAAATTTAGTTATAAATTTTAGGGCATTGCAGAAGCCTACTTTTATTATTTCATGTGAATGATCTAGTTGGCTTTTTGGCTTGTAAAACTTTCTAAAAATCCTCATTATTGCTCATTTTCTAAAATTAGTGCATGAAAATGCACATATCAAAAACAATGTCTACCAAAAATTATTCATAGTCAAACTTCACTTAAAGTTTCTTGAATTAATCATTATTAATCTAAAATGCCACATAAGAGCTAATTGGACTAAAATATCCGATACATTTTGGTCAAAAATCACAAAATAATACCATATACTATTTTTGAAAAAAAAAACTATTTATAATCAATGAACAAAATCAATTTTTACTGGTAAAGGTCATTTCAATGGTCTTATTTTAACTTATACTATTCACATATTCTTTATTTTACATTTTTAATGAAAAAAATGGCCATAATATGTCTTACAATTCTTAACTCTTTACTAACCTCAAAAAATCATGATTAGTTCTTTACTAGCCTCAGAAGACTCTGAGGAATTCAAATATCCACCTTATGGAAGAGTTTTAAAAGAGCTTGATGGCCAAGAGTGGCCAGCTCGGTAGTCTCACAGGGTGCAAAATTATAAAATAGACCAAACGGTTCTAAACAAGACATTTTCAAAATGATACTAGGGTTTTAGGTTCTTCAAATAATGTAATAAAAGATCAAGCTAAGGTAACTTTATATCCACAACAAAAAAATATTAAATGAATAAGCTTATCAAAATATAGGGATATTGCACTATATTTTTTTTAGAGGAAATGCCTCATAGGTCATTGGGCTTGGGGTTGTCTAGTTGCTTTATAGAGTAGCGGGTTAGCTTCTATTGACTTAATTCTGGACTCAATATCTATTGTAAAATTAAATTCAGATAGCAATAAACTTAGATAAATAATTTTTTTCTTAGTTGATGTATTAATTATTATATTAATTGTTAATTTAAGATATAATTATAATATTAAAAATATATTTATTACCTCTTTAAATAGTGATTAAATTTTTTTTGTTCTAAAAATTCCTTATAAAATGAGGGAGTATGATTCATACTCCTCCCTCCCTCCTCTTCTTTGATGCTACTAACAATCTTATCCCTGCAAATTTAAGGGCATTTACATTTGGGGACCATGCCACGTCGTCGTCTTAATTTCCAAAGCTGGGATGGCCTGAAACATGTGACAGCCCTACCCTAACAATAAGTCACTCTAATTATTTAATTGGTCCATGCATGCTTGCATGTACATCATCTTCACGCAGGGACCTGGCGACTGCTCTCATCGAATGAAGTTGACCCACAAAAAAGGGATGGAGACTTCACATTAAATGAAGCTGGGCAGTTTTAATTCTAATGCTGCGACGGTGAAAGAAATCGCACCAATCACGGGTCTTCGTTGCAACTCTACGTTCCTCTGCGTGTGAGCCCCCTCTGCAAATCCCTTATAATCATTAACTCTGTCCTGCATTTCTAGTCTAACTGAGTGTCAGAGAAGAGGCTCGACGCAGGGGGTGACATCTTGCAATGAAGTGAAATGTTCGACCACCAACTAATCTTAGACAAAGAACAATCAAACAAAAAAGTTCTTCAGAACTTCGAGATTAGGCCCAGGACGTCTGGGGAGAGAGGGTATGGACAAATTATTGGAAAAATTAATTAATTAAAAATTAAAATAGTTTCAAAATATTTAATTATAAATATAAAATATTATGTACATATAATTATACTAATATATATATATTTAATTATATATAAATATACATATAATATTTTTTATATGTATTTATATATTAAAGTATCAAAAAAATTAAACTAAATACTAAATAAATTGACCGACTTTAATTATTTTGGTCCAAATGAACCATCAACTATTTTTCTCCAAATTATTTCCCATAACCACCAACATTAATTTCAATGTTTTCATGGCGTATGCACGCAGGTCGCCAGACACATCACGGAAGTTGTACTCAATTCGTTAACTACCACACAAAAAGAAGAAAAAAAGCCACTTAGAAAAAGTAAGATCTCTTATAAACATCGCCTTTCTTTTTTAATTAAAAGTAAGTCCCTAATAATTAATATATATCATGGAGCTGCAACTTTATCTTAGACTCTATGTCATAGTATATTTCCAATCACCCATCTATAATTAAAATTAAGTGATTTGGAAAAAATAAATTTATGTTTTATATGTGTTAAAAAATAATTTTTGTTAAAAAATCATCTGAGTAAAAAAAATAATATTTTAAAATAGTTACTTTAACTTTTTAAATATTATTTTAATACTTTAGAATAAAATATTATACATATTTTTTTTTGAAAAAAGAGTCAATATTATAATACTACAATAGCCAACTATTCCAACAATACAACCATACGCGGCTCGTTAGAGCCTTACAAGACTGTTGGGCCAGCTGAAATTAAAACCGGCATAGCACAGCTGAAATATTATACATATTATTTATAAAATAAATATATAAAATTAAAATTAAAAAAATAAATAAGAAGCTCAAATTATATTATGATAAAAATGACAAACAGAATATTAGTATGTATTTATATATGTACATATACACATATGCTAAACAAATATCGAGGATTGAGATTCAAAATTTATCAACCTTTAATGGTTGATTATGTAGGAAAAAATTGGACTTGATGAAGGCAGTGTCACTGTCCACAATTGGCTTATCTTCTATAGCTATTAAGTGACAATGATACTACTCCTATAATAATAATAATAATAATAATAAATTTAAATTATAGCCACAAAGTCAAATGTAGATTATAGTTTAGAAAAAAAATGTCTTCAAACTAAAGTGTAGTGTAGTATATTATCTTGTTAACTTTTAAAAAATGTGTATGGATACTAGATGAAATACCCCAAAATTCTAACTTAGGAATTATGGCAAAATAATAATTTATTAGGAAAATTAAGTAAATAAATTATTTTATTAAAATAAAGGGAAAATTAATTGAGGAAAATAAAGAGAAAATAATAAACAAATTATTTAGAAAATTTTGGACATTTTACTAATTAAAATGGAAGTTAAGGAAAATTTATTCCAATAGCCCAAATTAATAGAAAAAGGGGATTAGTTATTATTTTCTAAATATTTTTATTTTAGGTAATAATCTAAAATACCAAATATCCAAAAATATCCCAACCCACCTATTTTCTTTCTTCCCTTTTTTCCTTTTTCCTTTTTCTTCTTTCTTTTCCTTTTTCCTTTTTCCTTCTTCCTCTCCTTTCTCCTTTTATTATTTTTCTTTCTCCTTCCCCGGTTTCGCCCAACCCGCGGCCCAAACTCTCCTCCCTTCCTCGTCCCGCGCGACCAGGGTCGCCACAACCATTCCTTAATCCTTTGCCCAACCACCCACCCGGCCGACCCTCTCTTTTTTTCCTTCCCCTAGACCGTTGGTCCACCCTTCCTCTTCTTCTCCCCCAATCCCAATCTGCAACTGCCGAAAACCTACAACCCCTGCCGCCGACCTCCTCCTTCCTCCTTGTCGCTTTCCTTTCCTTTTTCGACCCCACAACTCCCCTTCACGCGTGCCCCTTCCTTTCCCTTATCTCACTGACCCGACCTAACCTGCCATGGCAGGACTGCATCGCCTGCCATCGCCGGCTGGTGGTCTTACCTCACCTGTCCCGCTTGTCCTCTTTCTCCCTTTGTTGTTTTCCCCTCAAATTAGCCTATAAATACCCCATTGGCATCTTGGGTCGAGCTTCTACTTTGGCAACCCAAAAAATTCCGACCTTGCACCACCGCATGATCAGATCCTTGTTCCGCAGCCGTCGGTGACTGCCGCCGCCAACTCCGCCCACCAAATCCTTCCTTGCACCATCCCCTACAAAACTAAGCTTCTCTCCTTCCTCAATTTGACCTACACGAGCCACCCCGGCTGTGCAAAGTCAACTTCCCGATCAAACCTCACCAACCCCGCGCTGTCATCCGCCGCCAATTCTATCGCAACCAGCACCCCTTCCACCCTCCAAAACAACCAGGGAACTTCGACCTACCTTCCCATACCTCCATATCTCCCTGCCTCCCTTTCCTTTACCTTCTCCACCTTCCACCACTTTCGGCCACTGCACCGGCCACCGTATGCCGCCACCTCCGGTTGCACCACCACCTCCATTCCATCCCTCTCCACCTAAGACACCTTCCAACACCTCACACACCCCCACATTCCCTCTCCTTTAGCCTATACCCCCATCTCTCCACCTTTTTTCCTCCAGCCGCCGATAGTTCCACCACCAACCCTAGGTGGTATTCTAATTTCCTTAGCCCTTAAACTATTTTTTATAGGTGTTAATAATTTTTAGTAATATTAATAGTATTACCCTTGATATTATTATTATTAGTGTTGTGTTATCATTATTAGTATTATTACCATTATTAATATTATTATTATATATCACTCTTATTACCTAACCTAACTTCAGAAATATTTATAACTATGGTATTATTATTTAAAAGGGTTACAACTTTAATATTGACATAGTTATCTTTATTATTATTATTATTATTAGTAGTATTATTATTACTACTACTACTACTACTATCATCATCATCATCATCATCATCATCATCATCATCATTAGAGCTGGCAATCGGACGGGTCGGGTCACTATCGGATCGGGTAACATAATAATCGGGTCATATCGGTTTCGGATAATTTCGGATCATTTTATCGGGTCGGGGTGGGTCGGGTTTGATTCGGATCAACTTAGTATCGGATAATCTCGGGTCATTCTAAGCTCTCGGGTCGGGTCTGGTTGAGATCGGATGGACTCGGATTCGGGTAAATTTGGGTTGTTCTAATTTCGGTTCGGGTTCGGATTGGGCTCGGTTGAGTTTCAATTATTATATTTTCGGGTCGAATTTAGATTGAATTTAGGTCATTTCATATTTAAGTCATGCTTGTGTCATTTTCTTTCTTTCTTTTTATTCCAAGATATTATTAAAAGCTAATTATTTTGAGATCATTTATTTTAATTTATCTTATTCAATTAAAAGTGAATTATTATATTAATTGTTTTGGGGCCTTAGAATTTTTTATCATTATTTTATCTTTGGAGATGTATCTGACGTTTCAAATTTAAACTTTTTCAAATCGTATCACTTTTCTTTTTATGTTAAGGTATAACTTATAATTCAACTCCATTATTAGCTTGGTTATATTGAGTTCTAGTATTATTTTAAGTTTATATTATATTTATATCTTATACGCTCCTTACATGATATTAACTTATAATAGTCATTGATAATTGATAACAAATGAAGACTTCTAAGGTTGTACTTCTCATATTATTTTTAAAAGAGATTGATCACTTCATATCAACATAATTTTAATAAATATGATGATAATAATAATAATAATAATAATAATAATAATACAAAAATAATGATAACAATAATAATAATAATCAATGAATATCAATTATGGCAAAAATAATAATAACAACATATTAGTTTTTTATTATATATTTTGATTAGATCATATCAAGCTAAATAAGATAAAAATTAAATAAAGTAAGTAATAATGACTATTATTGACAAAAGACCAACTAATATTGACTTCTTACTATTTAACACTGTTGATGTAATAAAAAATATTAATCTTCAATTTTTATAATGAATAACTAACATTCTCACTCTAGATTTTTCCTACTTTTCTATGATGTTGTAGGTGCTATATTGCAAGGTATGGCCGTATAGATACTAATATATAGTGTTCAAGGTTGCACTGTTATTATCTTATGGTACTAGATGGAATAATGGAATTGAACTAATATTTAAATGGCATAGTAGTGTTATTCTTTTTTTTTTCTCTACTTTTATTTCTATTGGTATCAATGGATATTGTATTTGTATATACATAAGTGATATAAATTTTATGAAAGTATATTGTTTCTAGATTTTGATGTAAGTGCTAGTATGGATTAGTTGCACATCTATATTATTTCATGTTTTATGAAGTTTTAAAAATTTTGAGTTATGGGTTAATGTTAATTTTTGGGCAGTACCAAGTTGAATCTTTATAGATTTATAATTTTTCAGATAATATCAGATTTCGGATAAATAATGGATCGGGTCGGGTCATTTCGGATTTATAGTTTTTCGGGTTATATCGGGTTTCGGGTGAATAGCGGGTCGGGTCGGGTTTATTTCGGGCTTATGATTTCTCGGGTTATATCGGATATCGGATATGTATCGGATCGGGTCGGATAGGTTTCGGGCATTTAATTACTCGGATAAAATCGGATCGGATTTCGGGCGGATCGAGTCGGTATTCGTCGGATTTTTCGGGTCGGGTCAACTTTTGCCGGCTCTAATCATCATCATCATCATCATCATTATTATTATTATTATTATTATTATTATTATTATTATTATTATTATTATTATTATTATTATTATTATTATTATTATTATCATCATCTTCTTATTAATACTAACTTGGCCTTTATCACTTTTATTATTGGTGTAAATATTGGGACTCTTATATTACCATTAACCTTTTTGAGTATTATCCTTATTATGTTTAACTTTATTATTATTATTATTATTATTATTATTATTATTATTATTATTATTATCCTTTCTATCATTATCATTATTATTATTCTGTTATACGTGACCACATTATCACTAAGGCTACTACTAATATGATTTCTAGGACCTTCATTAGTATTATTCCTAAGATGAGAACCATTATTAATATTATCAACAACATTATTATTATTATTATTATTATTATTTAATACTACTATAAATATTATTATTGTTAACTTGTATTTTGCCAACATTTATAATCACTAACCTATTACCACTACTAGCATTGTTAATATAAAAATCATCATGGTCACTACTTCAAAATTACTTATATGGCTATTATTATCATTACTACTAGGGTTCGGGTCGATATTAGTATTATCACTAAAACTAATAATAATAATAATATTATTAATGATATTGGAAACATCACCTTAATACCATGAATATGACTATGACTACTTTAACATAAACCATGATGGCTACTAAGACTTATTTTGGTTAGTAATGGCACGATTAATTATTTTAAGAATAATAACCCTACTTTAATTATAAAACTACTATTATCACTATTAGCCCTAATAGTAAATTATGATAAGGGTAGGGTAGGAATAATGGCAATCTTTGGTAAGAGAGAGATTAACCCATAGTATTTTCCTCTTATAGGTGAATCAAGTCAAAATCCTAAGGAGGCGTAAGAGCGTGCTCCAAGCCCGGTGTCGTATTAGGTAAGGATATGGTTACAGCCTTTTTATGTGTAAGAATGTGCTTTGTGTGTTGGTTTGATGGGTGTGCTTTATATTTCCTATTCTATATTATTATGTTCTTGTGGCAGCTTGCTAAGCATGGAGCTAAGTTAAGTTGCAGGTGTTTATGATATGTGTAATGTGATGTTATTACTTGTACTTGAATTGCACTTATGTTATAATGCCCCTATGACATGCATGATAGGAGGTCCTAAGTAGTACGATGATGTTGTGAGAAGAGAAGGGGAAAAGAAGGTGGAAAGTGAGTTGACTAGAGAATGATAATGATTGCCTAATTATCTTATGACTTATAAGTGGAGAAAAAGAGAAATAATGAGAGTGAAATTAAGGGAATGGATTAAACTTGCATGGGAAGTCTAGGGTTTGCATGGGATTGTTAGCTTTTACATGGGAATGACTTTTACGTGGGAAAAGTTGATTTGAGGATCGAGTAAGGCAAGGGAAGAATCGTTAGGGCGATTGGAGTCCATATGTGAAAAATAGTATGTAGGTTGATGTAAGGATGTATGGGGGATTTGACTAGGGTTTGGGAGGAAACCCTAAGTGAGATAAATGTATAAGGGAGGAAAAAGAAATAAATTGATGCAAATGGATAGAATGAGGATAAAAGATGAGAGGGGTGTCACATGGGGGAAAAGTAAGTCAAGAGAGCAGATTGTATATGGGTGTTGAGCGAGGGCATAAAAGGAAGGAGCAGTATTAGGGTTTTCCGAGAGATAACTAGGGTTTTGGTGATCATGTGTGAGATTTGGACAGTGAGGTTGTAATGTCAAGTGTGGGTTGAGAGAAATGATATTTTTGGTAATAAAGAAGAGTTTTGGGTTCATAGTGAGTGGGAAAAAGTTGGGAGGAAGTCCCAGGATCATGGGTTGTGTTGGATATATGTGTCATGTGGAAGAAGTGATGGTAAGTAAGAGTGATGAAGGAATAATATTGTATTGGAAAATAGAGTTGCTAGAGTTTTGGAATGGTTGACTAGGGTTTCGTGGCCACATGTATTATATGAGAAAAAGAATGTGGTACTTAGGGAAGAATCGAGCGAGGTGATAAATTAGAGTATGAGTTATATGGGATAGAGGCAGGTTAGGCCATATATGCTAAATTAGGGTTTTCCTGGAAGAAAACCTTAGAGAGTTATATTAAGTTGATTAAAAAATATAAGAAGTGGGCCTCAGTGTTGAGTAGTCATGGTAATGAGGAAAGAGTGGGAAAGGATATTAGGATGAACTAGAAGAAGTAAAAGTCCCAAGATATAGGACATGATTATTAGGAAGTCGAGTGAGTCGTGCATGTCTAGTCGGGGTTGTGAATGAAATAAGATACAATAAAACACTAAGTACTTAAAGTGAAAGATTATCGAGCCAAGGCCTAGTAAGGTTATATATTCTCCGGTCCACCGGCTATAATAGTGGTCAGATGCGTTGTGCCCTGCTGAGTGATTTTTCGATCCACCGGCTATAATAGTGGTGTTCCCATACTCACGCATAAATAATATAAGAAATGTGTGAACCATAAGTATAAGGAAGGGAAAGATACTAATCATTTACAGTGAAACACCTTGTGAGTCGGGGCCAGTGAGGTTACCTATATACTTTTCGATCCACCGGCTATAATAGTGGTCGGATGCATGTTGCCCTACTGAGTAATTCCGGTCCACTGGCTATAATATTAGTCAGGTGCGTTCTACCCTATGGAGTGCTTCCGATCCACCGGCTATAATAATGGGATTCCCGTACTCACATGAAATTATTATAAAAGAGATATAAGGTAAATCACTAATATAAGTCCAGCCTAATCTTGTAAATCTGGATTATTGTTTTATGCGCCTCATGTGTTTATTCTCTTTCATGGCCTTACTTGCGTGCTTCTTACTGGCCTTACCCATATGGTTACCTTACTCAGTACGTAGCATACTGACCATCCGTTTCATGGGTGCTGCTTATTCCCACAAGTAGATGACCCATCTGAGTTTGTGTAGGTAGGGGATGATGCCTTCGATACCTATGACATCTACGAGGCATCTAGTGGGGCTGAGAGTTGAATCTAGACCTAACATGGGGATCGAGAGCGAGTCGGTCGGACTCTGTTTTTCTTGTGATTGAACCATGTCTCATTTTATTCTGGTTATTTGATATCGTACGGTGTTTCATGTTTTTGAAAAACTCTAGTCACTTACTCTCTAGATTGTAATTCTAAAGTGCACTCTAATTTTTGTATGACTATGAGGTAGTCCTCTCATGGACTCTCATTGTTTTATTAACGACTTGTGTTTTTATTATTGAATTGTGTTTGACGTTAACCCGGCTTAGCCTTATCACTTAGTACTAGAACGATAGGAGTGAACCGGTCTGGTACTAAGTGTGGTGGTAATACCTCCAGAATTTACAGTTTTGTTATTTCACTTTTGTCAAGCCTTGTTATTAAAACAAAATTTTTCAGTAGTAAATTTTGGGGGTGTTAAACTAAATGTTGAGGGTACAACTTGTAATTGTGAAGAGGATGATATATGATCTAACCTCCTAAGGATTAAGTCATGCGATTCCCTTAACTCAATAATTTCTTCCTCTATGCATGTTAATTTGTCCTCTAAAGGGTAAGAATTAGGAGGGAATCCAAAAACCTTTAAAAGGTTTAACCCGTAATAATACGTCCTACATTGGCTACCATGCTTTTGATTTCCCAATGTGTGTGTCATTAAAACGTGGATCTTCATGCCATATTCACCTGGTATTACTCTTACCAGTTCTATAGATAATGAGATGGTCTATTATCTTATTTAACCATCTCCTTATTGTATTTTTATAATCCATACATAGACAAAATATTGCAAATATCTTTTGAATGTTGAACAAAAATCTTTAAAAAGTCCTAAACATCGTTTATGTATTCTCTAGATAACCTATATTATAGAAGCGTCATGTCTTTTTTTTTCATTGTATTATCATTGGAATTAAGCTTTATTACCAAGAATATTTTATTGTCGGTAATAATAATTTCTGTTGTAGTGAACTATCGTGTTAGCTTGGATGTAATGCCTTTACACATTTTTGCTCATCTCTGTCACCTAGCCTGGACAGTAGCTCACTCTTCTTCTGTCTCAGTTAGATGGCCCGTCTTTACTAATCCTATCCTCAGTCGTTTGGGTTGGACGACTCTCTTTTGCCTCCAATATCCGGCTCGGACATCTCTTGCCGTAGTTTATTTATTTTTAATTTATAATACGTGGATTTAATTTATAATGTATAGATTTGATTTATAATGTGTTTACAATAAGATTTATGTGCATGTATACAACAATGTAGTATTTTTGCTTTTGGTAGAGCCATATCTTGGACGACCATGACTTTGCAATTTATTTTCTGCATGTCTCTGTCGGCTACCCTAGATGACCACTTACTCTTCAGCTGCATGGGTTAGACAACTCGTCTTTTATACCAATCCTAACCTCAACCATCTGGGTTGGACAACTCTCTTCTACCTCCAACGTCTGTCCTGGAAGGCTCGTGCCATACTTTATGGTTCACCTCCTCACATATTTGGATTTATCTCTACTTATATAATGTATTTAATTTTAATTATTAATATGTGGATTTAACTTATAGTATATAGATTTGATTTATAATATGTGCTTATAATAAGATATTTTTTAAAATTGTAGATGTTTAGTCGAGGAAAGGGGATGGCAAATTTCAGAGTGGCAAGAAGGTATGTCACTGCTAGCAGTAGAAAACCTGTAGCAGAAGCACATTCAAGGGTTGTTGTTCATGAAAAAGATGTTGAGATTGATCTTTTGTTGAGCTTCAAGGTCATGTGACATTTAATATTTGGCAAAATATTGTAAGTTTTATCATATGTATCAGTTACTATTTATATTTATCCTATCATTGTTTATACGTTTAATTGCGTAGAGTGTGTGCACCATTGAATGTCCAATCAAGATTTAAGATGTTACATAAACTACATGTCTCTGCTAGGGATGCCTTAAAAATAATTACCAATGGCGAGCTGATGCATCTCCCGGACTGCACGTAAAAACATCATCGCTTTTATTTGCTTTCATAGAGATGGCAACCCAAGATACAGCCATACAGAACTTCCACCTACCCTTTGGAGAGATGCTGATCACTCTTCATGACGCATTATACAGTCTTTATATCCCCATTGACGGACACATACCCATGAATGAGCTTAGATTTGTCTGATCATCCGTCTATTATTACCTTCCTTGCTAATGTTTTTGGTGTCGAGTCTAACAAGAGCTTGTACTTGAAGAGTATGGGGATGGCGTATGGTTATACTGATCATTCCTAAAGAAATTTTCAAATGTCACTAGAGAATTACGCTTGCCTCTCTCTATGGTATATATTTGCTTTCCACCACTCTATTCTTAGATAAATCATAACACTCCCATGTGCCTTGGTTAAGATAATGGGAGTTGGTGCCTTAGCATATTTGTGTAGTCAACTCGGGGAAGGCGTCAAGTTTAGGTTGTAGTCAGCTAGCAAGCCGCCCCACACTTTAAAGTGGTAAACTTTTAATCATTGCTTATTAATTATAATAGTTTAGTATTTGTAATAGTATGATTCATTTTTATCAATGTGTTGTATATGATACTAGCTACGCTTAGATCTACAAATATTTGATGTAGGACTTGGTTAAGTATGGAATGCATCCTTCCTGCATGCGTGCGAGTGAGGTTTAGTGACATTCATAAATTTTACATTTTAAATTTTAGGTTTGTTTTGTATATTAATTAATGTTGTTATTTATTCCATTAATGTATTAATATTGTTATGTATGTCGCAGTAGGTTTGTTTTGTACCCTACGCTCATGATCCAATGCGTTTCACTCCACTAATGACATATACCAATGGCATACACTATCTTAACATCATAGATCCATACATGCCAGATTGAGTTGTACAACAATTCGGGTACATTGAGTGAACCGAACCCACCTAGCTATAGCCGTAATCGGCTAGCAAAACGGGGTGCCGAAAATGTAATCATTTCCCACTGAACCGTCAAAGTAAATCTCCAAGATCTGTCGTCATAATCTACAGTTGTAGTAGAAATAGGCTTTAAACGATATATTATAGATCTAATTCAAAACATACCATTCAAGCCCTTCTTACATACGCGTATATATAATGTAGCTTGAAGGGATTGAGATTCGACCGAAAACAAAAGGGAAAGGGGAAAACTAACGGCAACACTTGGTGTGTAATGGTCTTGAATCAGAGAAGGTTGGAGAGAAATCCATCAAAAATAGATGAGAGGGAAGGTAGTGATGTAGAGAAATAGACAGGGAAGACGAAGGAAAAACCCTCTAGCAAGTGCCGCTAAAGAGAGGGAGTGAGAAGAAGGTTGTGAGAGAGACATAAGAGGTAGGGTAAGCAAAGAAAAACATAGATGACTCATGAGTAGGGTTGGACCAAATTGTGGGGCTAGGGTCCAATCCGGTTAACTCCAAAAACACAAAAAAAAGCACAAAAAAGAAGAAGATAAGATCTCCTAAATCCACTTAGGCTTAGGAGAGGCATTTTGAGACTCTATCTCTACTAGCCCATGAGATGAGAGGACGAGTCAAGAGCCTCCTGACCTAAGACTAATATTAACAAGGTTTAAAAAAGTTGTCATCATCAGCCAACCCTAATAACCTCTAATAATATCTTATTACAAATAAGGTGGGCTAGTTATTAGTCCGAATACCTAAGGTCCAATAATCCCTAAACTATACTACAGAAATTACAAAATAATAATAATAATAATATAATGCTATCTTCTTGCTCATTTTTTGGTATCCGATCTTTTCTTCCATCATTCTAAATCCAATTCCTTTTCTTATTCATCCCTAAACACAAAAAATACAAAATTACTAGGATGAATAGCAAATAAATTTAGATATTTAAGATCAGGGGAGAGAGTAGTGACTAATGAGGTGGGGTTGGTATCATTCAGGTTATCTACAAATATGCATATTATTCTAGTCTTGGTTACAACTAGTCCCGTTGATTTGACTTAATTCTTCTTCTCCTTTTGTGTCATTATAACTTTGGAGGTGCATATTTCCTCATGATGTTGCAAATAACTACTTTGAGTGGATTTGGAAAATAATGTGTGTGGAAGGTACAAGAATTTATAAAATAAAGGTTATTGTTTGTGCTTAAGGGTAAATTGGTTACTATGAGGTAATAAGGCAATTTTGGTATTTTATGTATTAGGTGATTTAAAATATGATAGTGATATCATGAAGAATGCTTGGAAGCATTAATGTTGTTTTGGAGTCCTTAAATAAATTAATGGTTAATTTGGGCATAATATCTTATAATGATAATATCATTATTCCATGTGTAAAAAAATCTAAGAAGTTATTCAAATTATGAATACATTGTAAATTATTAGCCTTATGATATTATCTAGTGGAATTGGTAATCATATTAATTTCATAGGATATGTTATGAAAAATATGTGAAATTAGGGCTTTGGCAATTTCTATGAATAATACATTGGGATATGATTATTAATGTTTATGTATGGAAATTAGACTGTGCATTATGGGCACGATAATAATGATGATATTCGAGAGTGACTTATTATAAAAGATAGATGAATAATTAATATGGGATAATGATTTCTAAAGGGAGTGTAATTAGAGTTTGAAAAGGTTTAAGGACTTGAACCTATGCTATATGTAAAATTGTTTTAATGTGTTTGTTGCCTAAAAATTTAATCTCGAATAAGAAACTAATCACTTAAAGTGAAAGGGCACATGAGTAGGGCCAAGGTGATATACATATATTCTTGTTCCACTAGAGAGAATAGTGGCTCGGGAGCGTTTTTCCTCCAGAAGATGATGTCTTTAATCTCCATTCCACCAGAAAGAATAGTGGATCGAGAGCATTTTACCCCAAGAAGGTATTTTAGTTCATTCAATAGGATTAAGAATAGTGGGGCCCCTACTCATCGTGAAATGAAAATATAATAGTAAAATATTTGGAAAAGATATTAATAATTTATAGTGGAAGAATACATGAGTCGGGACTAAGCTATTGTTTTTATATATATGTCTCATTCCATCGGAGAGAATAGTGGCTTGAGAGCGTGTTTCTCCGAAAAGGTAATATTTTCTGATCCATTCCATCATATAATAATAGTGGCTCACATGTTTTGTCCCCGAGAAGCTATTTCAGACCATTCCACTTATTTAAGAATAGTAGGGTTCCTATACTCAACGTATATAAAAGAATAAAAATGGATTATACTTAATAAAGAAATTTGGATCATTTTCTATCTTATGAGATGTTTTATTTATTTGGTTATTCACTTATTATCTAATGTAAAAGTATGTGCTATTTATATCCCTGTTTCAATAGTCTTATTCTCTTGCTCAGTACGTAGCATACTAACCACTTGTTTTATGGGTGCTGTTGATTTCCACAAACAAGAGACCTTGATTCTTATGCGCAGGTCTCAGAAGATCCGCTAGAGGATTATGATGCCTATGATGCTTTATGTGGGAATAAGTGACTTCATCTATATTAGGGGTTAGGTGAAGAGTAATTATTATCCGAATGATGTATTTAATTGGATACCTTTCTAAACTCTTAATCCATGGTATCCCTTCTTTTATATTTTGTATTATGGCTCAAATTTGAACTCCAAACTTGTTATTGTATTATAAATGTTTCTTTTGTTTCTAATTTCCTTACATTACTTTAAATGTTTTAGCCTTGTAATTAATGTAAGAATAGTTGCATAAGCCAGACTTATATCAATTATGGTATTAACCCCTAATATTTTACTTATCTACTTCCACTATAAAATGAAAATTTTTAGTAGTAAAAATGAGGGTGTTACATTTTGGGCAATGGAAACAGTGGGTTTAGAGCGGTTGCACTAAAAATCTTAGCTAGGGAATTAGAATGGTTAAATGTTAGACCTAGAATGCATAGAAAATTGGTGATGCACCAAGAGTTATATGAGTTTGCCTTTGTAAATTATATTGTTGAAAATATGTAATAATTGGTACATTGGAGGGGATAAGATCCGGTGGAGAAATGGTGACATCAACCTAATTTTGGATTCCTCTTTGCAACAATGTGAAATGTCATATTCGTTTTCTTGAGTATTCATAGGCCAATTACATATCTACTACACAGAACTCCACTTAACGGCAACAACCTTATCAGATCATCCCCATCTTAAGTGTGAATAATTTTTCACACTACGTATCGATATGTCTTTTACTCACACTAATTTTGTATAAAATTTATATTATACTATAAATTTCTAACATTCATGTTATGATACTTTATATTATTGTAGTTAACCTTGAAGGAGAGTGCAATATTACCACACATATCTAATCAGTAGTACAAACATGTTGCTTCAAGCATATATGGATTGGACAAGCAATATCGTGATCACATGCAACTATATCAGAATTAAATGAGTATGAGTGCCGACCAAGGGGGAAACTTAGGTTGATTATTTTTGCTTAATGTAACAAGTTTAGTGAATAACTTTATGTACTTTGGTTTATCACTTTTTCGTAAGTATTTTGGTGCAAAACTTTATTTACTTTGGTTTATTGCACTCTCCTAAGTATTTTGTTGCAAGACTTTATGCACATGTTGAGGAATAATCATGGTGTAACGTGCAATTAAAATTAGTATACAAGTAAATTGCTTTGATGATAAAGTCATAATAGCCTTAATACAAATTAGAATCAAAGTGTCAAGAAAAAAAATCTACTAACTATTATTATCAAGGGGTTGATCGGCCTCCTCCTCCTTATTGGAGGAGAGTCTGAGCCTGCCCATGGCGAGGTACACCTCCTCAGCCTATCAAAACCTTTATCTTTATCAATTCTACCCATCTTCTCTTCTTTGAATCATTAGCGAGATCCACCCATGAATTTATTATTTTTCTATAATTTTTTCCTAATATATGGGGCATCACTCAACCCTTCATCTACTAATACAGGATGGACTACTAGATAGGTTTGAGGATGATACCAAGGAAGTTACTTAGCCTAGGCATCATGCTTATATGTTTAGCAATAAAAATAGGAGTTGAAGTCTAATCGGTGGTGTAGCTAAGCATTCCAAAATGATGCACAACTAGAGTAATATGTCTTATACTTCTTAATGATTGCACTTCAACAAAGTACATGTGCCGGAATGATAGGAGGAATCTTTCTTATACATATGTAACATAATTAAATAAATTTTGTCAAACCACAAATTAGCAATAAATAATTACCTCTAATAGTGTCATGCAACCACCTATTTTCTTACACCCGGTCCTAGATGTTATCCCAAATTTTTTTTATAAATATGCTAAAGTTTCAACTCCAAGGGCTGAAGTGCCTAAGTTACTCAAATTATCTACTAATTTGAGCACTAATAATGGAGCACGATTGCTAAACTTGTCTACAAAAATCATGCACGATAGAAAGTACCACATATATAACCAAGCATAAGAATCATCATCCTTAACAAGGTCAACTGTAAGCTTATACAAAATATTATCTAATGCGACCGTACTTCCCTTCACAAAAGCTAACTTAACCAACAACTCAGGTTCGCCTCACATCTCGGCTAATAGCTTCACCATATCACCATCAGTTGGAAAATGCTCGCTAATAAACTCATACCTATGACATTTAAGATCCATAATGTAAATCATATCATGTAGAGTAATAGTCATCTCATTGTATGGAAGGTGGAAGCTGTTGGGTGAGACCTTTCAACAAAAAACATAGATGACTGAAGCATTGTGATGATGGAAGTATTTTAAATGTAGATGTTTTAGGCCCGTGGTATCGATGTAGTCATAGGTAATACCTATGCCAACATCATCGATCGGTAGGCTTTTCTAGTTTTTCATCCTTGACTAAACCCTTACCACAAGATGTGGTTCTTATAACAAAAAGAATATTGGAATAATGAATTACAGGGTAACAATATAGAAATCAATCCATATAATAATATAAATTACCTCAGCATCATTCCATATGGTGTATTCCACACGACTATTAAAAATGGTGAGAAGATTGGGAATGAGTGGACCCCCACCAATAGATCTAGTCAATCTCTAATTGTCGTTTGATGCCGATGAGGAATAGATCCTACTATGTTGGAAGATGTGCTAGTTCTAGTGAAATCTCCCTCACTGAGATCATCATACTCCTCCTCAAATGGCACGTGTTGTGTGTCTAGAGTACGTGGAGCTTTGCTACGCTCCATCGCAGCTCTTGATCTAACACTGACAGTAATTGTCATCTTCACTACCCCAATGGTAGCGGGAGTAACCTACCTCAAATCCTTTCCTCTGCCTCCTCTACCAGTCATCTACTAATTATAGCAAAAAGATAATTAATCAATATTATGCATTATGTCATCAATGGTTTATGGTTTAGGGTTTGGGGTTTGGATTTTGGGTTATGGGGTAAGTGTTTAGGTTTTAAGGTTAAGGGTTTATGGCTAAGGGTTTGGGTGTTTGGGGTTTAAGGTTAAGGGTTTGGGGTTTAGGGTTCAAGGTTAGGGTTAATGGTTAGATAGTTTTGGGTTTATGGTTCATGGTTAGGGTTAATGTTACTTGTTAGAGGGTTTTGGGTTTAGTGTTAAAAGGTTAGGGTTAAGGGAGAGGGTTTCAGGGGTTCGGGTTTTTCAACGGGTGTGTCACACATTTGGGCTAAAGAGTGACGGGTGAACAACTTGGTGGAGGTGGAGGCCGACGGGAAAACTACTCCCCAGATTAGGCATATAACGGGTAAGTTACCCCTATGGAGGGACACCTTATAGGTGAACTATCTGCTTGGTTATTGTTTTGACGGGTGAGTTACCTATATAAGGGGAGGCCTAACGGGAGAACTACCTATTGGTAGTTATGAATACGTGGTGAACCGCCCACCAACATCACTATTTCATCCCTGACCTCCATTGATATCATTTGAAGCTTAGATTTTAATCCAAAATTACAACAAATTTACTAATCTAAGTTCGATCTATGTATGCAAACACAACTTTCAGTCAAAGAACAACTAAAATTAGAAAAATACAATAATCAAATATTGCATTTGCAACTACTTCAAAAAACATAAAAATTAACCAAAAAAAGTATGAAATCTTGCATACCTTTAGATGTAGAATGCATTGGATTTTTTTTATTAAAGTCTAATTAAGTCGATAGCGCTGCATGTATGTTATCCTGGTTATTTGTAAAAGTATGAAGTAATCTGTTAGCTATGTGGGTGTGGTCTTTGATCCAGTCTGACCTGAATTTTTCTTTTATCAAATTTTTGAACCGTTTTTTATCCGGTTGATTTGGTCTTCGCCAGTTGCTTACTTTGTGCGTTATACCTATTCTCCCGACTTGTTTTGTGGTGTGAAGAGTGGAAGATGTTCCACTCTTCCACTAATTCGGTTTGTTTATTTAATAACAAAATTTTCTTTTGTTAATGAGTCACAATTAAAATTTCTTTGTTTTCGAAGTGAGAAACCGATGAGCCACCGGAGACCATTAGCCCTAATACTCCTTCTTTCGAAAACCACCGATCTGGGCATTGAATTTTTGCAAGTTCCATTCCTTCAATCCCGAGTGCACGCGATCAAAGGAAGTTGTGTTAACCTTGGGGGTGAGTCGACCAAGAAGGGATTTGCTCCAAAGTCCGGTCGAAATTCACTTCAGGGCAGTGATTTTATTTCATGGCACAACCTTAATCTCGGTTTGAATTTATTTATTATATTATATTAATTGTTGTGTTTATCGAAGTTATTTTACAACAATCTGAAGTGAATTTTCTTGCGCTTATTACTTTGTTCTCATGGCAATTTAATCCGACGTTGTGCTGCTCATATTGCTTGCTTCAATACCAAAATTTAATTGGCCTCCATTACTGTTACAATATTCGAATTTTGCTGCGAGGAGTTCTTGCTTATATTCGGTTCTTGCTGCGTTATATAAGTCGAATAATATAAGTGATTCGGCTTCAATTTTTTGGCCTATATTCTGCTCGAATTTATAAGGTGTATTGTTCGATCTTTGCTGGAATTTGTGTCTACAATTAATTTTTTGGATTACATTCTATTCGAATTGGATTGGTCTATTCTACCATAGCAGACTATAATTATTGCAGCCTCTCGGTTTTTCATGTGCTATCGCTGCATCTAAGATTTGGGTTGGTTTCAGTTTTGGAAAATCGATTCTTGCTACTAGTGTTAACGTAGCTTCTCTTCCATAACCTTGTTGTTCTAGTCTTTCCTGAATCTGATATGGCTTCAAGTGTACCGAGAGTTATTCCAGATATGTCAAAGGTTGAGCCACTTGAGGTCACTAACTACCGCAGATGGTCTCAGAGGGTGACAATCTTATTTGAGGATTTGGAGGTTGATTATGTCCTATTCACTGGTCCTCTGACTCAGATGGACACAGATGTTGCTCTTGCTACTCCAACAACTACCCCGGTTCTTCCTGTTGCAAAGAAAAGTGATGAAGCTATGAAAGAAAAATACGAACGGGACAACAAAACCGTTTGAGGTCATATTCTGCAGCATATGAATAACAAACTATTTGATATGTTCTTCAGTGTCGAGTCTTCAAAGAACATCTGGGATACTCTGAGGAACAAGTATGGTTCAGAAGAAGCGGGTAGAAAGAAGTATGCTATTGGAAATCTGTTGCGGTTTCAAATGGTTGATGACAAGCAGGTTATGAACCAAGTCCATGACTATGAGCTCCTGGTTGCTGAAGTATTGGGTGAAGGGATGAAGATCTATGAGACTTTCTCGGAAAACATGCTGATAGAAAAATTCCCTCCATCCTGGAACAATTTCAGAAACCATGTGAAGCATAAAAAGAGGGATTTAACTTTGCCAGAGTTGATCAGTCACATGAGGACAGAAGAGGCAAACCGCTTGAAGGACAACCGAGTACCTTATGCCTCAGGTTCCATGAGTGCTAACATAGTAGAGTCTGCTGCTGGAGCTGACAAGTTCAAGGGGAAAGGCAAAAGGACTCAGAAAAAGGGTCAAGTGAAAGCCTTGTTCAAATTCTATAAAATTTCCAACAAATTCAAATATCTCCCATAACCCTAACTCCTCTCTACAAATATAAATATCATGCAACACTGAGCTAGTGTAAACAAGGCTCAACTGCATTATCCCAAAACTTTATTTTAGGATTTCAGAATAAAATAAAAAATTATTGGATAAGGTTCAATTATAAATATCATTTCTAATAAAATAATAAAAATAATAATAATAATAATAATAATAATAATAATAATAATAATAATAATAATAGCCATAAAAGAATAAAAATGATGTTGGGACCTAATTAGTGGAGGCTAAATTTATTTTTTGACCTAAAATAAATTATAAATAAATTATAATAACAATTTATAAATTAATAAAAATTATTTTATTATTATTACCAATTTATTATTTCTAAAACTCCAAAAAAAATCCCAAACCACCCTACTACCCCATTTTTTCATATTTTTTCTTTTCCCTTTTTCTTCCTTTTCTTTCTCCATTTCTTCCTCTCTTTTTTTTTCCCTTCCATTCTCCCTTCTTCGGCCAACTAGGCTGTGCACAGCAGCGGCCCACTTCTTCCCCCTCCCCCTCCCTTATTTCCTTTCCCTTCCTTGGCCCGACTTTTCTTTTTTCTTTCATCCTCCATGCGACCCAACACGGGCTCACCCCCGCTCCCCCCTCTTTTTCCTTTTTCAATTTTTTTCCCTTCTACCCCTATCTCATTTCTTCTTCCCCTTTGATTGGAGCTACTATGCATGGCTGCTTTGCAACTCCGCCCCTCTCTCCCCTCCTCATTTACTCATTCGGACCTATAGGGCGTGCAACAGGCACTACTCTACATGGTCCCATTCTGTCCTACAACCCCCATAGCCCCCTACTCCCCTACACCCCTGCAAAACACATTCCTTGTCTCCCCTATTGCACAGATGCACCGGTCTGTACACCGGTCGTCAACCAACCATCCCTCCCCTTGTCTTCTTCCTTCTCTTGTCCACTTCCCTAGCCATTTCAATTATAAATACCCTCCCCACTCCCTCTTTTGCTCTCTTTTTCTTTGTCATTCACCCTCCCCCAGCCTTACTCATGCTACCTAATCAGTTGTCGCTACCGCCGTTGTCGCGCCACCATTGCCACACCGTACCCTCCTCTTCCCTGCATTAACCTGTACCCAACCAACCACTTCCCTACCCCTAACTACCCTTTCTCTTCTCTTCCCACCTGTACAAAGCAGATAGCTCAAGCTATCCTTTTGCATCTCCCACCGCCACTTGTGCCGCCTTGCACCTCCACAAATGCAACTACCACCACCTTCCCTACCTCTTTTCCTGCCCAAAAAACCCTCCCCTACCTTACCACAACACCAATTCTCTATTCTTACCCCTCCTCCCTCCTCTTTTCTCTTCTTTCCCTCTCGGTCGCCGCCACTGCCACCACCATGCGCTACCGTAATAAGGCTACCACCACCACCACAACCCCTGACCCACGAGACCCTATCACTTAGGAAATCTAAACTCTCCTTTTTTTTTTCTAACCCTAAAACCCTCCTTTTACATCTCCCACCACCACCATTGTGCGATGTCTCCCCCTCCGCTACCCCTTGCCTGTTGTCCCTTTTAGTTGTACCATTCTCTCTCCTACCTAATTAGTATATTTTATTTTAATATTTTATTATTATTAACACTACTACTACTACTACTACTACTACTATCATTAATATTTGATTAAGGAAATAAAGAAAAAAGAAAATGGAGTAGGAAGAAGGTGAAATGACTATTTATACTATTTTTGTAAGTTATGAGCAAACCCTTTCCCATTAGGAGGCTTAGGAGTGTGCTTCAACCCCAGAGTCCAATTAGGTAAGGATATGTTTATGGCTTGGTTTTTTTATAAATCTTGTATGTATAGATGTGTTAGCATGCCTTGTGTGAATGTATGTGAATATGCACTAAGTGTGTGTGTGGTGTAGCTTGGCTTACAAGGAGATAAGGTATGTTGAGCATAATTAGCCTTATATGTAATATGTGTGATATACTTGTATGAATGACATGTTCTTATCTATGGTTGAGTTGTTATGACTTATATGCTTAGAGGCCTTAGGTAGGTTTGAGTGGTTGTGAGGAGCTTAAAGAAATAAAGAAGGTGGAGTGAGTAAGGAGAAGTGGGAAATGACCTAATGGTATTAAAAAATATGGTTGAGAAAATAAAGGGAAAAAATAATAAAATGAAGGGTTAGGGTAAAATCTCATATGGGAAGTGTGAGTCTTGCATGGGGTGTATGGTCTTCGCATGGTGGAAAAGCTTATGTGGAAAAAGTTATTTTGAGGGTTGACCATAGGGAGAAAATTATATTTTAGGTGATTGAAATTCTTGGGGAATAGTTAGTATATGGGTTGATAGAAGTATGCATGTGAGCCTAACTAGGATTTTGGGGGGAAAAACCTAAGTATAGGAGTATTGTGAGAGAAGTTAAGGAGTTTGGTTGGACTATGGGTTGTAATGAGGAGTGTGTCACATGGAGGGTGTGAGTCAAGTTAAATGGAGGGTGGAGTTGTGTATAAGGTAAAGGTGTAAAAGAAAAGGGGTGTATTAAGGTTTTTGAGGGTGACCAACTATATGTTTATCACATGTGAGGGTTGAGGAGTTAGGTTGTGTGTGGGTTGAGTAGAGTGATGGTGTTGGAATAAAGGGAGAATATGTGTTGTATAAGAAAAGGAGAGGCTAGGGCCATATAGGCTAGATTAGGATGTCAAGGAAAAACCTTAGTAGGCAATAATGAGCCTAGGTGGAGAAATGGGAAAGTGGACCTTGACTCACATGTATGGGGGTTTTTGAATTTATGATAAGTATGGTGAAGGTGAAAAATGGTCCTAGAGTCTTGTGGAGTGTAGAGGTCCCAAATTAAGGGATAGGGTTATTTAGAAAGTTTGGGGGTGGAAGAGTGATAATGAGTTAAGAAAACCCATTGGAGTGTGCATGTCCAAATAGGGGGTTACTTGTTGAATAAGACATGAATAAAATACTAATCACTTAAATTAGAAGATTATTGAGCAAGGCCTAGACCATTCCACTAGTAATAATAGTGGCTAGGAGCATTTTTGTTCTGAAGACTATTCCACCGGCAAATAATAGTGGTCGGGCATGTTCTGCCCTGGAGAATTATTTTCATTCCATCCGCTATAATAGTGGGGGCTCTAAGCTCAATAAACCAAACCTTGGATGATAATAAATTATAAAAAAGATACTAATCACTTATTGTGGAACACCACATGGGTTGGGGCGAGACCGTTCCACCGATAATAATAGTGGCCAGGAGCATTTTTTCGGTGGAAACCGTTCCGCCAGCAAATAATAATGGAAAGGCGCGTTCTACCTAGGAGTAATATTTTCATTCCACTGGTCATAATAGTGGGGTTCCTGTACTCACGTGGATATAATTTGAGAGATGTGTAAATATGGTACTACTTATGGCTTAAATTATGATAGTAGTGATTAATCCAATTAACTTACTATCTGCATTATCTGCATTTTATGTGATATGTCCTGTCATAGCTGTAACTATATGGTTACCTTACTCAGTATGTAGCGTACTGATCACTCCTATTATGGATGCTACTCATTCTCACGAGCAATGGGGTCTCTTAAGTCTGTGCAGGTAAGTGATGAGGTACTTGCACACTTTGATGCTTACAATGATTTGACGAGGGTAGAGTGACAGTCCATTGCCCTAGGGATGGGGCTAGAGAGGGTGCTCTCTGGACCTTTTATCATCTTATGTTTCCGCTGTTTTTATTCCCTCGTAACGGGGCGTCGCCTTGTATCACATTCTAATTATATATTAACCTTAACATTCGGGCACTCTAGTTTGGTTAATTAATGCTGAACTATTTATAGTTTTTTTAATCATCCTTGTTAATGATCTTTGTATATTTAGCTTTGTAGTTAGTATGAGACAGGCCAACGGTTAAACTTATACTGATCATAGTGGTAGCAACCCTTCAATTTTTAGTGCAAAAGTTTCCTTAACAAACAAAATTTTTTAACTATAAATTTTGGGTATGTTACATCAACTGTCCCAAAAGGAAAGGAAAACGAGGCACAAGAGAGAGAGATTCCAATATGGAAGTGACATGTCTTTCATTTGATTTGATTGCTAAAGGTAATATCCGCTTCTTCTTCTATAGTAAAATTGATCAATTGTTGCTACTTTTATTTAATATAAATACCTTGTGGATGATATGATATATATTTTTTTAAATAAGCACGAGTACTTGCCAAGAATAGATCATATACACTTCTCATAATATAGTAGCCAATGGAATGCATAAACGTATAAGATTGATAGGTTATTTATGTTATTTCTTATGTTTTCGAGTAGGCTACAATGCTATATACTTATGTACTTAGTTTCAATTTGAGAATAGCTTATGGTATGAGGGTAGCTTTTGTCATAATTATTTTTTTTATATAACAATTTTTTTATAATTTCTCTAGAACTATTCAACGCCAACTTTGGTTTGAGAATATTAATTACGATAAATTAGGGAACTTTATATTTGTATAATTATTTAAGTTTTAACGACCAATTGATTTTACCACTATTAAGTGGTAAGTCTTAGCAAAGCTGGAATGTATGCCACTTGATGGACAAACTAAGAGTAACTGAATTCTTTTATTCTCTTATGGTGAATCAAATAGAAAATAGTGCAATTAGAATAATGGGTTCCACAAGGATTACGATTTACTAGCAGGTGTTAAATTAAAGAGTAAAATAATGTAGCATAACATTAATTCATAGCTATGAAAATGAAACTTTCTTTATTATATCAAAAGGTAGCATGAGTATACCCGTTTAGTATCTTGAGGCCAAGGTAAACCATGGCATTTAGCCGAGATCCTTAGCCTCCACACTTGACTACAACTGAACTTCATTTTGATTGAAAGGCCCATTATATAATGTAGTATACAATAGCTTTGGCTAGGATAACATAGTAAAGGTTGTATGTGGTATTCAATTAACTACTATAAACGTGTAATTTTAGTATCTTTAATTAATATTCATAATAGATTAGTTTTACTCTAGGGTTATTGAACAAGTTTTTTAATAATTAATTGGCTATCCATTAGTATATTGTCTTTTATTAGAGAAATCCTATGTCTACCTAATTATTTTGGGGATTATGAACGTATGTATATAACAAATAGCTGATAGATTAGAGATAGATAAAATTATAGGATTTTAATAAGTTGAGCTAGAGACACCTATACACTCACACATACAAATATTTATTTAATATTTTTTGACTAGCATTAATAATATATTGGTGTTAACTATAGGACTAATTAACTAATGAGCTTTTAGTGATCAGGTCCCACTTTATATAACATGCTTACTTTTTAACTACTCATAGGTAAATTACTAACATCATTTTAATATATGTGATAATATTTTTTTATTATATGAGTTAAGGTACTTAAATTTTATATATGTTATAACCTTTATTTTCTAAAATTCTTCTATTTCATTAAATTGGCAGTAGATTTTATTTAAAAATATGAGTTTTATGAATATAAGTTATTTATAAGTGTTTTATAATTGATTTGGCTAATTTATTCAGAATGTATGTGTAGTGCTTATATTATTTTATTTATTGTCGAAGTTCATATGAAATTTGTGGTACATGTTATCTTATGATATTAGTATATACACATAATCTTTTTTTCCTAACCGGTATTAAATTATGATGGTGGTTGGTTTATGACTCAAGTGGTCAACTCTTTTTGGACAATGTAAATTGAGAAGTAGTATTGTACAAAGCCTTATTTAATAAAAGTAATATGTATGAAAGTGTAATTTATAAGATGTGTTAATTATGAGAAATGTTATTTATGGAAGTTTTTATTTTTGAAAATTACCAAATATAGAAGGTACCCAATTTTGGAAAGGTGATAAGTAAGGAATGGATATGGTTGTATGTTTTGGGATGTGTTATATGGTCACCTTGAATAAGACACTAAAATTTAAAATAGAAGATGAGAGTTAGGGATTTGTAACAACTTTTCCTTGGATTGTAGTGATGTGTAATCACTTGATTTATTTATCTAGCGAAGAGTCAATAAGGATTCATGTCTAGTCTACAAGTATCTTTGGAGCTCTTAGGGGGTGTGCACACTTAAAGACTAGATGACCATTGTTGGATTTTTTTCCCTTTGGCACTAGGGCTACTAGGATTACCCAGGAGGTGTATCTCCTATGGTTGGTTTTAGTTATTCTTGGATGTCTTCAATCATTTTGCTAGGTGATCCTCCTAGTTGGGTTTTCCCCTTTTAATAAGTAAAAATTGGATGGTGTGTTTATGTAGCTACTAATAAAAGAGGCTTTATGAATGGAGAACTGATATTTATCTTGTTATTTGACTCACATGTGGTTATGTTTGATGTATTATAGTAATTCTATAAATTACGATATTTTCCTTCTAAATAATGGGTTACTTAGTTGTTCTCCTAACTAACTTATTACTATTTTAAATAGGATTGCAATGATCCATGATGTATATGGTGAGTAGATAGTCTTGTGCGGGTATATTGTGATCATATTTGATGATGGAATCATGCTTACAAGATGAATTAAGAGAGTAGTTTAGCTTCTGAAGTTCTATATTTTATTGGTGTTTTGATTTCATCAAGTTTTAAATGTAGTAAGAACTATTTAATTATTTTATCTATTGTTAGTTGCTTTTAACATTACTATTTTACTGTATTGTGGTATCTTTTTTATAATAAGAATGTTGTGGAACTTTTTGTTTTAATTTTAATTTTTAGCCTTAGCATCTAGTGTAAGAAAAATAATGGTGTCTACTTGTACTAGATATAGCGGTAATGCCTTCATTCTTGTTCAGCTTCTGCATTGATTTTTAAGTATTTTTCATTTTGAAAATGGATTTGTTACAAAGTATTATCAAAGCCTGATTTTTTTTAACTACATTCAAAGTGAGTTTTCACCGTGAGTTTCAGAATCATTTTTAAATTTTTAACGTTGTTGGTTTTAATCCTAGAAAGCCGCTAAGTGCTAAATGGTGTGGGGTCTTTGGAATGCATTTGTAGTTCTTTAAATGTTATAAAGGGATTCATAATTGTTGACATGCTATAATGTGTCTTACTATGAGTTTCATGTCCTATCGAATTTCAAGTTTGAGCTAGAATGTGTAGATCGAACAAGTTGCCATATTAGAGTATGAGGATGACTCTAAGTAGTAAACTTACTATGCTTTGGGTTTTGCACCTCGATATGGCTCATCACACACGTTTTACTTAGCTTTTGGATATTGTTCTTGAATGACCCAGACTCAACAACAAGTGCAAGCTCAGTAGGTCTAACAAGCCTAATATGCTTAGCAGTCCCAATAAGCATAGGTTCAGCCCTATAAGGTAAAGCAAGGAGTGGATTGGCTTCATAAGGTGACATCATATCATCTACCTGTGTATGAATGTCAAGAGGATCTAAAGGTATTGGAGGGGTACATTAGAGAGTTTTATAAGCTTTTGGTGTTACTCACTACCCACTAAAGAGGAGAGTGGAGATTGTAGCCTACCACTTTAAGGATAATGCTGATGATTGGTGGTAGTCACACCAGGTCATGCATGGGAATGAGGATCTGACATGGGAGTAATTTAAGGATGGGGATGAAAATACATGGGATGATTGGTGAGGAAGAAATTCTATCTTGAACATCTCAAGTTGGAGCAGTACATTGATTTTATTCCACTGAAGCAAAGAAGTATGACTATGCAAGATTACTTCACTCGTTTCAATGAGCTGGTACATTTTACACCAAACATAACATCTAGTGTGAGGAGAAAAATGATATCTACTTGCATTCGAAGTGGTGGCAATGTCCTTATTCTTGTTCATCTTCTGCGTTGATTGTTAAGTATTTTATGTTTTAAAAATAGGGGTATTACACATATGCAACATTAAGACCTTATTACTTGTGTCTTTGCTATTCATATTTCTCCTGTTTTTACACAAATGTTGTTTACCAATGAATATGGTTTTGAATTATCTTTATATATTGATAGATCGCTTGTACAAAAAAATAAATGAACATTTGATGATAGTAAGTTATCATTAAATATCTGTAGCTAGGACATGTTCTCTTTTAACTTATTTTAAAAATGTAGCATCATATAGTTTAAGATTGGATAAAATAATAATTATGATATTAATAATATCGGTGATGATGATAATAATAATAATAATAATAAAATATTAATTATGATGTTAATAATAAAAAATATTCATTAAGTTATTTAATTTAAATTGGATCAGATTAATTAAAGATTGGACCATAAAAATAATCATAGAAGAACGGGCGCTTAATTTCCATCCCAGATACTTAACTAGTTTTAGAAGTAGATGGTGGATGACAAGTAACGAGAAAACATCATTTTCCTAATGAAGCATGGAAGGTAATAGATAACGATCGACCTTTAAAGGTGGTTGATAGTGTGTAATCATATAGGAAGACAAAATGCATGGAAAATAAAGCAGCTATAAAAATGCTCCAGGTTGGCAGCAGAAACATCCCATGTGGTTAGCTGCACACCAGTTCACCTTACCCTCTTAATATCATATTGATAATTGAGTATGTTCCTTGTCCCAAACTAGTCCAAAGTACTCATTAAATTGTTTGCACAGGCTAATGATAAAATTCCCATTCACATCCCAGCATTTAGTGTTGGGATGGACATGCCATGTCTCAATATTTTCTTACGTGCACAAGTTTCTACACACCCACCTATTTATGGAGAGATTATTACATGAGCCAAGTGAAGCTGTGTGAGCCTACTCTCAGTGAAGATCTAGGTCTGCTAGTGCTAGTGCGATGTTATATTATGAGAGAATTCAATGCATATAATTTTTTTTACTGTATATTCCTCTGCGTGCATGGCCACAAAAAAATTCCCACGTATATATTAGAAAAAAAAAAACTAAGAAGCTGGCTTCCATTTATTCACTTCGATCAACTAGACATGGATAACAAACCAACCTCCTCTAGTCTTCTCCAATTTCATTTCACTAGCGCACCAAAAATCATGGCCCGCATCATTTATTTAAGGCCTCCTACTGCGTTATGGACTTCCTGTTACTGCTTAAATCTTGAATCATAACTTTGTTAACCATTTGACCATGTTTTGCATTTGCTTTCTCTGGGACTAGAGTAGTGCCCATGCATACCCTGCCTCTTTTCTTCTCCTCCTAGATTACCCTTCATATTCAATTAAGATATGGGTTTTGGTTTCAAGAAGGCAATCTCAATATTTTCCACCAAGAATGAAGGATCAATGGACGGGTAGCTTGCAGCATAATCAACGAATCTAGTAAAACCAAGCCCATGTCGAATGGGGAAAGGGATAGAACAAGGAAATCAAGTTCTTCTGATGGAAATGTTATAAAAATCATCAAGTTTGACCTTAGCTGCAACAGGAGCGTGAAGATTGTGCCTAGCAATGACACATCACAAAGGGTGGAAATAGCCTCAAAGGCTAGTACAATTGACAATACTTCTGTTGTTGCTGCTGCTACTACTGTAAAGCCTCTTCCTTCATCCCACAAGGTACGTAAGCATCCTAGTGTAGCTTCTGCAGCATCAAGCATATCAAAAGACTTGAATGGTATGAATGGCATATCAATTTTAAGTTCAACTTCAGCATTAGTATCATCTTCTTCTAGTAACAATAATACACAAAACAATCTTCAGAACCAAAGCCTTATAATTACAAGTATCCCTTCGAATGAAGGGCCTACAAAAGCTCTTATTGGCTTGAACAAAATGAAAGTCACTGTAGCCTCTGTATCTTCAAGCAGCTCGAGTGTCACAATAAATCATAACTCCAATCAACACCAAGGCAGGCTTCCTTCTTCTAGGGGTTTACACAGTAAAAATCTCTCTAACAGAACCATATACTCCGCACCCAAGAGCACTATTATAAAAGAAGAGCATCCCCCATCTTCCAAAAGCAATCAAGTACATGGTGGCGTGACCACAAAGAAAAGAAAGTCCAATGATAGTGAGAATCCATCCAAAATAGGTCAACCAGCCAGTCATGTTTTTGGGCTTGGAGGGTGTGACTATGGTCATGGAAGCATCATCAATGGCATGAAAAGCATAAAAATCCTAGCAACGAAACCCGAGTCCATTTGCAGTGGTAAGAGTAATAGTAGAGTTATAGAGAATACTTGTTCTATTTCAAGGGCTGAACAGCTCAAGGCAGCAGGGAGTCTGGAGTACAAAGGGGAGTGTTTCACAAAAGCAATATCTTTCTATGATAAAGCTCTTGCCCTGTGTCCTAATGACGTAGGTTGCCATAATAACAAGGCAACAACACTTTCTTCCCTTGGCAAGGTTCTGGAGGCCATTGAAGAGTACCTCCAAGTAATCTATCGCGATCTAACTTATTCTTATGCACAGTACTATTAGGAGGATTTTGATCGATTTGTTACTACTAATTTAGTACATGGCCTAAATTAGTCATGGTCTTATATATATATAGCAGCCTTAAACTACTATTCTCATCATGCATGTATCTTAATTATCATCATGCACAGTTTTAAGGTCAGACTCTTTATTCCGACATGCATTCTTATACTACTATTGAACTTAGTTTTAACTACTTTTTAGTTATTTTCTTCCCATTTCCTCTAAAAGAAGTAAATATGACTCGTATATATGATTCAGTTTTTGGACTTAATTGACAACATCTTGAACTCTTACACGTCAATGCCTATAAGTAGATAGATTCGGATCAAAAGAGTATATAATTCCTTCCCGAGGGGTCATTTTGTGGTACGGTTTCAATGTACATGTATATACATGGCCCGTAGGATATAGGACCTGATGGACCAAAAATTTTCTGGCAATTTAATAATTAGAGAACTACCATAATCCGTGCTCTTGATGGACATTGGTTCTCTTCTATAACAACAAAAAAGTTGAGAGATGAATATCAACCATCTCTCTTACATATATTTCATACATTTCTTAATAGTTTGTTACTCTGTCACGGAATCTCCAGATTAGGACAAATGGATGAAGCCAGAAAGTATCTAAAGTTTTCGGGTCATGACCAAGGTTCAGAAGCCATGAATCGGCTTCAAGTTATTGAAGAGCATGTAAACAAGATGGATAGTTCCATCAAGGATGAAGAGTTGAGTCTTGTTTTGACCCAAAGTTCACAAGCACTTGAGGCTGGAGCCGATGCGTCTTACTAGGCTGCCCTGAGTCCATATATATCAAGACAGTCAATCTCGAAAGAAAAAAAGGTGATTTAATTTACACTAGTTGTAAGTACATACAGATTTTTTCTTTCTTAGATGAATCCAGGTTATTACTGCCAAAGTTGGAGCTTTTTTCAAGTTACATCGATCCCATGAAGCCTTGGAAACTCTATTGGCGTCCACGAATAGAGAAGATTGGATTCAAGCAAGAAAGACTCGAGTTGGAGCCTCACGATTGCTTTTTATTGATACTCAAGTCTATTTCTATCTTGGAAGGTTAAATTCTAGCTCGCCCTTGTTTGCCCACACTTCTCCTCCCCCTCCAAAAATAAAACACACACACACACACGCACATAGAAATATTAGTAATAGTAACTAATCTGTCGGTGATATTATTCTCATGCATGATGGAATTAAATTCAAGTTTGAGGAAGCAGTTGAAGCTGCTGAAGAGGTCATGAGCATTGAATTCAGTAAAGAGTCCTTAATGTGGCTTAAGAAATCTTGGTGTATAGCAGATGCGTGTAGAGCTAGAGACGAGTACTATAAACTTGGAAAATACTCGAAAGCTTGTGCAATGTATAGCCAAGGTCTTCAGTATGATCCTAAAAATGGCACATTGCTTTGCAAATGAGCTGTTTGCAGATCAAAACTGGGATAGTGGCATAAATCTATTTGAGATAGTAACACTGCTTTGGAAAGCTATCCTGGTTTATGAGAAGCCCTATTGCATCGTGCACTAGCGCATACTAAAGTATGACTCATTAATCTCTACCAATTACTTAAATTAATTACTTCCCCACCCTTTCATGTTCATAAAATATAGTCGTGTGCGTACAATATTTACCAACATACTTTCTGGCATGAGCAGCTTGGACAATGGCAAAAAGCTCAAAGGGATTATTCAAAATTGATCAAGCTCAATCTTGGTGAACCAACTGTTTTGAATTCTCTTTTTGAAATGCACAAGGAAATTGAAAGAAATTGAAAGGCATCAAATCTTGTAGAGCTTGAATGGCATTTTCTTGTGAAAGGTTAACCAATGTGGATTGTTCTTGTCATTCATCGATCGAATAGATGGGAGCGAGATTCTTGTCTTCTTATAGCATCCATTAAAGACACATTGTCTTGGTGCTTTTATTTTCAAATACCATGCTAGTTACTGGTGTCTTTTGAATTGTTAGATAACTAGGCAGGATGGTAGTGGAATCAATTTGTAAAATTGAAAAATAAGTGTTTGTTTGTTTGAATGAATTCCTTGCTTTCACTTTGATTCGTAAAGTCAAAATTATAGCATGGAATTCATGCAAACAGTGAGATCATTATTGTTTCTTCTTCCCTATTTTTTTTATCTTTTTCATTCTATGTAATATGTAAATGTTTTATATAGCACATATTATGGATTACAAGAGATATCATTTTATGGGAATGTAATTCATGCATTATTAAAAATCAAATCAGAGACATGAAATGGATAGAATTCAAATACTAAATTAATAAGCAGCAAGATTATAGAGATATGAAAGAGTAAGAAAAATTGAACATGCTATTGTTATTCTTGAATGTAGCTACAAGTAGATATGTCGAAGATAAAACTTACGGCAAACAAGTTAGAAGATAGTATTTATACTAATCTGCTGACTAAGCCTAACTAATAAGGTTAGGGTATATTAAACTCATCCTATTATACTAGTAACCCTTATTTCTCCCCCATACTTCCAGCTTCCTCAACCTATCAGATTGAACCTTCAAAAAGTTTTCCTAACTTGTCTAAACATTTGTACCCCTTATGTCGAGAACTATATCCCAAAAAAATGCAAGGTGCATACCTAAAATCTATTTTGTGAGCATTATAAGGCCTTAAATATGGAAAACAAAGACATCCAAACACTTTCGGTGCAAAATATCAAGTTTTCTATGGAAAAGTGTCTCATGAGGAGATTGGTTCTTCAAAACTTCAGTAGGCAACTTGTTAACCATTTTCTACCACATGTCTATGCTTCCTTTCCACAATTCCATTCTGTTTTGAAGTATATGGACATGATACCCTATGAATAATGCTAGCTCTCTTCAAATATATTGACAAACTTCTAAATTCTCCTCCCCGATATGTTTTCAGAATTTTAATCTTACTATTAAACTGAAGCTCCACCACAAATTTAAAATGAACAAAGCACTCATGTGCCTCAGATTTTCTCTTAAGGAAATATAGCCAAGTAAAATGAAAGACAGCATCCACAAAACTTAGGTAATATCTAAAACCATACACTAAAGGTGAAGGTGAAGGTCCTCAAATGTCAAACTCAACGAATTGTAGAGGTTCAGTATATATAGTGTATGACCTAGAAAAAGGCAGCTTATGACTTTTTTCTAATTGAAAAACTTCACATATACCATTCCTACTAAGAGTAAAGTTACAGGAAATGTTGCAGTTTGCAAGAACTTTCTTTAAAACATTCATAGAAGGATGACCAAGTTTCCTATACCACAACTTGAAAACATCAGTACCATCATATAAACTGTATTGATTGCACACATTCCTTGGCTTCTTATCTTCTTCTTCATGTTCTATCTTTGCTTTTTTCTTTATCATGTCGCCATTATTTCTTCAAAGAACTAAACTAGTACAACCTATGTAATCCCCCAAAATTTTAGAAAACCTATAATTTAATAAATAACTTTTATTTGAAATAAATTAGCTTTTAAAATTATTTAGTTTGATTATTTTATGGATTTTTGAGTATATAAATTTGGATAGGAGTATTTAATAAATTAAAAATAAATATTTTATTATTTTATCATATTATTTTTATTTAAATAATTTATCAAACTAATATTTTACTAAAATTATCCTTTTTGAACCAATATATTAAATTATATTGAATTAAATTATTAAATTAAATAATTTATCAAAAATATTACATTTTATTATTTTCTAAATTAAAATTAAATTGTTTTTCCATTTTCCTTTTTTTCCCTTTTCTGTTCCTTCTCCTTTTTCTCTTTTTTTTCCTCCTTTCTCTCTCTTTCTTTTTTTCTTTTCCTAGCTTCGAGCTCCCAGGCCTGCTCCCTCTTCCTCCCCCTATGCCTGCGCCTCCGACCCACTCCCATCCCTCCCCTCCTTTCCCCGGCGTAGTAGCCCAGCTGCCTCCCCGCTTTTTTTTTTCTTTCCTTCCCTTAACCTTGGACTGACCGACCCACTTTCCTTTCTTCCCCACTATGCCCGGCCTGCCCCTCCTCTCCCCTTCCTTCTTCTTCTGCCTCCAGCCCCGACGCAGCGCACGTCCTTCGACACCAAGCCCGACCACTACCTACAACCCCTCGCTGCCACCACCTGCCTCTCCCTCTCTCTCGTCATTTTCTTCCTATTTTTGGACCTGGCCAGCCCTACAAACCATCCCTCTACCCTATTTTCCCCCCTCTTCGTCTCCCCTCCCTGCCACCCTACCACCTTCCCTGCCACCCTACCACCTCCCCTACCACTCTAAACGCTGCCACTCGATCATCCACCTATTGCCCTATCCTCCCTCTTCTTTTTCTTCTCCTCTTCAGCCTCTCCCTGCCCCATTTCTTTGAGCCTTTCCCCTTCCCCGACCTCCCTCTTCTCCCTTTCTTCTCCTTCCTTTTTCCTCCCTGCCTTGGCCATGCCGCCACCCTCCGCCACTCCAACCGTCGCACCAAGCCCCTGCACCCTTCTACTACCGCCCTGCACCGCCACAAGACCACTCTAAGCCACCCCGCAACTCCATCTTCCTCCCCTCTTCTTTTTTTCCCTTCTCAGTAGCCCCCCTGCAACCCCTCCATTCGCCGCCGTCCGACCGCCTCTACCGCCACCCAAACCACCGGTCAACTCCCTGCAACCTCCTCTGCCACCCCCACGCCTCCTTTTTCTAAAAACAGCCCCTAAACACCTTCATTTTCCTCCTCTCTTTTCCTTCCTTCTCAGCCCGTCCACCTCAGCAGCCATCTTCGCCGCCTTGTCGCCGCCACCTACACCCCCTCTTCACTCTTGCACCCTTCCCTTGCTTCCAATCCTTCCCCATCTACCCTCTTTCCTAGCCTAAAGACCCCAACCCAAAAATAACCATTATTCCTTTCCTTCACCCCCCCCTTCGAGCCTTCCCCCTTTTAGTTTGCATGCAGCTCATGTTGCATGAGCTGGATGAGCTGCTACATGCTTTAGTATTTTAGTACAAAATTTTTAAGGTATAATAGCATTTTAAGTTAAGTGTTTCATTAATTAAACTTTATAAAGTTTTATGCTTTGTATTCTCATCTCTAATATGATAAGTTTTGATACTATTTTTAGGTGTTCATTTTGCTATTTAAAGCTTGAATCTTTAACCGAGATACAGGTAAGTTCGATTTTTGTGGGATATAAGATAATCGTTAAACCCCACTTAAACTAATGGATAAACGTATGTTATCACATTAGAATTTTTAATATGCTATTATGCTTGATATTTTTGGTTTAATATAAGATATAAATTTGCTTTTATTGATTGGGAAAAAGGAAAGTATGCTAGTTTATATGCCATGTGTAGAAATATTGCTTAAGGAAAGAGTTTGGCTATTGATGAAGGTGTTAAGTACTTATTCACGTCATTTTATGTTATTGTGACCATTTATGTATGAATAATATTATTGCGAGCCCTAGGGGCATTTTAGTAATATTTCTCGGGTAAAAATGTGGCCTAATATGTGTGGGTGCTAATAAGTAGTATATTAAAATATAATAGTTGGTGGAGTTGGATATTATGAGTGGAGTATTAATATTAATTTCATGTAGTGATAATAATTTAATATAAGTGGTGTAATAAGGGGTAAGATGGTAATTTTGTAAGTAAAAGGGGTAAATTGGTAATTTTATAATTAAAGGGCAAAATGGTAATTTTATAATTAAAAGGTAAAATGGCAATTTTATAATTAAGGGGTAAAATGGTAATTTTATAATTAAAGGTTAAAATGGCAATTTTGTAATTAAGGGGTAAAATGGTAAATTTGTAACTAAAGGGTAAAGTGGTAATTTGGTAATTAAAGGGAAAAATGGTAATTTTATAATTAAAGGGTAAAATGGTAATTTTGTAGTTAAAGGGTAAGATGGTAATTTTATAATTAAAGGGAAACATGGTAATTTTGTAATAAAAGAGCAAAATGGTAATTTTGTAATTAAAGGGTAAAATGATAATTTCGTGATTAAAAGACAAAACAGTAATTCTATAAGTAAAAGGATAAAATGGTAATTTTGTGAATAAAGGGTAGAATGGTAATTTTGTAAGTAAATAGATAAATTAGTAATTCGTAAGTAAAAGGGGTATTATGGTAAATTTGGAAGAGAAGGGCAATTTGGTAATTTGACCAAATAAAGAGTAATGTGGTAATTATGATAATGGAGAAGGAAAAATTGGTAATTTAACGGGCTAAAGGGAAAATTGGTAATTATGATGATGTAGAAGGGTAATTTGGTAATTTGTACAACTAAAGGGGCAATTTGGTAATTATAACAAAGGAGAAGGGTAATTTGGTAATCTAACCAACCAAATGAGAATTATGATAAATGTAACAATTATGAAGGGTGATTAGTGACCTACTAAGTGTGGGAGATAACTTAGTAACCTAAATCGAGTAGGGATGTGGCTAAGAACAACTATGTGTGTGTTATGTGTCTTGTGTGCCATGTGTTATGCCATATTGGGTACTTTATGCTTAATGATTATTTATTTATAGCACATCTGGGAGTGAATATATGCATATGTGACGTCCTTATGGCATGTGGATAATGATTATATTTGCTGTGTGTACGATGTTATATGATGTGACCCTCTAGGATATGCATGCTAGGATATTTAATGTGGTAATATGGGATGGAAGGATGAAAAAGGAAAATGGGAAAGTAGGATAACCAAGGGGAAGTAAGTTGGCTAATGCAGGTGGGAATGACCCAAATAATCCATGAGCCATGAGTGGATGAATAAAAGGGGACTTTACATAAATTGAAAGAGGGAAGAATATAGGGTTTGTATGGGATGGTTAGAGTCCGCATGGGGGCAAACTTTACGTATGAAAAGTTGCCTTGGGACGTGAGGAAGGTAATAGAAGTGTCGTTTGGGTGACTGGAGGCTTCAGGCGAAAAATAGTACGTGGGATACTATAAGGGTGCATAGGAGACCGAGCTAGGGTTTAGGAAGAAACCCAAACTTGAGATGATGGAAGAAGAAAAAGAAAATAATAAAAATAAACGAGAATGAGTGAGGTAGAAAGTGAGGGTTGGATCTAAGGGTCGTAACGTGTGAGGTGTCGAAATAGTTTGGGATATGTAGGGCAGAGAAGGATGGGCCAAATAGGCCCAGGTTAGGGTTTTTGGAGAAACTCTAGGATATGGCGGTGAGTGGGATTGACCCACACACTTAAGAGTTGGGCTGCGGGTTTGAGTAAGTGGAATAAGGGAAGGATGTCGGGGCGAGTTAGAAGGTGCAAAAGTCTCAAGATATGGAACGGACCCTCTTGGGAGGATAAGTGTGGATATTGTTAGACATGCATGTCTAGGGTGAAATATTTCGAATAAGACACTAATTACTTAAAGAGGAAGACTGTTGAGCCGGACCCAGACCGGTCCACCGACGAATAATAGTGGCCAGAAGCCGGGGTGCCCTGGAGACCGGTCCACCAACAAATAATAGTGGGAAGGAGTGGTTTGCCCTATATCATTTCTGATCCACCAGCTATAATAGTGGGGGATTCCGTGCTCAACACCAAATGTAATAATGATAAGACATGGGGAAGACATTAATCACTTACAGTGGAACACCTTGTGAGTCGGGGCCAGACCAGTCCACCGACGAATAATAGTGGCCAAGAGTGTTCTTCCCTAGAGACCAGTCCACCGCTGAATAATAGTGGTCAGAAGCGTTCTGCCCTGTATGTATTCCGATCCACAGGCTATAATAGTGGGGTTCCCACACTCACATGGACATTTATAATCCGAGATGATTGATTAATGATGGAGTAATGGATTTAAGGCCCTAAAAGTATCAATTGTTCATTATGATCTATTAATATTTGATTGACTCGTCAAGTATGCGGATGTACGAAAGTGAATATTTATGTATGCACCATTAATATCTGACTTACTTGTCAAGTATGTGGATGCATGGATCTAATTATTATGTTTACACCTGTCATTAGATATGGGTATAATGGTATATTATGTGTTACATTGCAGGTCTACTTTTAAAGGGTTACTCAGTACCGTAGTACTGAAGGGTTCCATTCGTGGGGCCCCTGCCTAATCAATGGGCAGTGTCCCTTTTAGGTCTTTTCAGGTGCTATTCAAGTGGGCAACGGGAACGAGCGTAAGGATTATCCGGCCTTTAGGATTTCATTCTTCCTCTTCTAATATTTGGTTTAAATGTAATTTTGTTCTTGTAACCACCATTGGTGGAATCTATTCAAAGAAAATTTTTACTTGTGCTACTCTGATTTCAAAATGGTTTGAATTTCTAACAATTGATATTTTGTTCTTTTAGCCTTAGCACCTGGTACTGGACCGGTAGGAGTGAACTAGTCTAGTACTAAGTGTGGTGGTAATTTACACCTAATAAGTTGTGGTATGTTCAATGGTGATATAAATGACAAAAGCCAAGAGACAAGAAACTTATCCTATCATTGATAAGAAGTGAAGGCTGGATTAATACTAATAGTGCCTTGGTCATCAGTTAACACCTACAAAGGTACTTCTTGAGTTCCAAGAATGTATCCTTTTAAGCCATATCCACCAATCATTGCTTCAACTTAGAATTTCCATTGAATGTAATTCTCTTCTTCAAGTTTGAAGATAATTAACTAACTGAGAGAGGTGACTAAAAGCTTTAATGAATCATCCAAATGGATCAAATAAGAGTGATTTACTAAAATTCTTGCTGAATCTCAAATTGTAGAGTTTCTTGATTCACCGGCCATATTCAATACCTGGTTAGAACTTAGTGCTTTAATTTCCTAGACCTAATATCAAGATAGAACTCAAATATTAAATTAATAAGCAGCAAGATTATAGAGATATGAAAGAGAAAGAAGATTTAAACATGTTCTACTATTATTATTCTTAAATGTAGCTACAACTAGAGATGTCGAAGATAAAACCTATAACAAACTAGTTAGAAGATAATATTTATACTAATATGCTAACTAAGCCTAACTAATAAGGGAAGGGTATATTAGTAAACTCATCCTTTTTATACTAGTAATCCTTATTTGAAATCCTACGGATTAAAAAAAATGAACTAGAATCCTCCTGGTTTCATACGTGCATACTACTTCAAAGATTGAATATATTGAAATGCCAAAAAAAATTAAGTACTACAATAGTAACACAAAAATTAGAATGTAAAAAAGGTAGAAAAATGAAGTGAACAAAACCTAACTAGCAGAATCTTGCTTAATATGTTAACAAGGGATTTCCAACTAAAATTTAAAGTACTCTTCAATTTTATTGTCATACTCAAAATTTTGAGTAGAAAATGACTTAGCCATGATTTTTATGCCATCCCTCAAAACTCCTTATATTTAGAGCACCATGCAAGTGTGTATGTGTGTGTCTATGTTGCTCTTGGGGAAGAACTACAAAGGGGGGGGTAAAACCTTAATGGGAAAAAGAAGAAAGGAAAAATGACCTAGATCAGTGATAGTGTTAAGAGTATAGCTCCATCAACAAAACAAAGAAGGAAACTTATTTGAATCATTTGATGGGATGCGAGAGGTCAAAGTCAAGGCAGCAGTAAGGATCATAACTCCTTTATAAAGAGAGAGAGGGAAAGAGAGACTAACAAAGATGAAAGGAAGAGTACCCTACCAGGTTCTTAATAACACCTAAAGAGAATGTGAGGTTGTCCATAATTAGGCATGTAAGATTGGTTTGTGGTTAGAACCAAAAAGTAAGGGAAGTTTTTAAAACTAGTTCACCTAAATCCATTTATGCATGGGAGAGGCATTCCATCATATCTTTTTAAGGTCGATGGATGAGAGCATTGGGTAAATGTTTCCAAATCCATTCTAATATCATCAGGGTTTAATATCATCATTAGTTATAACATACATTCCACAAAAATACTAGCTATTGACACTTCATTACAATATATAAAAAAAATGGGTTAGTTATTGAACCCAACTATGTATGGTCTAATAACTCCTAATCTAATTGCCAAAACTTATAAAATAAAATAAGCATTATCTTGTCTTCAATTAAGCTCCAACTTTTGCCAAAATTATCAAAATTGAGCCCATCTTAATTATCAGCATGCAAAAACATAAGAAATAAACCTAAGTAAATATTATCAATATACTAATAAATATTATAAAATTAAGAGGAGGTTTGTGTCATTGATGATATAAACCTAGTTCAACAATTAGTATGCATTATGCCAAATAGATCTTCATTTGATGAAGCATAGTAGTCACGTTGAACAAAGCTCACCCAATTATTCATACTCTTCACACCAAATGGATTGTACCTAAAATCCCAAGGTATACTCACCCATGACTAATCAATATGGAATCTAGAGACATACTAGCCAAAGAATCCCCATGTGTACCCATCCAAAAAAGGTCTTAACTCCACTCCAAAATTAGATCAATAATGGAGTGTTGACCCTTCTCATGTAAACAATCTAAAGACCCCTTCAAGGGATAATATGAGAGGCATCATTCTCAAACCTTTTTGGTTGTTTATACTCACTTTGAGAACTGCACACCCACAGGCAACCCACTAATACTAGATAATATTAAGACAGATACCATTAGAAAATTTGTATATATCACATCAAATAAGTTATCATCCGGTAATTTATACTCGTCACGTCAAATAGAGTCTACCCAACGATTTATTGTAATACCCCGTATTTTTAAAATCCAGATTTATTAAGTTTAATGATTTTATTAACGTAGTTTGATATAAACAATTAATTATTTTAATTTCAATTTGTTTTATGGATTTATCGACGATTCGAATTCATATTTGAATTTAATTAATTGTTGTTGTTGCAAACCATTCTAGATAAATTCGTTCACGACAATGATTTTATTATATTCTTATAAATTCGATTTTCAGTTAAAAATATATATTCCCGTTCTTTCTCGTAATTTGATTTTTAATATTTTAGATTCGTTTTCGATTTTAATTTCGTCTTGTGATTATGACTTTATTTTGGAGTTATATTTCGTTAACGAAATATATTACTTAAATTATAGAATTTCTATTTAAATAGTTAAATTTATTTTAATGATTTTATCTATAGAAAATATTTCCGACTTTAAATTTATTTGTTTTCAGAACTCGTTAATATTTTTGGGAAGTTTTAAATTAAAAAGATTTTCGGAGTTTATTTATGAATTTCTTTCTGGAATTAAATTTCTTTCGTTTTATGCTTTTTGGTTAGCGGAAAACCGATTTCGGAAATTATTTAAATTAATCTCGATTTATTAGAATTTTACTTAAACATTTTATTATATGCTTTTAAAAAAAATTCGAGGCCTTATAATATATTTTCGTAAATAATATAAATTTTTAATTATGTTTTCGATTTTTATCTTTGAGTTTTAAATAATTTTAATTATGTTTTAATCTAATCAGTTTGGATTTGGTTCTATGTAGATGGTTGGTTTACCTATTTAGTTGTAAAACCTAATGAATAGGTTATTTTCGATAAAGTAACCTATAATCGATTATCTTTCTTGGGCTTTCCAAATTAATGTGAAATGTCCTAAGCGTATTTGTATTAATCTGTTTTGATTTATATTTAATCTTAAATCTTAATAGAGCTATGATTTTAAGTTCTAAGTTTTGGACACGTTTTCTAAGAAAGATCATTTGTGTCGTTTGTGTTTATTTAATTAGAATATGTGAATTATTGATTGATAGGATAGTTTCTAATTTAGTTTTTGATTTCTATCGGATCTAGGAAAGCTTTCTCGTGGATCCTCGAACTAGTGATCTCTCTCTCCCTCTTATCTCGTTTAGCTAGCTTCGGATCCAGGTAAGTTTCTACTTACCTCCACTTATGGGTGTTTCGTAAGAATGTGACTAAGAACACCTATGCGTGTGTGTTATGTGCCTTGTGTACCATGTGTTATGCCATGTGATGTACCTTATGTTTTAAATGACTAATTACTTGTAGCGCAGCTTGGAGCCGAGGTATGCTTATATGTATTCCTTACGACATGTGTGTAATGATTGTTCTATTGTGTTTGTGATATTTTATGACGTGACCCTCTAGGACATGCATGTTAGGATATTAATAATATGATGTGTGGTGAAAGGATAAATGGGGGAGAATGTGGAAGTAAGAACAATTAAGGAAGAGTAGAGTGATGGGTTAAGAGTGAAAATTTAATATACAAAGGATGAGTATGGATGCCATGGGAAGTAAGTAATGTTAGGTGAAAAGTAGAGAGATTACTTGTGGGGGAAGAAATGTGCTAGGGTTTGGAGTGGCTAACTAGGGTTTTTCGATCACCTACGAAATCAATGAGTAAAGTGATATGATTTGGGATTGAACCTAAATGAGATGAGGTGTTTGACGATAAATGAATTAATAGTAGTGAAGTAAGAGGAAGTTGGGTCATAGGTTTAATTAGGGTTTCAAGGGAAACCCTAGAGGCTAATAGCGGGTGGAGTTTGATGTCACGAGGTGTTGGGCCTTAACCCACACCCTTAGGAGTTGGTTTTCATTATGTGTAAGTATAAAAGGGAATGGATACCGAGGTGTGATAAGGGGCGCAAGAGTCCCAAGATATGGGACGAGCCCTCCTGTGAGGATAAGTGTGGATATAGTTAGACATGCATGTCAAGGGTAGATACTTTCAAATAAGATATGTTAAGACATTAATCACTTAAAGAGGAAGATGTTGAGCCGGACCCAGACCGGTCCACCGGCGAATAATAGTGGCTAGAGCCGGGGTGCCCTACATGACCGATCCACCGGCTATAATAGTGGCTAGGGCCGGGGTGCCCTACATGACCGGTCCACCGGCTATAATAGTGGGGGATTCCGTGCTCAACAAACCGAACGTAATAATGATAAGACATGGGAAAGACACAAAGTAATTACAGTGAAACATCATGTGAGTCGGGACCAGACCGGTCCACTGGCGAATAATAGTGGCCAGGGCGTTTTGCCCTGCATGACCGGTCCACCGGCTATAATAGTGGCCAGGCGCATTTTGCCCTGCATGACCGGTCCACTGGCTATAATAGTGGGGTTCCCGCACTCACATGAATTGATAAAGACTATGACGTGAATCGACTATATTTACTAGAGATCTAAAGAATGAGTCTACCCGGACCATAGCCAGCTTTTATTATCTGTATTACTACATGCTGCTCATTTCCTCGAGCAGAGGACTCGATTTGGCTTGGTTTGGTTTGGCGTTGTCCAAAAATGCCCGATTGGTTGGTTTAATATTGTCCATGAATGCTCGGTTAGTTTATCTGAATGTCTTATTGGATTAAGATATTTGCTGCCACACTTACATATTTAAATAAATGTTATATATGTTTCGCATGTTATTATATGTGTATGGTAGGACTTATGATATGGGTTTTGAGTATGCATAATATTGTATCAACTTAATGTACTATGATTTGATATGCACTTGATGTTATAGTTTACGTCTCTCTCATAAGATAGGGTAGTGGGATTTACTCAGTATTGGACCCGTACTGATACTACCTTGGTTGAATGGGTCATGTGATGATCCACTGATGGTGGGGAGCAGACCTCTTGTGCAAGTTTAAGATCGGATACTGTTTTGGGGTGGAAGGCCTGACTTGAGTGAGTAGGCAATCCGGATATTGATCCTTCGGGATTTGTTTTGTTCAGCTGTATTCGTCTTTGGAAGTTATAAGTGTTGTATTTAAATTTCCAAGGGCTTTGTAATTGACTTTTAATTTCTCGTACTCTGATAAGCTTTTAAAATTCGGATTTAATTGTTTGACAGGTTTTAGCCTTCCATCTAACGTGAGATAGATGGTTGACATTTATCTTGTGTTAGATGTGGATGTAACATTTCTCAAATTCTCTCCTAACTTACGCTTTATTCTTTCAAAAAACTTTTTTTTTCAGGAGTGAAATTTGGGGGTGTTACATTTATATTTTATCATGCTAAATGGGTTCCATCAATAATTTCAAGGTAAACTTATCCGAGACTAGTTGATATAGAACTTAGAGATGTACTTACGAAGGAGTCTCAGACATGAGTCTCAAGCATACTAGCCCATAAATAGCTCAGAATTAAAGAGTTGACCTACCATATAAATTGCACAAAGATTCCCTCGAGGACTAATGTGGAACACATTACAAAGTTATTCAACCTAATACATAAAGTCTATGTTTAATAGTAGAATAGTAAGATAAAAAAATAAAAATAAATAACTTAAATAGTAACTAATAGAGGGGGAAAAGAGCCTCTATAACCTATATATGATCTTGCAAAGAGTTTTGCCGAACCAACTCATGAGAATAGCAAATGAAAACTAGGGTTTCTCACTTACGTAATTTCTGAACTTACAAGGAATCCTTCTTTTGGTTGAATTATTTGCTTATCAATATTGTTACATGCATGTTTAACATTTCACCTTTAGGTTGTTGTATGACACGCAAAGGATAAGAGGCTTTAGCCTATGTTTGAGAGATGGTTTTGCCCTCAAATGTGCACCTGTGGCATTTTTATTATTATTATAGATATACTAATTTTATAAACTTCATATACTAAATATAGTAAAACACAAAACAACAATAAGTTTAGCAAAGAAAGGCTTCATGAGCCTCTGATTTGGCTAAATAATTGTGTCTTTGGAATTTGGATTATTCTTATTTTAATTAGGGAAAATATCTTATGTTATCTTAATCAAGGCCACTTGAGCTCAATGATGGTTCAATTAATAAATTTAATATATCTATATCTATATAGCTATATCTAAGGATGTAAATGAATGTTAGCCAATATGACTCAGCTCAATAAAAACTTAATTCTACTTATTTATTAAATTAAATGAGTTGAGCTAAGTCTGAGATTCATTTTTAAGCTCATTTAGTGCCAACATGTAATTTCCACTATCAAATTAAATATATCCCTAACTCATATAATAATTAAAAACATAGCATAGCATAAAAAATGATCATTTCCACAAGGATGTTGAGATCTTAAACTCCAAAAGTTTAAGTAAAAGGACTAAAGAATTTAATTACATAGAATAGAAAATAAAACTAGACACATATATACAAATTCTATTTGGAATATTTACAAGGATTGGAGGTTTAGATAAATATAAAAATTAAATAATAAAATAAAACTAATAACTAAATTAATCATTAACCTAATATTTAAGATAAATAATTAAAAACAAAAATAGAAACAAAAATTAAATTAATTAATAACTAAACTAACAATATACACATATTATATCCTTCTTCATCCCAACCTATATATTAAATTCTCATAGCTAACTTTTATTAATGAAACGAGTATAAAAATATCCTAGTTTGATAGGTTAATGGCAAATAATTAACTTATTGACACTCTCAATTTCTAACTTTGTTTAATTAGTGTAACTCCCACATTTTTCCTAATATTAATCAACCTTTCTAAATTAATTATGTCATATATTCTTTGGCCTATTTTTTTCCTTCAAAACAAAAATCTTGGGGTTGGGCTATTCAATTGATTCATAACCATTAGAGCACAACCAATATTGATTTGAACCCCCCTTTACTTGTAGGAGTGCATCTTGGATCTGTCGATTATGTTATGGATGGAGTCCTACTCATGGTGACCTGGTAGAATTGGGAGAAGCTATAAGTATTATTGCGGGACAATCCATTGGAGAACCTGGTATTCAACTAACATTAAGAACTTTTCATACTGGTGGAGTATTCACAGGGGGTACTACAGAACATGTACAAACCCCTTCTAATGGAAAAATCAAATTTAATGAAGATTTGCTTCATCCCACACGTACGCGTCATGGACATCCTGCCTCTATATGTTAAATAGACTTGTCTATCACTATTGAGAGTGAAGATATTATACACGGTGTGAATATTCCACCAAAAAAGTTTTTCTTTTAGTTAAAAATGACCAATATGTCGAATCAGAACAAGTTATTGCTGAAATTCGCATGGGAACATCCACTTTGAATTTGAAAGAAAGGGTTAAAAAAACATATTTATTCTTATTCAGAGGGAGAAATGCACTGGAGTACCGACGTGTGCCACGCACCCAAATTTACATACGTTAATGTTCATCTCTTACCAAAAACTAGTCATTTATGGATATTATCAGGAAAGCTACACAGATATAGTGTAACTTCGTTTTCACTTGACAAGGATCAAGATCAAACGAATGCTCATTCTCTTTATGTTGAACAAAGATCTATTTCTAATTTTTTTAGTGACTAATGATCAAGCGAGGCTCAAATTATTGAGTCTAGATTTTTCTAGTAAAAAAAGGATAAGGTTCTTTATTATTCAGAACTTAATCTCATCATATGTACTGGTTGTTGAATCTCATTTACCCTGCCAAGAATTATGATTTATTGGCAAAGAGGCGAAGAAATTGATTCATCATTCCATTTCAATCAATTAAAGAACGTAAGAAAGAATTCATTTCCCTTTCTAATATTTTGATTGAAATACCCACAAATGGTATTTTTCGTAGAAATAGTATTCTTGCTTACTTCGACGATCCTCAATACTGAAGAAAGAGTTTGGGAATTACTAAATACGGGATTGTAGAGGTGCATTCAATCATAAAAAAAAGGATTGATTCAGTATCGAGGAGTCAAATAATTTCAACCAAAACACCATATGAAAGTCGATCTTTTTTTTTTCATTCCCAAGGAAGTACATATCTTACCCGTATCTTCTTCAATAATGGTATGTAATAATAGTATCATTGGAGTAGATACACAAATTACTTTAAATACACGAAGTCAGGTCGGCGGATTGGTCCGAGTGGAGAAAAAAAAAAGATTGAACTAAAAATCCTTTCTAGAGATATCCATTTTCTTGAGGAAACATATAAGATCTCCTAACACAGTGGCATTTTGATACTACCTATAAGGGAAAAAAAAAACAAATTCTAAGGAATAAAAAAATTTTAAAAATTGGATCTATGTCAAACGGATCACACCTATAAAGAAAAAGTCTTTTGTTTTGGTTCGACCCATAGTCACTTATGAAATAATGGATGGTATAAGTTTAGCAACACTTTTTCCTCAGGATTTGTTGTAGGAACGGGATAATTTACAACTTCGAGTTGTTAATTATATACTTTATGGAAATGGTAAACCGATTCGGGGAATATATGACACAAGTATTCAATTAGTTCGGACTTGTTTAGTATTGAATTGGTACCAAGAAAAAAAAAGGTTTTCTTTTGAAGAGGCATGTGCTTCCTTTATTGAAGTAAAAACCAATGGTATAATTCGAGATTTTCTAAGAATTGATTTAGTGAAATCCATTATTTCGTATACCGGAAAAAGGAATGATCCGTCAGGTTCCAGATTGATTTATGGTAATGGATTAGATCGTACCCATATAAATCTGTTTTATTCCATTTATTCAAAAACAAGACTTCAAAAATCATTTAGCCAAAATCATGGAACTATTCATACGTTGGTGACTAGAAATAAGGAATGCCAATCTTTCATGATTTTGTCATCGTCTAATTGTTTCCGAATGGGTCCATTCAAGAGTGTAAAATATCACAAAGAGTCAATTAAAAAAAATCCACTAATTACAATTAGGAATTCGTCAGGTCCTTTAGGAACAACCCTTTCCATTAGGAATTGTGTTTCATTTTACCATTTAATAACTCATAATCAGTTTTTTTCAATAACCATTTGCAGCTTGACAATTTAACACAAAATTTTCAAGTACTTCAATATTATTTAATCGATGAAAGTGGAACAATGTATAATTCCGATCCATGTAGTAACATAATTTTCAATCCATTCGCATTGAATTGGTGTTATTTTACTAATAATTATTGTGAAGAGAAATCACCAAAAATGAGTCTTAGACAATTGATTTGTGAAAATTTATGTATTGCCAAAAAAGGATCATGCTTAAAGGCGGGTCAAATTCTAATTGTACAAATTAACTCTTTAGTATTAAGATCCACCAAACCTTATTTAGCCACCCCGGGAGCAACTGTTCATGGTCATTATGGGGAAATCCTTGATAAAGGAGATACATTAGTTACATTTATATATGAAAAATCGAGGTCTGGTGATATAACGCAAGGTCTTCCAAAGGTAGAACAAGTTTTAGAAGTTCGTTCGCTTGAGTCAATATCGATGAATCTCGAAAAGAGAATTGATGATTGGAACGAGCGTATACCAAGAATTCTTGGAATTCCTTGGGGATTCTTAATTGGCACTGAGCTAACTATAGTGCCAACTTGTATGTCCATAATAGGCATATAGAAATTATTATACGTCAAATAACATCAAAAGTATTGGTTTCAGAAGACGGAATGTCTAATGTTTTTTTACCCGGCGAACTCATTGGATTGTTGCGGGCAGAACGAATGGGGCGTGCTTTGGAAGAAGCGATATGTTACCGAGCCCTATTATTGGGAATAACGAGAGCATCTCTAAATACGCAAAGTTTTATATCCGAAGCGAGTTTTCAAGAAACTGCTCGAGTTTTAGCAAAAGCTGCTCTCCGAGGTCGTATCGATTGGTTGAAAGGTCTAAAAGAAAACGTTTTTTTGGGGGGCATGATACCCGTCAATACAGGATTCAAAACATTAGTACACCGTTCAAGGAAACAGAAGAGTATTCCTTTCAAAACGAAAAATAAAAATATATTCAAAGGGGAAATAAGAGATCGATTTTTTTTTACCACAAAGAATTCTTTATATCTTGTGTTTCAAATAATTTCCATGATACATCAAAATAATTATTTATGGGATTGAATGATTTGTAAGAACAGACTCAACCCTTTGAATTATCTGTAACTTTTATGGTCATTTAATTTTTATAAATTGAGTAATAAAATAATCAAGATAGTAACTAATAGAAAGAAATTCAAGGCTTAGATTGTGTATTTGTATCAATGATCAATCCGCGGTAGAAGAGAAGGTTCCGTCGGAATAATTATTTATTTCAAGATACCTCATCTCTTATTTGAAATAAAAAATAAATCGATTGCATCAAGCTTTAAGGAAACTTATTATCTCTAATCAAATTAAAACCCATCATTTCTAAATTAAATAGAATAAACTATATTTTAATTTAATTCAATTGCTTACAAAGACTCTAAAATTAATTAATTATTATTTATTTCAATTAATTACAAATTTGTTATAATTAACTAATTAATTATAGCCCTTAATCATGCCGGATCTCATATAAAGAATAATAATTAAACATTAATCGAAAACACAATCTATATATTAAAAGACTCAATTATTCTCCCACTTTTTCCTGTACCATTCTTGGTTCATTTCCAATCACTTGCCAATCATCCTTCTCTTCACCCATTGTTACCACCCTGGCGTGGGTCAGCCCTCCTAGACTTTGAAAGGTCCTACCTCTGGTACTATTATTCTCCTGATGTGGCTTTAAGGTTTCTTCGTTTGCCACCGCTGGTCATTTAAATCCAAATGTTGTCAGCGTAACAAGTAACATAACCCTTCTATGTATCATGCCATTAGTACCTTGTATAGCACAAATGGCTTCAACCTCTGTTGAGAATATAACAAACCCATAGAGAAGATTGGAAGACCTCCTTTCCTTTTGGCTAACATATGCATCCACCATCCTTCCATAGTTTTTGAAAGTGTTAGTCAAAACGATTATAGGAATCGATTATCGTGAGACAATTATTGGTCAAAATAAAATAATGTTAAATTTTTTAAGATAGGGTGTATATAATATTTTAAGCTACGTAGTAGATGGTGGATATTTAAAGGAATTAATACAACTATCTATATTAATAAAGTATTTATTCTTTTTTTTTTAAATTATCATTGGAGAGCTCTACAATTAAACATGTTTGGATTCAAATAATCCAATGATGGATAACATTCTATAAAATTTTTTTTGTAAGTATGTAAATAAGGACAAAATATATTCGAAATAATTTATATTGATTTATGAGGTCATAAATTATAAAAGCATTCCAATAATTATGTGTAACTTGTGTAGGGTCTATGTATTTTTATACATACCAACATCATATTTACTCCCCACAGCACACCACCACCATCAATCCCATCACTACAACACACCATCATCATTATGGTAATTACCACTATGAGCATTCCCTCCGTGTAATCAACCCAACTAAATTAAATGAAGTTTTTTAGAGATTAATAACAAATCAATAGAAATTGATGTAATTAGAAAACAATAATTAATTTAGTTCTGAGATGAAAATTATAATAAACAGATTCTAAATAAATCCAAATAAATTAGAACTGAAATGATCTGGCCAAGACTAACCAGACCATCCCACTTGCTGCATTTGGATGGAATAGTAGCGGCTTACAATTAAAATTTACACAAATTTTTGTGTGTGTTTTTGTTTTAAGTCTTGATTTTGCCGTGCATCGTGAATTCATTGCTGTATATGATCATGAGCTGATCTAGCTGTTTTATACATTGTTACAAATGTCTACTTTATTTAGCATGCCCCGAATTTAATTTTACTGGCCTTAATTAGAACCCATAGACCATAGCCATATGTTAGTTACATTGACCTGCACCCTTGAACTGAAAAAGAAATAATATATATAAACGAGGAAAAGAACAATCGTTAATCTGAGAAGAAATATCTCAAGAATTATAGCTTCATCCAAAGGATTGCTTGCAGACAAGAGAGAGCACAATTAGCTTTTCTTTTCCTTCTGCTTGCCTTTAATTTTTTTTTTTTTAAGCTGAAAAACAGATTTGTGCCAGGGATTCTGAAGCCCACCTTTGCGAAAGAGCCAGGACATATTAAACTGTCAGGCAACTAGAAAAAGCATAAATTAGTACAATATGTTATAAGCTGGGGGCCTTTCCTGATATAGTAGTATATATACTTTGTCGGTCGGGTACACTTTCGATGATTACACCTAACTTTATTATCTGTACTTAATTACTTATTATCAGAAAGATGAAGCTCGTGTAATTAGCTATTTGGTTTGCATATTAACGACACGCCACGGTTTTCCTGCATATGTGCTAGGTATTTCACTTAATTATGAGTCACAAGTTCGAGCTCAAAGAGATACATTTTCAATTTAGGTCACATTGAGTTTATATAAGTATAATTTATGAATTAGTTTTTATTTCAAGATCTACCCTCTTTTCATTTTGAAGTAATGATAAGTAGGAACCAATGATAACTTATATAAAATTAAGTATAAAAAATATAATTGTTTCTCCTCGTTTTAATCTTGGATTTCCTTTTAATTATTTATTTGAGTTTAAGGTTAATACAACAATATACATATAAGCTCAACAATTAACATATATAAACTAGGGTTGTTCATGTTATTCGATATCTGTTTATCCAATCAAATATCCAAGGCGATCTAATCTGAAAAAATAAATAATCGATCCAATTTTTTTTCAAATCAAATATCCAATTTGGTCAATAAAAAGTCAAACAAACTAGATATCCGATCAGACAAATACAAATAATATCCGATCAGAAGAAAAATATTTATACATTTTTTTATATTTTTTATTTTATATATAATTATACATAAATAAATTTAGGTGTGTGTGTGTAATTTTTACTTGCATGATTTAGTATTTGGGCCAAAATTTAATTTAGTTGAAATTATATTTTTAATATAATTCCTTTTTAGATTTGATAGAATCCAATTAAATCTTATGATGTAGTAATTTTAATTTTAGTTTTAACTTCAGATATTTGTTGAGCAAGTTCGATATTTGCTTAGCAGATCAAATAATATCAAATATATTTGTAATTTGATGGGTTTTTTTTATATTTGAAATTTTATTCAAACAATATCGGTTATATTTGATATCTGATCAGAAAATTAAGATATCCGACGTTTCAAATTAAATATAAAATATCATTTTTAGATACTTGAAACGTATACAACGTTGTTTATAAAAATTAATACACACAAAAAATATGTGAGCTGGGATATAAATCTAATCGGTAATCTTAGAAATAATATCCGAAAGGAAACTAAATTCAATAGAGACCATATGTACTAAATAATATTTCATTATTATTAAGTTTTAATTATTTTCACACATTTTGTAAGGGAAAAAAATTATTAACCTAAAATTTCAGTTTCATTCTTCTTGTGCCTGGTCTTGTTGCCATTTCAATACATCAATGTGCGGCAGAGTTTCTTTTATAAAGGCAATTACTGTTCAAAAAGAGAAAGCAAAAATTCTGGGAATAAATAAGAAGCTAGTACATTATATAACTCCTCGTGTCCTCGTATGTATATGTATGAGGCTGTGCCCATCACCATCACCGTATTCAATCCAATCACACTCCTAACGCATATGAATCCCACGACGCCCACAGTCATGCAACAGTACTCCACCATCCACAACGACATCGCCCCACCTTCACAGCTGTCACCACCACCGCCGCCGCCATCAACTGCCACCACTCCCCCCCATAGATCGTTTCTGCACCATTCATTCTACTGGAGCAAAACCACCCATTTTTTGTTCACTGGGTGGCCAGGCTCGAACGCAGGCATGTATGGATTATCTTTGATATTTGTCTTTGCGATAGCCGTGCTGGCTGAATTTCTTTCCCGCAACCGGCTCATCAAATCCGGTTCCAACAGCGTGGCGAGTTGTTTCTTCAGGACCGGTTTGTATTGTATCCGGGCTGGGTTTGTTTACATGGTTATGTTGGCTGTTGTATCATACAATGCAGGTGTTTTTATTGCCGCTGTCCTTGGGCATGGTGTTGGGTACGCAATTTTTGGAAGCGGGATCTTAGGAAAGTCTGATGGGAGATGATATCACAGAAACGGAAGGCCGTTGTTCTCGTCGTACAGCTCTTTTGTATGAAGATCCGGATTTATGAAGCTAAAACAATATGTTTGTCTTTGAATAATTATTACCCACTGTGTTTTGGAGATCTCTCTCTCCCCCCCCCCCCTCCCTTCTTTTCTCTTTTCAGTTTCATCCCTTTCCATTCTTTTAGTTTCTTTTATACTTTTGAGGATTATCTGTGTCTTTTATTTAGGAGTAACTAGTATCCACTTTATTTTCATCAAGGATGGATCTAAAAAAATTAGACTCAATACATCTTAGTTAGGTGTACGTCTAAACAAATTTAAATCTAAGTCTAATTTAAATACAATCCAATCCATTAAAATTATTTTGTAATGAACATATACTTGTGTAAAATATAAACGTACTTATTACTTTTATATTTGTCATCTTTTTAGTAATATTATTTGAGCTTATATTTTTTTTAATTGTATTTCTGTATATTTAATTTATAACTAATTTGTATGGCATTTAATTTTAAAAGTGTTAAAATACCAATTGAAAATTTAAAGTAATTACTTTGCAGCATTTATCTTTTTATCAGATAATTATTACTTTTTAACAAAAATTACATATTAAACTATATAAATTTTAAATGTATTAATATTGAAACAAATTATTCATTTAAAAATAAATAAAATTTGGTAGACCAACCTCGATGGTCTAAACTTTTTAAACCCAATGGATCTAATCGAACCTAAATCTAAATTTAATAAAATTCAATTAATACTTAATCAAGTGTCATCCCAGTATCCATTACAAGCTTACAGCACTTAAGGTATATTAATTTATCCATTGCCTCGTATAAGCATATTGAACCTGCATAACATAGGTTCACAAAGTTGGGTCGGTGCTCCTTTGCGTAGATAATAGCGCACCAAAGACCGTTTCCATGCTCGGCAAAGCTAGTACGTGCTTCATCAATCAAATGAACACCGTACATACTTTTCTTGACATCAGAGCAATCACTGCTTCTATGATTGAAGCACCAACAAACTATGAAATCAGGACGTAGGCATAATTTCCTGGAATTCTGATGCACCAATGACTTTCCTAGTGACAAATGCTGCAGGCACCAAGATTATTGGCTGAAATACGCCTATACAAAACTATATATACACTCTCTCCACTTACTAGCAATGATAAACGATTATCTTGGATCTCACGTTGGAGTGCAAGTAGATCCCATGACATGCACCAACTAATGATTTTCCCTTACAACAGATTTATTCTTTCTTTTGGATACATTTCCTTTGCATTACAAATCTGCGATAGAATCTATCAGTAAGACCTACATGTTACACGTACACCCCAGTAATCATAATTCTTTTTTTGGGTTAATAGGAAAGAGCTAACATTGATCATTAAAAAGAGTAATCATAACCTTCTTTTATGCATAACGAGTAATCATACTAGAGTGCAACCAACATCACAATATGGTACACCTGTCGAGCCCAAGGGCAGAAAAGAGTCTACTACCGGTAGGCCATACTCTTGAGAAGAAGCCCGCTCGAGGAGGACGAGCTGGAACTTCTTGCACATCCTCTTCCACTGCTTGATCCCGTTGCTCCTGCTCCTCATCCTTCTGTTTTTCCTCTTGTTCCTTCTCATTAACCCCCACTTCTGCTATCTCACCAGGCTTTTTGTCAAACAGTCCTTTAAATTGTTTCTTGGCCTTCATCATCGTTTCCTGCAATGATAATATGAAAATGTCCGGTAGTTTGTGAGTGACAGCACGATTAAAATCCAATAACACCGGTAGGAACCTTCATTGTTATGCTACCATCCATGACGCACCTGCTCCTTCTGCTTCAATTTCTGTAGAGCTGCCGTTGCATCAGGCTCAGATGACTTGTCAACGTTCATCATCTAACAACATGAGGGAACATTTCAGCAAGGATCGCAGAGTATTGTAAGCTGCAGAAGTAAAAAGGAGTCAGAAGGAAACAAAACCGTATTAAAATCTTTTCTTGCTTCCTCAAAATCTCCAGATGCCATGTGAGCCATCCCACGCCGATAGAGAGCTTTGACATGTGCAGGATTTGTGTCCAACACCTGCATAGGGCCCTCAGAGAACTGAATTTTAACTTCGACATGATTGCACCCACTTCAGAAAGAAATCGGGGCAAAGTATATAAGAACAACCTAACAGTATATAGCATCATCTCATACCCTGATATATCCTATCCCTTTCAACTGGACGTCAAGCAATAGTCGATTCATGAAATCAAATTTCTAACAGTAACAGCTTTTGGTTTTTTTTGGGGGGGGGGGGGTGTTACCGAATATTATGGTTTGGAAAAATCTCAAACCAAAGTTCGGTAAGCTTTGTGGTATATATACCTCAACTATAATATCCATTTTCATACTTGTTTTATATATGAAAAAGCATGTTCCTACAATATAAAGTAAGTTTATAGCATGTCCTTTTAATTACAACAAAACCAAAATATGATTTATAATAATCTATTATGCATCAATATCAAATTAATACCATAACAATCAAAATAAGAAAAAAGAAAAGAAAAATCTAGAGTTTAAGTATGTGACAACACAAGAAGAAAGACTTAAGGTAAAGATTTGCTATTTACCACTTAAGAGTTGCAAGTTAATATGCATGATCATACACCATAATTTAATTTTCAAAAATAAACAAACTACTTTTTTAAAAACTAAACCATACCATAATTTCTCAAACCGTAAACTGTTATGAATCATCCCAAGCCACCGGTAATATTTACATATAACAGGAGGAAGTTTCGAGCAACTTAGTAGAAAAGTCATTAATGGTAGTGAAGTCTTTTTATTATTAGTATTAGTTTTATTATTAGTAAAGTTTATTTATTAGTTTTAGTCTGGGAATAAATATTAGGGAGATATGTAGAATATTTCTCTAAAAAATATTCGGAGAGATTTAAGGGGGGTTGGATATGTCTCTAAAAGATATTCAGGAGAGATTTAAGGGGGTGGTTAGGTGGAATATCTTCCTTAAGCAGTAGGATAAAAAGGGGGGTGAGGGGTGTGAAGGAGGCAGCGAAAATCAGAGAGAATTAATTGGGAGAGCATTCCTACCTCTCGAAAGTAGGAAAAACTTTGTAATTGATTGAGTTTCTATTGATTCAATCAAAATATTGTTTAAAATAAATCAGGTCCTTAGTCGGTTGTGTTTGCTTACTATAATTCATAGCAAATTTGGTATCAGAGCAGCAAGATCCAAGCAGGAGAGACACGCCATGGCTCCAAACCAAAACCAGAGGATCGATCAATTAGAGCAGGAATTAGAGTCCCTAAAGGCTTCACTATTAGAGCAAGTGATGACAGCAATGAATGGCGCAGCGTATGAGTTGCAAGAAACCCTAGCTACCCAGATTGCAACAAGCCTGGAAAAAGCTACTGCAAGGCTAGGGGAGGATCTTAACACCCTGGCATCGAAGGTGGAAGGCAGAATTTCCAGCACCAAAGAAAACCAGGAGATGATGATCACCCAGATTCGTGATGAGGTGAGGGATACCCTCTCCACCTTCAAAATCATTGATCACACGCTGGGAAGCTCGGGCTGGGGAGGAGGGGGTAACCAGTGGCGTTGCAAAAAGCTTGACTTACCCTTATTTAGTGGGACCAACCCAGATGGGTGGATATTAAGGGCTGAGCAGTATTTTGATTTTTATCGTCTGGGTGAGGAGGAGAAGCTGGAAGCTGCTGTGGTAGCATTAGAAGGGGATGCTCTGTTATGGTATCAGTATAAGCATAAAAGGAGACCTTTACGAAGGTGGGAGGAGATGAGAATGATGATCCTCCGACAGTTTCGATCAACATCCACTGGTACTCTCTATGAGCAGTGGCTGGATCACCAACAGGAAGGATCGGTTGCTGACTATCGAAGGAAATTTATTGAACTAATGGCCCCTCTGGACGGGGTACCTGAAGAAATTGCTAAGGGGAAATTTATTAATGGGCTCAAAGGGGAGGTCAGGGCAGAAGTGCGGCTGCTGGGGCCTACTACTTCAGATCAGGCCATGGATCTAGCCCTGAAGGTAGATGAGAAGATAAAGGCTGGGTCAACGCATAAGAGAGGGAGTGGGTATGGACCGTTTACTGGAAGAGGTAACCATATTGCCCCAACAAATTCCCACTTAAGTCCCCAAAACCACAACCCAGTTAGGCGGATGAGTGAGAAGGAACTACAGCAAAAACGAGAGCAGGGCTTTGTTTTCGCTATAATGAGAAGTGGTCAATTAATCACAGGTGTAGAAGGAAGGAGTTGAGTGTGCTCTTGACCCGAGAGGATGAGGCAGTGTTGCAATCTGATGAAAGTTTGGAATTTTCAGTCCCTGAGGAGTTTGAGGAACCTGGCTCAGACCTTGTGCAGACAGAAGTTTTCCTGAATTCAGTAATGGGAATCACAAGTCCGAAGACAATGAAGTTGTTGGGTAAGGTGCAGGGGAATGAAGTAGTGGTAATGGTAGACCCAGGAGCAACCCATAATTTTATTTCTTCTAAGGTGGTGAAGAAAATAGGAATCCTAGTGAATCGAACCAAGGCTTTTGGAGTATCATTGGGTACTGGGAAGGTGTGTAAAGCAGTGACCTTGGAGTTGCAGGAAGTTACTATAATTGAGGATTTCCTGCCACTAGCCCACTACCCTTGGGAAATTCTGACTTGATTTTGGGAATACAATGGCTGGAGAAGTTAGGGACCATGTCAGCCAATTGGAAGATAAACACTGAGATTCCAAGTGGGGGGAAAATCCATAACCCTGTGAGGAGACCCTGCCTTGGGCAGAACCAAGATATCCTTAAAGGCTATGATACGAATATTGAGGAAGGAAGAACAGGGGTATTTAGTTGAGTTCAACCAAATGTGTAGTAATGAAGACCTTGAGATTTCTGAGGATTTTTTGGAAGATGCTCCCACCTTCTTGCAGCCCATCTTACAGCAGTACAAGTCAGTCTTTCAAATGCCCTAGGGACTTCCCCCACCTAGGGGACATGAGCATGCAATCGTCTTGAAGGAAGGCACCAATCCAATCAGCGTACGGCCATACAGGTACCCTCAAACCTAAAAGGATGAAATTGAAAATTTGATTTCTGATATGTTAAAGGCAGTCATCATACAAGTCTCCACTAACCCTTTTTCTAGCCCAGTATTGTTGGTAAAAAAAAAGGATGGATCATGGAGGTTTTGTGTAGATTATAGGGCCCTCAACAAGGTCACTGTTCCAGATAAATACCCTATCCCTATTATTGATGAATTATTAGATGAATTACATGGGGCTACAGTGTTCTCTAAGTTGGATCTTAAGTCTGGCTATCATCAGATCAGAGTGAAGGAAGGGGATGTTCCTAAAACAGCTTTCGGAACTCATGAAGGACATTATGAGTTTTTGGTGATGCCCTTTGGGCTCACCAACGCTCTAGCCACCTTCCAAGCCTTAATGAATAATGTTTTTAGACCCTATTTGAGGAAGTTTGTGCTGGTTTTCTTCGATAATATATTGGTGTATAGTAGAGATCAGGAGCAGCATATGCATCACTTGGCCACAGTGTTAGAGACCCTATCACGACATCAGTTGTATGCCAATAGGAAGAAATGTGAGTTTGGGAAGGCACAAGTGGCCTACTTGGGTCACGTTATATCTAAGTCTGGGGTGGCAGTAGACCAGGCGAAAGTACAAGCTATGGTTGAGTGGCCTATACCCAAAAACCTTAAGGAGTTGAGAGGATTCCTTGGTATAACTGGGTATTACAGAAAATTCATAGCGGGTTATGCCACTATAGCTGCACCTCTCACTGACCAACTCAAGAAGGATAGTTATGGGTGGACATCAGACGCTACAAGGGCCTTTGAGGAGTTGAAGAGGGCCATGACAACAGCCCCTATCTTGGCTATGCCAAATTTCGAATTGCCCTTTATGGTGGAAACTGATTCCAGTGGTTTTGGGGTGGGAGCAGTATTGCTGCAATCAAGGCATCCCATTACGTTTTTCAGCAAGATAGTGGGACCTCGAGCAAGAGCCAAGTCTATTTATGAGAAGGAGCTAATGGCAATAGTTATGGCAGTGCAGAGGTGGAGACACTACTTGCTAGAAAGAAAGTTCCTTATTAACACCGATCAACAGAGTCTCAGATTTTTGATGCAGCAGAGAGAGATAGTGCAGAGGTGGAGACACTACTTGCTAGAAATGGGCAAGCAAGTTGTTGGGGTATGATTTTGACATCATTTACAAGCCAGGGGCCGATGCCTTGTCGAGGTAATTTGCTAGTGATGCACTGATGCTGAATGTGGGGTTTTGGTGAGTTCAGGAGGAGTGCAGTGAAGGGATCTACAGGCTCAAATTCATCAGGACCCTTTTATACGGCAACTCAAGGCAGATTTGGTAGATGGGAATATGGTTCCCAAGGGATATACTTTGGAGCATGATGTCCTAAGATATAAAGGACGTCTGGTCATCCCTAGCAGTTCTCCTTTAGTTAAGTCCCTATTATATGAGTACCATGACACCCCTGTAGGTAGTCATTCTGGAGATTTAAAAACATATCAAAGGATAGCGTCTGAATGGTATTGGCCCAGAATGAGGAAGACAATAACTAGATATGTACAGTCTTGTGCGGTTTGTCAACAACAAAAGAATTCTTCTCTCTCACCAGCAGGACTGCTTCAGCCACTGCCAGTGCCGAACCAGATATGGGAAGATATTTCCATGGACTTTATAGAAGGGTTGCCAAAGTCTCTGGGGTTAGACATCGTCTTGGTTGTAGTAGACAGGTTATCAAAGTATGCTCACTTTGTGGGTCTGAAACACCCCTTTTCTGCCCAAACGGTTGCTGGTATCTTCAGTCTTCACCAGGGAGATTGTCCGTCTACATGGCTACCCCACCACCATTGTGTCAGACAGGGATAAGGTGTTTATGAGCATATTTTGGAAGGAGCTTTTTAGGCTCTAACAAGCTGCCCTTCACAGAAGTACAGCCTATCATCCTCATTCAGATGGACAGACTGAGGTGGTGAACAAGGAGGAGGAAACTTACTTGAGGTGTTTCATAAATGGTCAACTCAGGACTTGGGCCAAGTGGCTCTCATGGGCCGAGTTTTGGTACAATACAACCATTCATTCAGCTACTGGATGCTCACCTTTTAAGGCTGTTTATGGCCGGGATCCTCCACCGTTGGTAAGATATGAAAAAGGCAGTGCGACAGTTCATTTCTTAGAAGAGCAGCTAATAGGAAGGGATGCTATATTGGATGATTTGAAGGCCCAGTTGGTTCGAGCACAACAAAAAATGAAACTTCAAGAGGATGCCCATAGAAGGGAGGTGACTTTCCAAATGGGGGATTGGGTGTACTTAAAGTTGTATTGTTGCAACCTTATAGGAAAAAGACCTTGGCAAGGAGGCCATTTGAAAAGTTGGCACCAAGGTATTATGGGCCATTTGAGGTGATTTAGAAAATTGGGGCAATGGCATATAAATTGGAGCTCCCTTCTACAGCTAAAATTCATCCAGTATTCCATGTCTCTCAATTGAAGGGGGCCATTGGCAGTCTGCCTTCCTCATCCCAGCTTCCACCTCAACTCACCTCTGATCTGACTCTTGAAGTAGAACCAGAAGAGGTGTTAGGGGTCAGAAATGGGAAGCAGAGAAGCACAGCAAGAGTTGAAGTCTTGATCAAGTGGAGGAATTTGCCAGCATTTGAAGCCACTTGAGAGGAATTCCATGCTTTAGATCAAAGGTTTCCTTCTTTCCACCTTGAGGACAAGGTGAATCTTTGGGCTGGGGTAATGTTATGAATCATCCCAAGCCACCGGTAATATTTACATATAACAGGAGGAAGTCTCGAGCAGCTTAGCAGAAAAGTCATTAACGGTAGTGAAGTCTTTTTATTATTAGTATTAGTTTTATTATTAGTAAAGTTTATTTATTAGTTTTAGTCTGGGAATAAATATTAGGGAGATATGTAGAATATTTCTCTAAAAAATATTCGCAGAGATTTAAGGGAGGTTGGATATGTCTCTAAAAGATATTCGGGAGAGATTTAAGGGGGTGGTTAGGTGGAATATCTTCCTTAAGCAGTAGGATAAAAAGGGGGGGTTAGGGGTGTGAAGGAGGCAGCAAAAATCAGAGAGAATTAATTGGGAGAGCATTCCTACCTCTCGAAAGTAGGAAAAACTTTGTAATTGATTAAGTTTCTATTGATTCAATCAAAATATTGTTTAAAATAAATCAGTTCCTTAGTCGGTTGTGTTTGCTTACTATAATTCATAGCATAAACCAAACTGCAAAATTTCGTTTAGTCAAATTCAGTTTACTGTTGGGCCGTATTATAAACATCACATAGATAAATTTTGTACAGACATCAACATATTTTCCACAATTTCTTCTTTCTTTCTTTTTTTCCATTTTATTTCATTTTTTATGTGCTCTCTCTGTCTCTATTGATCCTCATCTCTATCTCTATCCATTTATTGGGGAAGGGGGCAGAAAAGAGAACGATAAAAAGCTACATGAGCAGGACCAATATCATGGAGGCACCATGTTAGTGAAGGCATCCAAAGAGAAACAGAACGAGTTGAGCCCCTCCACCCACCATTGAAAAGCATGTTTACAAACATAATGAAACGAAATGAGGAGGAAGCAAAAGAGGGCTGTGGCATTGATAAGGAATAGTACATCATATGTCCTACACATGCCAAAATAAAACAAAATAACTGAATGCAACAACCTAAAACTGGGAAGAGAAGGCTAAAGTAAAATGAGATGAGGAGTCGAGAAATAGGTTGAGAGACGAGACATATTCAGGAGAACAAGATTATGGCTGGAGAAATAGAGCAGGAAAGTAGAAACCAGAGAAAGTAGTCAAGCATGAAGAAGATGTAACGGAAATGTGGTCCATCCATGATCTAGTTATTTGCATTTTATACAACTTCAGCATGACCTGAAGCTTGCACCGAACCTTCATAATTCGGAGAGTAATAAGAACATCAAAATTCCACAACCGTAACAGAGTTCCCTCCCACAGTACACTCATTTATGACTCAACTAGTACATACCAAATATTCATGAATGCAAAAAAAGAGTATTTTTTTTTAAATTATAAAAGCATATACTCTGAGAGAGAGAGAGAGAGTACGAAGAAAATGCTTTTTAACAAAACATTCAGATCAAGCATACTCCGAAATACTGGTTGAGTCCCCAAATCATTCCCATCTAAACGTACCTTCTCACATGCTTCAACCGACTTTCTGCATTCTCCCATTTTCAGATAGCAGGCAGCAACATTTAGATGTAGCAAATTCTGTGAACATCAGCAGAATGACATAAAAGAACAATTCATTATAACAGAGAAGCATTTAAAAGAAACTTTTAGTTGTTTGAGAGAAATATACTCTTGAATTAACGAACTCTTTCCCTTCTTCATCATCTTGTGGATTGACATGATTAAATTCCCTAAGCAGCTGCAAGTAACATAAAGAGCAGTTTTTATTCATGATGATGGTAAAATCAAATTAAATGGATGACTCAATGAATTAGGTTGCTTCCTTTTTAGTTGACAACTTAATCGATTAGAGATATATGTTAAAGTGAATCAATCTTCACTGGGGACAATAAGTGGGCAGTATACATGCCTTCTCATACTTTGCCTTGGCAAGCTCATATTTTCCTTCCTTGAATAGCCTGTTACCCTGTAGCAAATGATAAAATAAGAATTTTACTGTCGCTTCACAGAGTGTTGAAAACCCTATAATTGAACAAGTCAAATCTGAGTCATTATGTGAAGCTTCAACAAAAAATACACTGAATATCAGGAATTGAGAAGGGAAGCTTTACTAGAATTGACAATTTTACTAACCAACCAGTTTATGAAAAAATTATTAGTAAATCAACCATGGTGGAGGCCAATGTGGTGTTGGGGCTGGGGGAAAGTAGGGAGTTTTAAAATTATAGGCCAATCTGGGTATCCCTAAATGATACAATAGAAAAACAATTTTTTATTACAGTAGCCAGAAAAATATTGTTGATTATATTTATTTGCTTCCATAAGTTAGATGAAGGTTGCTGAGTAAATCACCACTTTCCTTGAAATTCTAAGTGTTGTAACAAAACTGGGCCGGAGGAAGTATGATGCCAATGCATAGATATGAAGAGTATTCTTTAATGGCTGAAGGGAACAGAATGGCCAGTGAGAATCAGAATATTAGATTTATAAATGAATTTAAAGACAACAAAAGAGGCCAGACAACTAGCATTCAATAACTCAATGACATCACATCTGGTGGCTAAAAATGGGTAAATATACTAAAGCCCATGGCCAGAATAAAGAAATAGAACAACGAGCATTTTCATAGCAACCACAATTGATGTAAATAGTACCGTGGATCTGATCTGTTCTGCTTCATCCATTATACTTCTGAAGTCTAAACCAGTCCAGTCCTGAAGCAATGATATGAATCCCATTTCAATGTCACAAATGATGCAACAAAAAGGGAATAAATAAAAGGGAAGAAAAAGGCAAATTTTTAATACATTTGGATGCTTGCACCCTAATCATTGGAGGTAAAACCTCAGCAACCCATGTCAGTCAAATGGACAATTGTCTTCATAGCTGATTAGCATTTTCTTTAAAAATGCGTTATTTACGCCAAACAATTTTACAAAGGTTGCACAGAAACTGGAGCAGAAAAGAGAATATGAGAAAGACAGAAACAGCAAAAAAAATTAATATATCTATTAATGATTTTCACTCTACTCTCAGCACACCAAAAAAAAATCTAAATAGGCTCAATCCATATTTCAGGCCCAAAATAAATACTTAAACCCTAAAACTAACTTTTAACCCTCCACTATTCCATGATGCCGTTCCCATCTCAATTTGACAAGAACAGCAGCACACCATTGCTCCACCAGCCCTCTCTGCATCTTCTCCTCTCATCCTTCCTACTACTTCATTTCAGGCTTACATCGGCTTCTTCCTTTCTCTCATCCTTCAATCCTATGCCTTCTCTCTAAATCCCTTAAAGTAATGAAGCAGATCTTAGTTTTTGAATTGCAAGGGAAGTTCCAGTTGCTGCTGCGAGCTCGAAGGTCATCAACTTCAATTTTGGGGAGAGAAGAGATGGTCGAAGGGGAGAGAAGGAGAGGGGAGCAGTCGATTTCAACTGGGGCCAAACCAATCTTCTTGCAGCTGGACACATCAGGTAAGGGATAGATTTTCCTCTCCATTTCTGGGCAAGGAAATGGCCAGGAACATGAGAACTGATTTAAAGCAGCGTATCTGTTTCTGGAACAGCTCAGAAATGCGGAACCAACTACCGTTTCCATGCAACATAGAATTGTACTAGCTAATAGAATCTTGTACAACCCCAAACACATCCCAAGCTCTTCTGACAAAAGATAGAAAGATTGAATCCATCACAAAATGAAATGACTATGATAAGTCTAATTTACTGATTTTGGCATTACTTCTGTGAATTATTATATCAATTACCCTACAATCAACAAAGAGGTTAGTCTTCTTTCAAGTACTACTCCTTCTTTAAACAGTCTAAAATTAAGATAAAAGTTAATCATGAAAAGTCAGTTTCTATTCTGTAAATTCAAGCAAGTTATAGGCGTAACTACAAATTTGAGATGGAATATTAACAAGGAGCTAATGTACATCATGTCCTTGAAGTTATCTTAAAAGTAAGAATTATTGGGAACATCAAAAGTTGGTACTCCTTATGTTTGCTTTCTTGGTCAAGCCTACCTAGTGAGTCTTATGCTGTCTTGCTATCTGTATCCAATCATTAACTGAGAAAAATGAATTTCTTACTTGCTTAGTACCTTTGGCATCTCAAAGCCAAGAAGCTCAATTTTCCATTGAACATGAGCTCCTTCTGGAACACCAGCGGGTCTGATTAACCAAGAAGAGCAGACAGAAAATGGACCAGTTAGTCATATACTTAGGAAGAAACAAAATAATTTTTAAAAAATAAACACAAGCACAATCTAGTCTGATTTGAGTACCAAATCCACACAAAAATGAGGATAGAAGGAATACCAAAAAAATAAAAAATAAAAGTCAACAAATAACCTGGGAAACTTGTCATATGCATAATCAGGAGGGCATGTAACAAGAGCTATTTCTCCTGGCAACATCAAACGAACACACATTTCAAAGCCCTCAGGTACCTAAAAAACAAAGGAAAGTGCAACCATTAAACTTAAGTACCAAACAGATACTTGTAATTTAAGACATTGCATGTTTTATCATGTGTGAACACCACATGGCTAAAACGAGAGCTTCATCAAGAGCATTTCATGACAAGAAAATTCCACTCAAACTCAAGGGAAAGTTTTATAAAGTGGTTATCCCGCAATGATTTATAGGACCAAATGTCAAGTACAAGTTAGCAAAGGATATGGAATCAAGCATGAGGTAACTTCGATGGAATGTAGAATATTATATTAAGCCAACTATCCTTAATAACTAGCCTCTCTAATACACTAAAAAGTTCAAATAAAAATTAAATAAGAAACCTAAGAAAAGCCAAATCAACCCACTCTCCCAACACCCTCCCCAATAGTGTCCCAATAAACAAAAATAAATTTTATGGTAACTACTAATGTAACTTCCTAATAGTGTCCCGATAGACAAAAATAAAATTAAGAATAACTAACTAATTATGGTAACTTCTTCCTCCACTCTCTCAACACCTCCCTTTTCCATCTCATGTTTGTTACCACTTTTCCCACTCTCCATTTTTAATTTTTTTAAACATTTAAATGCTCATAAAACAATCAATATGGTGGATAAAAATTCAAAAAGGTTGTGAATGACTCAAGAAGCATTGGGGAAAGAAAACCTACTTGGTGAATCAATGAACACAATGACATCCCACGTGATTCATCTTTCATGACACTTTTGAGTTCCTACTGTGTGAAATACTTGGTTGCCAACTGTGTGATGGCGGTGCAAGATCCAGTCTTGCCAACACCTCAAGTCTTTTCCTTGAATCCGTAAGACGCGGTGAATGGTTTTTATTTTGAATTATAAATATCATACTTTCTGTTACTTCAAAGTTATTTCTCTATTTTTGGTCAATACGTCAGATGCATTAAAATGAATATTAATTTTTTTGTGTTATCGATTATGCACATGCTTTAGATAAAATTAACCTAATGATAACATTCAATAAATACAAATTAAGCACGCATCGTGTACAACCAAACACTAGTCTTACTAAAGGAAATGGAATCAACAATTTGATACATGTTAATTGTTAAGACTGGACATCTAGATGTTTTCAAATGAGATACAAAGAAGTATACAGTGGAATAATTGCGGTGAGGAAAAATTCCAAGAATCGGAATTCTATCAACAATCAATAGGGGTTATCATAATTGGTAGGATTGTAACATCATAACTATACCACAAAAATATGACCTTAATGTTTTTGCATGCTACAAAACCTAAAAATTGAAGTTAAAAATATTAATAATCTTATTCTTAAGCTCTTCTGATCAATAAGTAAGTTGTAGCAACGAGAGAGGAACAGAAATTGTTGCATTATATGCATACAGCAAAAGTTTGGGTACACAACATTTAAAATAAAAAAGAAAATATATTTAACATATAAAACAAGAGCCAATACTACCACAGAAGAAAATAAAAAAGATGATTATGAACTAAATAAAAATTAATAAATAAATAACATCAAAGAATTTAATATATTTGTTTACTTTGTATATAAAATTTGGACTCTTTCATAAGTATTTTACCTCCACAATCAGCTTCATTGTTATATTAATATCATATTAGCTAGTTCTCAATATATAATACATATAAAATAATGGGGGTTGAAGCAGGCAATAAAATCGCAATCGCAGTATCGGAGAGTCGCGAATAATAAATTATGTGTCGTGGTCATCGTGGCATAACTTTTATTTGTATTTCACCATATACTCTAATTATTATCTATTGATCATTTAAATATAAGTATTTAATATATTATATTAGAAGTATTTAAATGAGTTATTATATATTAAATTATCTAAATAACACTAAATTTGCCTTGGAATGAAAAAAAAAATATTTTAATGAAGGTAATAAATAACAATTATTTATTATAATTCAATAGTAACTAAGTCCAAGATATATATAGTAAATGAATAAGAAGAAATTATCACTTTTTAAGTAGATTTAGGAATTCTAGATAAATTGTCGATTTATGGGCAATATTTTTTGATTGTTTGGTATGTTTTTCAATTTATCTGTGATACCGATTTATCAACCGATAAAGTAAATTTTTTAAACTGTCGCATATCAGTAGTTTCGCGCCTCAGCCAACTCAGAATCCGCTAAATAGCAACCGTTATGCTATAGCAGCACCACTATTTCATTGTATGGGTTGAAGGTACAACCGTACAAGTTAAGGAAAAATAAAATTTAAGACAAATAGATAAAAATAAATAAATAATAATAATAATAAATAAATAAATAAAAATTAGTCATTATATAAAATCATATAACTCTACCTAGAATTTTATGATTCTCCTAATCCTTCGTAAGATAGTAAGATCCTATAATGATTCTACTATTTTAATTTTGGGGAGATATTATTTAGTGACTTTTAGATCGTAAAATCATAACATCTAAATAAAGAGTTAAAAACTATACCTTTAGGATTGTAAAAAGACTTGGCTCAACTCGTTCATTTAATTAAATGAACTGAGCTCAAGATTTACATTAGGTTCATTTATAAATGAGCTAGGCTTGAGCCGGGGTAAGTTCAACTCCTTTTTTTGCAATTCAGTTCGTTTCAAAGCTTGATTAAAGCTCATTTAAAAACTCGTTTGAGGCTCATTTAAATGTTGATTAGATGCTCAATTAACATCATATAAGTAGTTATGTGCATTCATTTTCATTTATAACATATAGTTTTAAACTAAGTATTCTATTTTATATATAAACTAAGTGAATATGATGACAATAGAAAAATGAGATTTGCTATTATAATATTAGCTCAATACACGAGTCAATAATTGGCTCATAAAGGAACAAATAAGATAACTTATTTCTATTACTAGAGTCAACCCGTGAGTTGAACTTGTTCACTAATATTTAGACTTCTCTAGTAAACAAGCTAACTCAAAGCTTGAACAAGAGGAGTTTGGCTCGGCTCGACTCAACTCATTTACACCTATAGGTGAGGTGATCGAGCACAATTTGGCCTTACAAGAACTTAACGAGGGCATGACCATTTCTACGAAGTTGTGGTGCTTGAGTGTTAGGGCATGTTTTCCTCAACTTGTTTTTGTTGATCTAATTTGATTTCCATTAAATTAATAAGAATTAAAATTTTCAATGAGTTATTATTATCATTATACTATTATTATTATTATCATAATAAATATTCTTTTTATTAGTATTACTATTATCATTATTATAATTATTATCATTAGTTTTTTTTATAATTATTATTAAAAATTTGCCAATCTAATCTGATCTGATCCAATTTAATAAGTCTACAAATCAACTGAGGAGAACGAGCCCTTACTGTATAGACCATAAGTAGGAGACTTTCTTAAACCATCTTGGTCTAGAATTTTAGATGATATGCCCTTCACAATTCACATTGCAATCTCCCCCATCACCCCTCCCTGATTTATACTACTACCTTTGTTGATGTTCTTATTATTACATTCTTGTTGTGATTATATGTATCTGTTATTGCTGGTATTGTTACCTGTGCTATAATTGTTGTTGTTGTGTCATTATCATTATCAAAGCATTCACTGCTTTGTTCCTTTAGCTACAGCTGTAGTACTACTAATAATACTACTACAATTACTATTATATCTTCCACGTTCACGTACAATACTTTATCCTTTTTAAAGTCCACAGGCCAAAAGAAGTGAGGTTGCAATCCAGACCTCCATAAGCTCTACCAATGGTGAGATTCATACTACGATAAGGTTCTTTGAGTGGGAAATATAAACGATTCATTGACTTCACAAATAATAGACTCGCTTCCCTATCTTTGTTATATAGGATAGGTAGCATAAATTAAGATTTCTGACCCTAGTTGAGCAAACACGACAAGTTTCTGTGGATAGAACTTACTTAAGATATCTTGAATGAAGGATACAAGTCAGATACCTATTAAGGACAATATGCTTGTCCTGTTGAATCGTCCAAGATACGAAAGAAAGCTTAAGCAGAAATGCTCGTAGTGTAAGCAATGGAAACATGCCCTCACTAAGTGATGTTTCCTAGTTGGCTAATCAGTAAGTAATACTTACAAGAGTAATTTTATCCTGTCATTCAATTTACTGATTCCTGTACTGTGACAAAACAGTGACTTAAAAAAAATTGCAAGAGGCAATAAATAACAGGCTACAGGTAAAATATGCAGGTCCCTTCTTCATTCAGTAAGCAATTTCAGGCTCACCAGTTTTGAAAATTATAGGGTAATAGATGACTTAGGGACAGCAGGAGACAGAAAACTCAAGCAAAGGAACTTGTATGAATAAAGATGCCTGATGCAAGCAAAGAATACAAATTGTTATGCTAGGTTCACAAGTTCATTAGAATAATCTAAAAAACTTCCATTCCTATGAATCTGAGACCACAGGAGATGGGTTTGAACCGGGACCTATATGTTCATAAAAGATAAATACATGGTAGAAAGATCACAACTCACACGCCCTTCTCCGGAGCTGAATTCCAAAGGTTCCCCGTCATTATCAACTTTTGTATCATAAAAGACCCGCCTGTCCTCATCAAGAAGCATGCCCTGATAGTGTACACGCAGTAGACTGTCATGAAGTGGGCAATCCATGGGAAACTCACCTAATCAGAACCAAGTTGCAAAAAGGACAATTTACCAATGTCAAATTCAAAATCATCCAGAACCTCCGACAGAATTTATAAGACAGAAAGGGGGGAAATTAAAAAGCAATAATACACCCACACATATTATCATATACCAAAAGAAGAAACAGGAAATGAGCCTCAAGGGAGATTAATAACATTAAACATTTAAATAATTGTAGAGGCATGACAAAGAAGATCAGAACAGAACCTCCAACTACTTAAGTTAGGGTTCTCATGTCATAAATAGAAGCCAAATAAGTGGGCTATGAATGAGGTCAAGTATAAACAAGACAAGTTCATTTGTGTCTCTAGTTCATTCAGCATTCTTCTGTTGCCTTCATAGAATATCAAGCAAAAGGCATCTACAAAAAACTCATCGAGCCCTCACAATGAGCTTACCAGCAAGAACATTTACAAAATGCAAGAATCACTCTAGAAAAGAGGATCTGGTACTCTAACAGGCGACCATTGGCTTGCAGTGAATTTGTTTAATGACGACAGCATATTCAAATTTATTTAATGATCTTTGGCTTGCTGTGAATTGATTAGAAGGCAGAGAATATGTTTAGATAATAAACAATATATATATTAAGAGGAAAAAAAATTCCATATAATGGATTTTAGATTGGAATTACAACAAGCACAACTCAAATTTACAGTAAAGTCAACATAAGCAAATATCCAGCAAGAAATAAACACGTTACCGTCCTTTCAGAAAAGACATGTAACCACCCATTCAGCCATTTTTCTCACCGTCTTTTTGTATTCAGTTATAATATCAATAGACTAAATACCCTACTTTACCACTTAACATTATTGTGAGAGACATTAAATTAAAGATGAGCGGTGAAATGGTAATACAATGGCGTGACAACACTTCTAATTTTAATGAATGGTTAATAGGACTTTTTTTCCCCCAACCGGTGGCAAAATCAATATAGTCAAAACTAAATTATAATTTTTATCAATGCAAGGACATAGAATGCACATGTTGTGGTAAGTGGCGGTGGAATGGCTAGAAAGGTAGTTGATAAAAATTTTCTTGAAAGGTGGGCTAAGTGATTATTTTTGTCTGAACAGGTGGTTAAGTGGACTTTACCCTAATTAGGACATAAAGTAGTCTTGCAAATGCTACATTAAGCAATAAACATGCATCCATAAATTGGTTCGAAACAAAGACTGGAAGCAGGCAACATAAAACATAACATTATTGGACAATAGGAAATGATGCCCACTATATCAGTGTCTTTCCCTTCAGAAAGGTAGCACTTGGGATGCCTTAATGACATATATTTAGTTGTCATTTTCTCTCCTCTATCCAATCAGAAAAAGAGCAGTCACCCACCCAACTAATTTTTCAGTCAGAGCTGCTGAGGGCAAGTCTTTCATACATATGTTCCCTTGAAAGAGAGGGAAAGGGGTCAAACAAGTACTTCATAGATATAGTTCCCTGCAGGACAACCCATATGACCAACACTAAGAATCAAAACCAAGGCATTTTTTACATGACAAAAACAATCATTTACTTTCACAGCCCAATGTTTACAGACAGAATTTAATGCAATCAGAATTCAGAAGCTGAGTTCAGTCTATCAAACTTAGCCTTAGCTCTCAAGTTTTCAACAAAAAGAAACTTTTGTAAATGCTCTATTTTCAGAGCTCCAGGACAACAAGGGCCATAAATGATCATGTTTTCAGACATAAATACCAAGGGACAGCCAAAAATAAAACACTGTTGAATCTATAAGCTATAAGCCACAATAGAAGCAGTACATGAAAAAACACAAGAAATAGAGATAAGGCAATTAAATGAACCTCTTCCATCCTGAATCCGACGCTTTATCAGGCGGCCATCACCAAGTACATCACGGACCTGTATTTAAGACATAAAAGAATAGTTTAGAGCACAGCAGAATGACAGGAAATATTGTTTCAATGAAAATTTTCATCTGAAAGACACCTGCAAAAGCCAAAACGCAAGTGATGTAAAGCCAAAAACTTCAAAACTGGTTCTAAGTTTTACTTAGGAGTAAATTAATACCCCTATATTTGCTCCAATACAAGTCTCATAACAATGGTTGGCCATTATCAAAGTCACCAGGTAGTCTTACAACACCAGTCAAGAGGCGAAGATTTAGACAACAGAGGTAGGTTGAAACAATAGACAAAATAATAGGAGGAAATCAAGCACATCTGTCCAGACATGTTATATCATCAAAATTGAATCAGGCGCATTCAGAATCTATCATGAGGAGGGTCGAGAACAATTCATCAAAACGTTCAACAAGTCATGAGAAAGTATATCTACAGATATTATCATACAAAAACAAAAGGAAATTGTGAATACCTGAATGAAGTGAACAAGCTCCACTTCAAAGTGCACTTCTTCAACACCTTCAATACCAGGCAGAAGGCGTGATTGGGTTAAGTATTGACAGGTTACATAAATCATGGCCTTCTCTCCCCTCGACATTGTTCCAATTCCCATCTCAAGACCTTTAGGAACCTGTTGAGTATGGTCAGTAATACCATTATGAATTTATGACAAACAGAACAGTTATAGTGAAACTTTCACCACAGAAAAGAAGGTGGTATGATAGGAAGATACAAAATCATATTTAGTTCGTATAATATCCTTCAAGAGACTTAGTCCTGCTTGTAAAGCTCAATAAATTTTTATCAGAATAAGAAAGTAGGATAAAAAAGCACAGCTATGAAAAATAAGATCCATGTGAGAACAATGAGTTACAAACCTCAGAGTTCCCAAAGGTAAAGAAATATGGCTCTTCTTCTCTACAAGACAACAGCAATTTTCCATTACCAGATTCTGCAGATATCCTAGTGATAATTATAAATAATGGGCATTTCATCAGAATTATGAATGCTATTACTTTTCGGAAAACTTATAATTTTGAAGTTGGACAAAAAATGAAGAAACCATTACACAAAACAATTTTATACCAGGCCTTCACTTCATAAGGTGCTCTTGGAGATTCCCATCCTTGCCCTTCATTTATTACCTACAAAAATATTGTGGGAGTAAATGTGACAGATGAAATGAATATAATGAGGAAAAAAGAACAAAGCACATAGATGCCAGCTCTATCGCTACAATATAATCTTCGCCGAGCAGTCCTCAAGTTGACAAATTTCACCATGATATTTCACCTGTTTTGATGATATTAGATTATTTTATATCAACCATGCAGCTGTATTTGTATCAGGTCGCTGTAACCTCAGATAACTCTTGATATGAATTACGTACGACTTCTGCACTGCCACATGCCTTAATAATTTCACTGATTCCTTCAAACCCTCAAAAGTAAACAAGGAAACTATATCTGTCCACTGTTAAGATTCTAATTAAGGTAAAGGTTAGTCCTAGTTGAATTGTGCACAATCACCTCTCTCCCAGAAATGCAAAAGAAAAACCATCATTTACAATCTATGATTTTAGTGCATTAAAATTTTCACTCATGCATCCAAATCACAAGAAAAGGATAACACTATTTGCACTTAGTGAACTGTGAGTTGAATTTTACAGGTGTCTCCGCAGGTGGGGATTGGTTGCTTCAAAACAAAACTTAAATCTCAACCAGCCCCTCCCAAAAAGAGAATCAAAAGAATATATACTATAGAAGAGAACAGATAAAAAAATAAAAATAACGGAAGCCTGCATTCGCGGCAAAACTCAGGAGAAACCAGAAGTAAGGAGAAAGACTAGCAGTGCCCACAGGGATCGATAAACTAGCACAAAAACCTCTACACTATTATGGCAGTCTATGCAACACATCAAAAGATATGCTGCCCCTTCGCTAATACATCAGCCAAGTCTGGGACAAGCAGCTCCTGATACTACAACTGTGAAACAAATATAAAGCAACAAGATCATAATTTCAAGTTTCAACGCTCTCATAATTTTGGGAAGACAAAGCACTGTTAGGCATAAATGTCATGTTGTCCCAACCCAACCCACCCAACAGTCTGGGCATATACAGAGGAAAACAAAAGAGAAGAATTCTTCGAAAAATACTTTGGCAGAATAGAAGAGCAAATACACACACACACACACAAATGGGGAAGGCGAGCACTAAAGCGAGAAAATCTTGTAGACATAAAGCCTTTGTGTCTCTGTAAAAAGGGAAAAATGCCATTTTGTAGAGATATACTAAAGTTGCTATTGTGATAAATTTTAAGCTGCGGCTCATTACCTTCTTAACAACTCCAAAATCTTCAGAGATGACCTGGAAGAAAGTTTAAATTGGGATCAGCACAACTGACAAAGGTTCCTTCATTACAAACTTCATAACCACATTCAAAAATGTAATGTATCACTCCACCACCCACATAAATAACTTCCGCACATTAAATCAGCATCACATTCCATATCTTGTTTTCATTGGAGATTTACAAAATGGACCCAACTGTAATTTAGTCAGATCTACCAAATGTTTCATTTTCTTCATTTGATGCAGACCTCCTAAATGTCATTAATCATGTAAAATAATGTTGGTTATGCTAATTGATCCACTTCTTTCTAAGAGCTTATGAGAATGTGATTTGTGAAACATGAAATTCAAATTATGAGGGAACCCTTGACTTTAATAAATAAAATGGAAAGGAAAAAACATCTATAGTAGAAGATGACCAAGAAGAATTTCACACTGTTTTTTTAAAAAAAAAAATGCAAGTTAATCCTGTAGGAATATGAACAATCAAAAATCAAAAATAGCTTTGGATTAACCAGCAAGTTCCCAATTCTTTGATGAAAACAGATGCGACTCTTGTTTGATTCCACTACATCAAGGCTAATGCAAAAAGCTAAATCATCATGGAGAAAATGGCAAATGGACAGCAGAGATACATTCTTGCCTTTGCTTTCCCAAAATCAATCAGCTCAATCTCAAAGTGGAGGTCATCATCCTTTGGGAAATTATCAGGAACTGAAACAGGACAATCAGGCTCACCATAGTGCATTCCAGATTTCATTCTAAACTGCAGAAAGAAGCAACAAAAATCAGTTGCAAGCTCACAAAAATGCTACGGAAATGTGAGCATGCTCGTACAGAATACAAAAAAGGCTCAGAAAAGGTTTCAGCAGCATAATAACCCAACTAACTGGTAGAACTGCAATATTTAGACAAAACAAAGTATTCTCCTTCCATGATATGGATAAAGCAAACAGTTTCTTCAGCCTACCTAAAATCAGTGTAACAAGATTCCATTCAAATATGGCTGAATGCTTGAGTCGACGAATCAAAAGCAAGCCTCATTCCATATCATAGTTTATCAATAATTTGCAATGATTCAGCAACGTTCTTGGTAAAGCATGGCTAGAGATTGTTCAATGCTCAGGTTTCAGTATAACTATAAGGTACATAACCCAGAATATTTGCAACCAAAGTCAACTTTAAAACTCAGCCACAAATGAATATCCACAGTGGATTTAATATTGATCACTGAAAATAAATCCCAATTGTCACTGGTAGGTGGAAAGTGTCCAGTCCAGACAGAATGATCAGCCACACATTACACCAAGTTTTCCTCTGCATGATCATGGTACCACGCAGTTCACCGATGGTAATTAAAATAATATTCAATATATGAAAAAGGCGATATTAGTGTTTCTTATTAGCCAAAATGATTAAGTTGTTGACTATCTAATCTCTCCTCAAGAATGCTTCATCAAGCTAGAGACTTGTTTGTCAAATCACCAAACCATACTTCTGTTCCACATCCATCCAAGCAACTACCAGATAAAGAAACTTGGACAAGTCTATCTACTCTATCAGTAGATAAGATTGAGATGCATATATCAAAAAATATGGTGCACATGACTTTTGGCAAGCAGGCGTTTGCTACATGCACTTTGGACAGTAATCAGATTGTGCATTATCTCCTTTTATTCATGATTGGCTGCCACCAAGAGACCTGTCAAAGTCTGTTTAGGTGCTGATCATCTTGGAGAATGGAGAAGTGGTACATGATGTGAACAATGGATTTTTCAAGTGATAAAAAGGAGATAACAATCAGCTGAACAAGAAATGCCAGATATAATTAAATAAAGAAATAGCTTGAGACAGCCTTCTTATAATAAGTACGAATAGAGAACTAGAGAGACAATACCATGGCCACTTCACCCTTTAGCATAGTAGGTATTCCTTCCATCAATCCCAATATCATCTTGCTTTTACCCAAAACATGCCTTTTTGGTACACCATTACCTGTCAAGAATCGATACTGATTAGATGTGGCACAGATAGAACATAAATGAATAAAAGTAGCATGTGCAACTACAGAAGTTAGCTGAAGCACGGATGAAACATCAAAGATATCATTCAAGATGCAATATTTTGCTTTTTGAAGAGGAGTAAAGTTACATCACATCTCAAGCTACATATAACTAAAAGCACAGAAGGTGCAATAGTCAAGGAATCCAACTTAGTAACTGAAAATGGCATATACCTGGAGATGAAACCAAAGATGCCACAACGGGCTGAAGAGATCAATGACAGCATTCTTCATCTTCTAAAAGTAGGAAAGTATCCAAATTTTTTGCATATATCACAAATTTCAGGAAGCAGGACTTTTAACATAAACAAAGCAATGCATAGAATTTCAGACGGAGAATAATCTCCTTGAATACGAGTATGTATTACACGTCAAGAACGTTACTACACCACTAAGACTTCCAAATCATTGTAATATCCGATGCCCATTACTAGAACCATAGTGCAACCACTGACATATAATTTAAGAGACTGATAACTTACTCTATCAGAATTAAAATGGGTGCTCGGTTAAAATAATGTGAAAACAGTGATAAGCGGTTTCCATGCTCCATAGTAGCACGGGGATGGAATCCTTGCAGCAAAACAATAATGAAAAAAAAGCCAAACTGAAGAGCTTAAGAGTGAGACGGACCCCCGAATTCCTTTCTAGTGGACCGAACAACGACTCCTTCTAGTGTCCGAACTGTAGAGTGGTAAATAACCTGCAACACACACAGTACACAATGCACAAAATAAACCACTATTCAGCTAAGTGATATTTCTAGCGAAAAATAACTAAAAGAATCCATAATTTAACAGCAAAAAATCAGCTCGATTATCTATGTATGATGATCGACTTATTCGAACCTGATCACCATCAGTCGGTCTAGAATCACCACCTCCCGGTCTCATCTCAGCTTTCAGTAATCCTCCGGGGACAAGTTTCTTCTTCCTAATGATCTCAATGGATGATAAAAAAAACCACAAGTTACTCACAATTCAAAACCTCGTCAATTAAAGTGATGATCAAATTTGAAATTGCCAGAAACAATATGTCCAACCTCTTTTCGTCATCGGAAAGTTGCTGCTTCTTCGTTGGGACATACTCCTGCTGCTGCTCAGCCTCTCCATCAATGACCGCCATTGGAGCAAAGACGCGGGAAGAGCTAGTGACTCCTTTGTCGATTGTGTAATAATAAGTCGAATTATGATCAGAATCTATTTAAGGCAAACTAGGAAGTTCATGTTACTAAGAAGCAATTTATATAATGGCTGGCAGCAAATCAGATTGAGCTTAAGGTTTTAGTCCTGTGTATGGAACAGGTGAGGAAGGTTGCAGAGTAGGTTCGGAAGTGTTGACCTAATTTAAGTTGTTGGAGTTCGGGCGTTTACGGCAAAGCTCATTTGGTTGCAAATCGGGCGTTGTTGGACTAAACTATACTAATCGGCTGGCCGGGCAATTCGCATCATGTTCTTACGAACGACAACGAGCATGCTGCTATTGGTGGTTTATAATTTGCTTTTCAAAATTTTAAATATAATTATTTTTAATTTATTAAAAAATTAGTTATATTAATATTCTTCTCACAAATTTCTCAATAAATATGTACACATATTGATATATTTTAAACACAAAAAAATGCACATATCTCGTAATATAAATATACATCTTATATGCATATATATTTTATCTAATAAAATATACATCTTATCAAACAAAATACATATCTTCTAAATATAAATACAAATAATTTATTTATAAAATAATAAACAATTATATATGTTATAAACACACATCTTTACAGAATAAATATATATTTTTTGTTATAAATGTACATCTTATTGTAATAAATACACATATTATATTAACATATACACATCTCATAACATATTTTATTTTGTAAAATAATAAGGGTCAAATACGTGTATTATGAATACACATATTATTGAAAAGAATACAAATCCTTATACAATACACATCTTATAGTTGCATATGTACGTCATATATATATATAATATATCGGCAAATGCACTTTATATAGAGATGAAATATACATCTCATAAATGTTAATACACATATTTTAGTAACTATAAGTATAGAGCACCATGATAATAGTAGTAGGGATGTAACAATTAGGTTGGCGGAAGCAAATATCACTAGTTGCACTAACTGATATAATTTATTGTAATCTAACTTTTTGTAGGTTTTCCATTTTATGTAATATAGTTTAAATTAAAAAAATTATAAAATAAAAGGATATTACACCATATATAGCTACGATATGTCAAATGTTGTTGCCCTTCATTTTTTTAAGGCCATATACAGCTACCTAAGTAGTGGTATAAGGATAAATAGAGAAATTACAGGTATAGTGCAAGATGCGACAAAAATGGCAAGAGGCTCACTGTGAAGAAAGATAATCAAGATGACATTGTTTCATCCATTTTTGTATATTTTTTTAGCATTCAATGTTTCAAGGACATTTCCAATGTTTTCATTGTTGTTTACATCCATAATATATTTCACATGCATGATGTGAGTTCCATACAATATAGGTTATAATGTAGGAATGATAATTAGTAGGAACACTAGCATCAGAGACATCATTACTTCCCCAAATAAAAACCTATATGGACCTTCCTCTTTTTCATTATTCTTGGGTTTTTATTATCTGAAAATCTTAGTCCCTAAACTTGTGATGTCTTTCATTATCAGGGAATTCTGGTCCCTAAACTTAAGTGTTCCATGAGGAGATCCAACCCCCGCCACCATACTTGTAATCAAAATCCGAAATTCTTACTAAAAAATGTCCCATTTTTTCTATTTGCCCAAAATCATTAATCGGAAAACTAAATCCTTGAAATCAATTACATCAGGGTGGAGTACACATGAAAATTATCATCCTTACTCTATGGGCATTAGGATTGGACTACTAATTTGAGGCGGAGGTAAACAAAATTTTGAGTCCAGAAACCATAATGACCAACAAACAACTGGCTTTTAGTCAATGGCCTTGGGTTTCTTAATCACTTTTTCAACCTGAGGCTTAAGAAATGGAAGCCTATAGCCGTCTTTTTCTTAACGATTTTCCTTTGATGTAATTAAGTAATTGTTTTTATGCTTGTCAGCCCATACAAGTTAGTAAAATAGATATCTTAAACTCTATCTGTTCGAGGTTCGATCGATACTATAGGTACAAATATTGTTTGCACTTTGACAAGTATAGCTTGACTGCCACTTTCTTTTAACCCTTATTGTAATGAAACAATTGCCTCTTGGTCCTTTCCAATTTATTTAGGTCTTTTAAGGCTATTTGGTTGCAAATCGTTTATTTTTTTTTCTTTTCTTTTTCATTACTACAACTACTACTGTTGTTGTTGTTGTTATAGAAAAATTACAAATTTTCCAAGTCATTGTACTTTTTTTGCTTAAATTAATTACTAAACTTTAAATCTGGCCTATTTTGATTCCTTTATTTCTTGTAAATATCTGACATAATAGTGACTAATTTAGGATAAATGTAAATAACTTAGGAATTAAATAGGACAAAATTAGAAATCAATGGCTAACATAGGAAAAAAAATATAGTGATCGTATTAGGACATCTACAAATGTTCAGTGACCAAAATAATATTTGACTCTTATTATTACAATTACTACTACTGCTAGTACCAATTATGACTAGTATGGGTGTAATACCCCACTTTTTAAAAATATATTTTACAATATAAAATTGAGAAAGCAACCTATTTAAACATTTATTTCATCTTTTAAATGAAATTGAAATCTTAGTTATATTTAGAAATATTTTGCTCCATTATTTGTATCTTTGTTCACAACTTCGTTTTGTGAAAATTTTCAATCCACTTTTAGTCATCTAGATTATCTAAATCATTGTAGATTGGTCATATTTGAGTTACTTAGATTTTTTTGAGTCTCCTAATTGTTATAAAAAATATGATAAAATAGAAGTTTCAACCAAAAATGTTATTTTTGTCTCAATTAGCCTTTATTGCACTTTGGGTCTTGAAATAGTATTTTAATTATATAAAAGTTATGAGACTTCAAGGAGTTTTTTTATTTTAGTATTCTCAATTTATATTTTAATTTAAAATATTTTTAGCTTTAATTTTTATTTGTTCATATATTTTAGACAAAATAAGCTTATGAAACTTAATCTTTAATACTTGAATCCTACCTTTTCTTTAGGAATTATATCTTGTCATTCAAACCTATATTAGTTAATCCTAACTCTCCAATCTAAGCCACAGGTGGTGCCAAATCCCCTCCTTGATAAATGTTTCTTGTAAGATAAAAATGTTAAAGGAAATCATGAGATTTCATGAATATATCCCATGTAATGTCTTCCTTAGCCTATAATCTCAATCCCCAATGTGTGTCATCCTCCACCACTCGCTTATTTTTACTCCATTCACCCCTTGCATTAATTTTCTTCCCTCCATATATTGGCCAAACATGACACCTTTTTCATGCCCCATTTCATTTATTAAAACAAATCATCACAAGTGCATGAATTATTCTTATAGTAGTTTTTAAGTCTTGTGTCCATTTTATCCTTCACTTTTTTCCCCAAGTTTCCTAGACCATATTTTCTCCCTTCTACCTCTCCATTTCTTATCTCCTTCATCATCCATAGAAACTAGCAATTGACGCTTCATATAATCAACACAATCAACAACATCAAAGCATCAAAGTTTGGTTAAATATAATCCTCTTCCCTTACTTCTGTTCTCTTTTGTTATGCTCTATATATTGCAATATTATGTGTGTTCTTGGTTTTTCTAGGATTCAAAAAAAATTAGAGGAATTTCTAGCTTATAGTTAGGTAAATCCAACAACTCTTTAGATGGTAGAATTAATGTCAAAGTATAATTTTATGTGTGGTCGACATATTAGTCTGGTTACTTATGTAACCTTCATTATACAATGTTATTTATGGTTGAAAAGACATGTATAACATGATAATAAGTTTTAAAAATTATTAAATTTATTGTAAGTTGGTCTTGAAAGACTAAGTGCATAGATGCTTAAGGAAATCATTAAATTTAGTGATTTCAAACATACGAATTTGGGATAACTTTAGTGCTTAACTGGTCTCAATTGGATAATATCTAAAATTCCTATTTAGTATCAAATTAAATCTTAAAATTTATACTTTCAACTCAACTTTTGAATCTTAAAAATATGTAGTATCAAAGAAGTTATGGTTGTTTTTACTCAAGTGTGCAAACCTATTTTTCTTGCTCGAGAATCCTAAGCCTCAAGTTGGGGTTTGATTTTTGTGATGGAGTTTATTTATGTGTGTTGCATGAATTCTAAGTTTTTTTATTGTCACTTTAAGGATAAATTTCATATATAATATGTTAATATTTAGATACATATAGCTTATGTTATGATTGATGGAAGTTTAATTAAGTTAGGTTGAATATGTTATGTGTGCCCATGAACATATTCAACATGTTTTTCAATGGTCATTGAAGATACTCATGGTTTTTCACATGTGTTCTTGAGACCTTCTGGTTTTTCATCACTAATCATGTTCTAATTATCCCTTCATGGCATAAGTAGGGTTAAGGCAAGATTTATCATGATTAGACATAAAATGGCCAAATTACCTTTAAAATGAGAAAAAGATTAGAAATGTGATCAATGATAGTCAAACCTTGACCATTGACGATAACCTTAACTTTGATTTTGACCATTTACCATTGACCTTGACCATTAACCATGAATAATTATTTTTCTAAAAATGGCATACGACACAATTTTGTGATTTCACACTCAAATTCAACTATTGTCTTTGCTCAATTAAATCCTAAGTGATCATTTTTAAACACTAATGGAATGCTTCGGTGAATTAAATTTCAATATGTTATGTATCTTTTAAGTGTAACTAAGGACCTCTTCTTCATGATATGGCTTAATGTGTTTAATTATCATTAAGAGAGCCTAATTGGCTCTACTTGACTAAAGTTTACGTTACATGATTGAATATAAGAGTTAGAGCTTAATGTAGAAGAGTTGTTTGTGACCCTAAGTGGTCAAGAGATACTTATGACTTCCTTATCTAAAGAAATTAAAAGTGAGAGATTATATACCTCAAAATAGTCCCTAAGTGCGAGAGCTAGACATTCAAGTCAAATAGCCCAAATGTGTCCATCATGGTTGACTCACAAACCCTATGGTGGGTATGTATACTTAAGAATTTAGAGCTCTAGTTAGTCTGTGCACACTCCTTGACTAGTTATATTGGAGTGGAGGAGTCACTATAAGTTATTATGAGCCACTACGAGTTACTATAAGTTACTAGGAGTTATCATGAATCACTATGAGTTACATGAAATTCTTTGAGTTACTTTTCCAAATATGAGTTAACATCTCCATGTAGGTGATTACCTAATACGGTTTAATAATCTGAGAAGTATGGAGTTTGCTTTATGATGAATCTTTTTGTTAGGAAATGGATGCCACCTTATTGGATGGTTTATGTGTTTTTATGATATTACATTTAAATACAGAATTGTATCGTTGAGTTATGTTTGCTCGTTGCCATTATGTGATTTTGCTATATGAACATGCTACCTTCTTTGAGGACTTGTAACCTACTTAGCATGAGAAATTTACATTGATACTACGCTATTTAGCTAATTTTGTGAAGTTCCTAGAGTGATAAATGGATTTCAAGTAGATAGAAAACTCTACGAGAGAAGGTCCACGCTTTTGTAATTTATATATTTTTTTACCATTGAATAAGGAGGGATGAGTGTAAAGGTTATCTGGTGTTCAGTGGTCTTCTTTATTTGGGGTTTTATTTCAGATATATTTTGGACTCTTAAGTCCTTTCCTCATGTACTTAAACCCCTTCCCACCTTTTGAGACTTTGTTAGAGTAGTGTAATCTTTGTGCTCAGTTTATGTACATAATGGTTCTCTCATAAGCTCTAAGTTGAAATATTTGTAGCCTTGCATGTGACATCAATTAGGTAATGCACACTCCTCTCTTGATGCTAAATATAATGGTTTCATCCCTATTGCTTGTTTTGCTTCCGTGCATCGTATTTTAAAATGAATTTGTTTGACTGGTAAAAATCGATGTGTTATAATAGAAACACGTGAAACATACGAGGTATTTGTTCTAGATAGTAGCATAATCTTTCAAATTTTTAATTAATATTAAAAAAATTAATTATTTTATTTCATAATTTTAAGTTGGTGTGTTAAAATAAATAAATAATTAACATTATGCATTTTACAAAATTCAAATATTAAGTGTGAGGTATAGTAATAATTTAGAATTACAATTATATATAGTGATATTATGGGTAGTAATTTCTTAGAAAGGTAGTGACTAAAAAATGGTGACCTTATTTCTTAATAAAAAGGTAATTTGTGGGAATTAAAATAACTATTTTAAGAGACTTTTAACTTTTATAAAAATTTGATTTCTATGGTTATTATATAACTCATATTGGTATTGTTATATACAAGTACATAGATTTTACATATTATTTATGGTTCGTCTTTTTCATAATCCTCAAATTGAATATACGAACTAAGCATGATATGATTTTAGGCTCACTTAATTTATAACTCTGGTAATTTGTTTTTAAATATACATGCTAAAATGGATTTTGGGCTTGCAAAGATTTGAATTTTAGATAAACTAATTACTATCTTTTCCACTTAACAAAGAATAGCTCTTATAAGAGTTAGCTCATCTCCTTATTCTTTTTTTCCTTTCTAATCCCCAACCTATTATCTCCTAGATTACTAACCTATACATTTCATTTTTCTTACCCTCTCAGTCCTCCTTGCCTTTCCCGTTATCTCCTTACCATGGAACTACTTTGTAACAACATTTGTATCCAATGATATCCATAAATCTATAGATATAATAGAAATCAAAGGTTTATCCTACAAAACTCCCAACACAACTCACAACTTCATCTGGTTATGTTGCACTAGTCAAACTAATGAACCTACTTTTTCCAAGCTCAAATTATAAGATATAAAGTGTGAATCAAGGTCATGGAGGCTGACAACAATAGCAAGGCAAAGTGGGGCAAAAAAACCCACATTACTCATAATTCTTACATCTAAAAATCCAATCAAGTAAGGTCTTAGATGGAAAAGTATTTGTTAACCATCACCCTATTGATCCCAAGTATTTTAGGAGACCAACAAGTTATGTCACCCAAGCTAATGTAGTGAGAGAAGCTTCGCCTTCTCTCTAAAAATATTCGATCTCTCTCGTTTGTCATTCCCATACCCTCCTTCACTTCCTTAATCCTTCCACTTTTCCTCATCCAACATCATAATTTCAACTTTGTGAGCTTTTAACTAGATATTTGGTACACATTATGATTTAGATGTTACGCATAGGTTGATGGAAGAATTTGGTATGGACAAAGGGCTTGAGGAGAAAACATGGGCAACCATGTTGTGTAACGTGGGCTTGTTTTCTCTAGAATCTTAATTTGGCAATTTTTTGGATAAAGTTGAGAGTCATGAAATTAATACTAGGGGTGTTTCTTAAACACAATGTGTATTTTTTGGGAATTTTTTGTATTGCAATGCTTTCCTTGTAGGCTTTCTTATTGATATAAAAAATATTATGATGTAAACTCTAACCAACCATTGAATGTTTAATTTCCTTCTTTTATATTCTATTATTGTTTTGAGATAATTGATTGATTGTGTGTGCTTTGTGAGAGATTGTGTTAATTCTATTTGTAATCATATCCCTAATTGTGTTATTTCTCAATTGATTATTATCTTCATGATCGTGAATTAAATCTGACCCTTCCAATATTAAATTAGTGTTTTTCACAATAAATTGGTATTAGATCATTGTTGGTGTGGTATATTAGAATTGGGATGGATTCCAGAATATTTGATATCGAGAAATTCGATCGTTCGTCAATTTTGGATAATGAAAATTGAAGATTTAGAGAAGTCCTTGTCAGAAAAACCAAACAAGTTGAAATCAATGACAAAGAAGAAATTCACTGAGATTGAAATAAAGCCTCCCTCAACTATACAACCATGCCTATCGAATGAAGTCCTATGGGAAGTGGCTAAATAAGCATCCATTGCTACCTTGTGGTTGAAGTTAGGGTAGTTGTATATGATAAAATCAATCATGAATTCTCTATTATTAAAGAGTTATCTTCATGACCTAAAATTAGGTGAGGGTCAGTCCTTGAAATCTCATTTGTATGAGTTTGATTCTATAGTTATGGATTCATAAAATATAGATTTTAAACTTGATGATGACGACTTAGATATAATATTGTTGTGTTACTTGCTTGTTGATTACAAACATTTTTGTGAGACTATATTATATGGAAAATATGAGTTGGTTCTTGATGATATCAAGAGTGCCCTACTACTATGGGAACTAATTGAACATCAGTCAACTAAAGGAAGTTTAGGGGGATCTCACAGTGAAAGGCTTGTAGTTAGGGGAAGAACTCAGGAATGAGGATCTAGTGATTGTAAAAAGTCCAAATCAAAGTCAAAGAACGAATACAAGAATTTTATGTATTATGGGTGCCATAAGAAGGGTCATATTAGGAAGTTTTTTTCCAATAAAGGACCTAGTAATTAGTCTAGTGAATCATCCAATACAAAGAGTGATGATGTTTTTGCCTAATATAGTATTTATAGTGATGTATTGGCAACCACTGATAGACAAACCAAAATTCTTAATAAGTGGATCTTTGAATCTAGGTGTTCTTACCATATTTCTCCCAAACAAAGTTGGTTTTGGACTTATGTGATGACTCAAGGTGGAGTTGTCTTGATGGTTAATGATGATAGATGTAAAGATGTTGGGATTGGGACTATGAAGTTTACGATGAATGACGATGTGGTTAAGAAATTGTCCAATATCCAACATGTCTTGGATATGACCAAAAATCTTATTTTGTTGTGTTCCTTAAATTTTAATGAATATCGTTGTGTGATTGTGGATGGCATAATGAAGGTTACAAAAGGGAATCTTGTGGTGATGAAGGGTAAAAGGATTAGGACATTGTATGAGTTAATTGGTTCCACTATTGAGGGTGTAACTGTAATAACATTAATGAGTATGACTTACTTACATGTTACAAGACTCTGGCACATGAGTAGCAGAGGCTTGATAGATCTATCCAAAAGAGGGTTGTTAGACAGACAGAGCATGTGTACTGTGAAATTCTATGAGCACTATGAGTTTGGAAGCATCAACGAGTTATCTTTTTTACAGCTAAATAGAGTATGAAGACACCTCTTGATCATATCCATTTAGATTTATGAGGTCCCACAAGGGTCTAGAGTGGTTGCTGACTTTCGTTAATGAATTATCTAGGAAGGTATAGGTTTTTTTCTTAAAAATAATGATGATGTGTTTGGTGCGTTCAAATGTTGAAAAACCTTACTAGAGAAGCAAACTAGGAGACAAGTCAAGTGTCTTTGGACTTAAAAGTAAGAATGATGTTGGGAAATCAAAATAGATGGATTTGTTGAGAGGATGAACATGACCTTATAAGAGAAGACATGATGTACACAATCACATGCTAAGGTAGCTAGGGAGTTTTTGACCGAAGCTACTCACATGATAGCGTACCTGGTGATTTGGTTGCTAAATCATTATATTAAGTTGAAGATAACTGAAAAGGTATGACATTCCTATGTATATACAAACAACGGTAAACTCAAGCCTAGATCCAAAAATTTTATCTTTATTGGCTATGCATCGGTGCGAAAGGGTTCAAATTATGGCACCCAACTACATGTAATTTTTTAACCATAGAGATGACATCTTCACTAAGTATTTTGATAGTATATCTAGGGAGGTAGAGCAATAGAGTACTTTAGGCTAGATGCAGATTGATGTTGGTTTGGATGATAGTGACTCTTTTGATATACTCACTGCCCCTACAGTGGGTAGATCTAGGAAGTAGGTGGAATAGAGGGGTGTTTTGACAACTTAACACGTTATTCTTTATCTAATGTTGATAATGTGATTGATGTATATGAGCTAATGTCTTACTTAGAGACCATTATCAGTTCCAATTCTGATAAGTGTTGTGTTGCTATAGAGGAAGATGTATAGTCTCTTTTAAAGAATCAGATATGGAAAATTGAGAATACACCCAAAAGGAAGAATATTATTGATTGTAAGTGGGTGTAATAGTGTAAGTAGAGAGCCCCGGGAGTTGAAATACTGAGACATAAGACTTGTTTAGTTGCGCGTGGGTTTAGTTAGATACCGAGTGTAGACTATAACAAGATATTTTCTCTCATTGTCAAACATAATTCTATTTGTCTTTTTCTTGCACTTTTTGCTATATAGGATTTAGAGTTGGAACAACTAGTTGTTAAAATAATATTACTATAATATGAGCTTGATGAGGAGATCTATATGTGCTAGTCGGATGGGTTCATTATTAAAGGAAATTGAGACTGTGTATTTGTTGAAGAGATCATTTTATGGTCTGAAGTAGTCGCCTAAACAATGGTATAATAGTATAAGTAGTTTGATCAGTTTATGGTTGAGCATGGGTTTTCTTGAGGTGATTAGGATGGATATGTATACCTAAAGGAGATGAAGAGTGGATCTTTAGTGTATCTTTTCTTGTATGTTGAAGACATACTTATGTCAACAAAAGATGTGTTTAATTTTAACAAGGTAAAGGCAATGTTGAAGAGTGAGATTGAGATGAATGATCTTAGAACTGCAAATATGATCCTTGGCATAGAGATCATACGAGATTGTAAGCATAAGTGTCTTCACTTGTTACAGAAGTAATATGTGAACAAGGTGCTAGAGAGGTTTCATATGACAGATGCCAAGCTAGTTACCACTTCCTTGGCTACTCATTTCAGTGTATCCACTTTAAATTGCCCTCAATCTAAAGATATGGAGAAATATATGGCCATAATTCCTTACTCTAATGTTATGGGTTGTATTATGTCTGTTATGGTTTGTCCAAGTCTAATATCGCTCAAGTTGTTAGTGTTGTGATTAGATATATGGTGAATCTTGAAAAAGCTTACCAGCAAGTAGAGAAGTGGATCCTCATATACTTGAAGGTAGGGATGGTAATTTTTCCTGCAAGTTTGGGGCCCCGTCGGGGATTCCCCGTTCGGGTTCGGGGATCAGATTCGGGGATCAAATTTGGGTTAGAGGATTCTTAACGAGAATTTTTTCGGGGACAGGTTTGGGGTCCCCATCCCCAAACCCACCCTGAATAATTTTTTAATATTATATATATATATATATATATATATATATATAATTTTTATAGAGTATAAATTAAAAGTATAATATAAAAAAAGGGTTTGAGGATCGGGGATGGGATTGTGGATTGGATATAAAGTAGGGTTTTGCGGGTTTCAAGATTGGGGATAGGAAATATATTGGGGATCGAGTCGGGGTATGAGAATTTGATCCCCACGGGGATCTAGTCGGGGAATCCCCGATAAAAAAAATCGGAGATCGAGTCGGGTTTGGAGATTATTTTTTTTATCGGGTTTGGGGATGAGGATGGGGTCCCTGTCCCCAACCTGCCATCCCTAATTGAAGGGTGCAAAATCATCTTGTTTAGAGTGTGGGAAGTCGATTGATGCTTATACTGGTTTTGTACTCTAATTATGGTGGAGTCCTTGATAATAGAAGATTCACTAATGATTATATTTGTTGTCTTGGTGGTTCAACGATTAACTAGAGGTTTTCCTTATGAGAGTTGGTGGCTTGCTGACAACCGAGATTGAGTACATGGCTATGACTGGGGATTTTTATGAAGCCATGTGGCTTAGGAGAGTTAGTGCATGAGTTTGGGTTTGGTCATAGTACTCTAATCGTTCAGAGTAATAATTATAGTGCTATATGTGTGGTAAATAATCAAAATTCTCTCTATTGATGAACAAAATACATTGATATTAGGTACCACTTCATCTAACAAGGCACTATTATGTTGGAGAAAGTATCTATATTAGAGAATCTAATCGATATGCTAGCAAAGCCGTTGATTATGGGTAAGTTTGAGAATTGCTCTGACTTGATAATTGTTCATAAACCATACGGACTTTTGAAGGGCTAAATGTCTTTCAAAGGTCTTTTATGTTATGAGTCACAAATACTCCATCAAGGTGAAGAAATATGAAATTTTAACAAGGTATTTGGTGCACAACTAGGCATGGATGTTATGCATAGGTTGATGGAAGAGTTTGGTATGGATTATGGGTTTTAGGAGAAGACATAAGGGCCTCGTATTGTATAACACGGTCTGTGTTTTCTCTAGCATCGTAGTTTGGCAATTTTTAGCTAAAAGTGAAGACTCAAAAAATTAACACTAAGGGAGCATGTTTCCTAAACACAATATATGTTTTTTGAAAACTTAATGTATTGTGTCACTTTACCTGCATGATTTCTTACTAATATAAAAGCATCGTGATATAAACCCTAACCAATCATCGAATTCTTTATTTCCTTCTCCTCTTATATTCTCTTGTGTTTTGAAGAATTAATCAATTGTGTGTGATTTGTAAGATATCTTGTTAATCCTCTTTGTAATCACATCATTATACATAATAAAGACCATCGATTTCACCAATTTTTTTATTGTGCTATTTCTTAATTATTTCTTATCTTCCTAGTCGTGAAGTAAATCCAAACCTTCTGATTGTAAATTGGTATTTTTCACAACAAACTTTTAACATACTTTCATGTTCTCTTAACCATTTTATACCCTTTCACACATTCTTTTGCACATCATTTCTTCCTCCTCTATCCCCACTTTGTTTTCTTTAGCTTATTACATGGTCATTTGACCCCAATTTTGTTTATTTGGCTTTGTTTATCACCAAAGGAGTTTTGGGATGATGAAAATTGTTTATCTAGGAGGTGCATATTTGTGGTTTCCAAATGTGGTGGTCATAAAGGTGTTTATTTGTGGTATTTGATTGACATGTGTGTTGAGATACTAAGCTTTTGTTTTAGGTGCTAGATGAGGGTTGGGTCATTATTGTATGGCATGTTTTTGATTGGGGAGTTATGTGCAAAGGTGTTAGATAAGGGTTTTATGTGTAGAACTAGTCGATTGTAGCAGTTGAAGAGGTCACTATGTTAGTCATTTGGCGTTCGATTAAGGTGTTGTTGAGGTTTATGCTTCAATCTTATGGATTGGGTGTTATGCTTTTATCTTCTTCTTTTTTACATATCCTTTTCTAGTGGTCAATTTAGAAGGTGTGATAAACTATGAAAATGGCTTTCTAAAAGGGATTTGTTGCTGGCATTAGTAGAGGTGCTCACTAGGGTGTTCATTTTGAGTTTTTGACCGAGGTATTCATGAAGGTGTTCAATTATGGGTCAATTGAGGTGTTTGTTTTGACTTTTTGACCAGGGTATTTGTGAAGGTGTTGACTGTGGGTTATTTGAGGTACTCACTAAGGTGTTCCTTTTGAGTTTTTGATTGGGTTTATTATGAAGGTGTTTGTTTGTGGTATTCATGAAGGTGATGATTGAGGGTCTTTTGAGGTGCTTGCTAAGGTGTTTGACTTTTGATTGGGTTCTCAATTGGGTTGTCCTATACAAAGCACCACTTAATAAAATCTTTTTGAATCTAGGAGTATAGGATTGTGCTTATGGTGTTCTTTATTCCAAGGTTGGATTTGAAGTTCATTAGTAAATTATTTCCCCTAGTTGTGGCATTTTTGAAGTTATGCCAAAATTTGATTTGATGTTGGCACTAAATAGTTTCAAAGCTAGAGGTGTTTGGCATTGCTTTATCTAGAGCTCTGCCCAGAAAAGGTGGTTCCCTTTAGGTGTTAGAAATTTTAACATTATGTCCCCAATATAGTTTTGAATATTGTGAGCTTGTGAATCGTATGTGGTGTGTATAATAGCTTAGATTGTTGTGTGAAGTGTTTCGGAGGAATTTGGAGTAGAACTGTGAGTTTTTTTGGAAATATGTGAATATATGACCTTAATACAACCAGAATTTGGAAACGTGTAAAGCATGAAAGTGGTATATATTTCCATTATCTTTCCAACGCATCAAGAATCAGATCTATTGGACATCAAATGAAGAAATTGTGGCTAAAATACTAAAGAGTATCAAAGCTGAAAAGAAACATAGGGGCCCGTGTTTGTGATTGTCTCGTACAGTATAAATATCATTCGATTAGAACCCTAATCAGCATCGCGCCATCCTCTTCTCTCCTCTTGATTTCTCTTGTAATTCCTTGGTGAATTGAGTGATTTAGGTGAGGATTTCTTTGATTCTTTTTGTAATTACAATTACTTCACAGCAATAACATCATTTGTTTCCCCAATCTATGTTCTTTAGTGTTCTTCTCTTCTCGATTCTTGTGTGTTCTAATTGATTCCAATTAGATCTTATTTTTTCAAATTGGTATTAATCCCTAACAAATTGGTATTAGAGCATAAGGTTTGTGTTCGGGATGTCTACAAGATTTGATATGGAGAATTTTGACCAATCTATGAACTTTGGCTTATAGAAGTTGAAAATAAAGGCAATATTGATTCAAAATGGATTGGAGAAGGCGTTACTTGGGAAATCAAAGAAGCCCGATTCAATGATAGATAAGAAATTTGAGGAGATAGATCAAAAGGCCCTTTCCACCATACAATAGTGTTTGTCTAATGAGGTCTTGCGCGAGGTGGCTAAAGAAATAATGACATCATCCCTATAGCTTAAGCTAGAGTCTCTATATATGATGAAGTCAGTGACGAATTGTATGTTGTTGAAGAGCAATTTTTATGAGTTGAAATTGGGTAAGGGACAATCCCTAAAATCTCATCTTGATGAATTTGATTCTATAATTATAGATCTAAGGAATATAGATGTCAAATTGGAGGATGAAGATCTTGCTATTACATTGTTGTATTCTTTGCCTGCTGATTACAAACATTTTCATGAGAGCACACCGTATAGGAAGGATGATGAGTTGGTTCTTGATGATTTCAAGAGTGCCCTGCTACAGTGGGAACTGATTGAGAATTAGTTAACCAGATGTGGTTCTAGTGACTCACATAGTGAAGGACTTGCAGCTAGGGGTAGAACTCAGGAACGAGGTTCTGGTGAGAAGAAGAAGAAGTCTAGGTCAAAGTCGAGGAATAACAGATCCAAAAATTTCATATGCTATGGATGTCACAAGAAGGGTTATATCAAGAAGTTTTTTCCTAATAGAAAATATGGAGATAAATCTAGCGAATCATCTAGCACAAAAGGATGATATTGCTATAGCCCAATATGATAGTGATGGTGATGTGTTGACTGCCAGTGATAGTTAGACCAAGATTATGGATAGGTGGATCTTGGACTCTGGATGCTCTTACCATATTTGTCCCAACAAGAACTGATTCTACACTTGTGAGATGACTCGAGGTGGAGTAGTTCTGATGGGTAATGATGTCGTGTACAATGTTGTTGGGATTGGAGCAGTAAAGGTGAAGATGCATAATGGTGTGTTCAGAACATTGTCTAATGTTTGACATGTCCCTGAGATGACCAAGAACTTGATTTCATTGAGTTCCTTAAATTGTAACGGATATTGTTATATGATCGAGGATGGCACAATGAGGATTACTAGAGGAGCTCTTGTTGCAATGAAAGGCAAGAGGGTTAGGACACCGTATAAGCTTGTTGGTTCCATTGTTGAGGGAGAAGTTGTGGTAACATCATCGAATATATCTTACTCAGATGTTACTAGACTTTGGCGTATGTGACTTGGACACATGAGTGTTGAAGGCTTGACTGAGCTCTCCAAAAGAGGGTTGTTGGATGGGCAGAGTACATATACTATGATTTTCTGTGAGCACTATATGTTTGGTAAGTAAAAGCGGTATCGATCCCCAACAACTATTATCCTTAGAAAGATGTGGCACATGCTTAATTTATATGTTACCATCTTCTACGGTTTGGTACGATGAGGATGCTACACCTTGTGCGGATGGTTGGGCTTTGTGGTTTTGGGCTTCTTAGAATTTACGCGAAAGTTGTTGTTTAACTTTAGGCTTGGACTATCTTTAACGTTTTCAATTGATTTTGGTTACGGTGTTTAGATGTTGCTGCTACGTTTAGGCTATGATTTTTCCTAACTTTGATAGGATTGGGATTCTTAGCTTTTGTAAGTGTGGGTTGTTCTTTTATCTCATGCTATTTATATAATTGTGTTCCTAAACTTAATTATAAAAAGAGGAAGAATAACTCTTATAATATATGATGAACATGCAATAACATGTGTGACAACTGTTACTAGAGTATGAGGTTCATGTCTAACACTAGATATTGCTCTATCACTTTAGTAAAACTCTAAGTCATTTATTAAATTATTCATATTGTTGCAGACTTGAATATAAGTCTCTAACACCCCTATTTTTATAAATTAAAATTTTTATTTTGCGAAAGTATTAATTACCAAATTACTGGGTGTTTCCGCCACACTGAACATAAGCCTATTCCTCTCACCTTTCTTATGCCAATTTCTAAGTCTACAAGAAAAACATAACTAAAATAGAACAATGGAAACAAGAGATAATACATAAATAAAATTTACAAATAATACTCTTCGTACAACAACGTTGATTTAAAATACAACTTGAGACATAAGAGTCAGAAAGAAAATCGATATAATAAAAAAACTAGTACCCGAAGGTACAACACCAATTTAACCTATCTAATAGACCCAAAAGCCTATTATGAGTATGAGATCTATTCCCAAGGGCTCTCTTATTTATCTCCATAATATGCTTGGAGCCACTCCATACCCTTCACGTAATCATTTACAAAAGTAGTATTAATACAGCTTTGTTATATTGAGTAAATCACAATATTTTATAAAAGGTAGTAGACCCACATTGCATATAGTACACAAAAATTCAAAAAAATATACTAAAGCACAAGGCACGTACCCTAACTATATGTAATAAGTATAGGATAATATATATAACATCAAGTCTCAAGCTCAGTAGTAAAACATACTAGTTCACTTCACAACATCTTAATGTACAATAGATATATCTGATTAATCAAATAAATTTCAAATACCACAGTAGGACACTTAGGCAACTACCGAATCAATACACCCAAATCAATTCTAAATACCAAGTTAGGTCAACAATTTATCTACCAAATCAACATATTCAAATCAATTCCAAATACTAAGGTAGGGTACTAAGGCAACTACTGAATCAACATATCTAAATCAATTATTTTTATTTTCTTACATAATATTTACTTCTATTTTTAATTACTCGAATGGGATACAATCAACCTAGGGCACTGAGGTACACCCGATCATACTAGCATATGAAGGTGACACAATACCCTTATTCTCGAACCTAGGGACACGGCAGTATGCCTGATCAACTCGAGGTCTTTCACTTTAAGTGTTAATATTTTACGGGGTAATCACAAATATCATATACTATATAATAATTTTCATTTCCATAATTAAAAATTTTTCCTTTTATTTTAATTATTAAGGTAACCCTATGGTCATTAGTTTATGTTAAGTCAATTCAACACTAAGATCAACCTATTAAAAGTCTAAGGCCATCATAATATCCCATTATGCACAAAAGATACATTAAGTCAAAATTTGCTAAAATTCCCTTTCAACCCTAATTTTTTCATTTTATTCCTTTTCGTACCAAACATTATTATTACAAGAAATTTATCATGAAAAAGCTAAAAGAGAATAATTCACATTATTTTAGTACGTAAGTAATATTTGAGATCTAGTGATTGATTGTATTGTTCACTTTTCATGCATTTTGTAAGTAATCCACAAACCCTAATCACGCATTCCTCACTATCACATATTCCATGCAGCATGTACGTACATATTTAAAGCATAATATGACATTTATTAGGGCAATTAACATTATAGTGCATGTGGAGGAACATTTCTAACCCTAGAATGTGGGAATAACCATTATCGTATTCTAACCCTAATCATGCTTGCATGTTCCATACTATTTATAACAACCCTAGATACCATGTGATATTAATTATGAGATATTTATCATGACATTTAAATCATAACTTGACAAGAATGAAAACCCTAACAAAACCGTAGACATGCATACAGAAATCGTATAACATATTACTTATGCATATAACATAACTTACAATAATTATATGTATCGTTTATTTAGCATGTTATCATTTTATCGTGCATGTCATATTACTTGAAATATATAAAACCCTAGAAAAATTCTAAATCTAAACAATCTAAACACGCTCGTACATAATTTCTACCATTTTATAAGTAATTGGATTTACCTATATCCAAACTTGCACAAAAAAAATACAAAATCGTCTTCTCCGAGATCCTCAAGGATTACCTAAGAAATTAACACCCAATAACGCATGTATTAGCATTTAACATAATTTATTAATAACCCAAAATTAAATTAGCTAACTCAAGAAGAACTAATTAGCTAAAACAATGTAGTAAGGAAACAACAAAACTCACGAAATAAAGGAAGGAGGAACGGTGGAGGATGTCGAGTAGGGGAGGTGAGAAACGATGAGGTTATGGGTTGCTAGGTGGTAGGCACAGCTAAAATGCCTAAGTCATGGAAGGGTATGCGGCGGTAGTTGGTGTAACAAGGTGGGGAGGATTGACACAAGTGGCTGAAGCCAAGGGGGAGGCGACAATGCTTTTGGGCGAAGGTGAAGGGGCGTGAACAATGGGTTTTAGGGAGGGTGTTGGGTGTTTTTGGTAAGGTTGTACGTTGGTTTCAGGGTGGTTTTGGAAGGAGATGCTGAAGGTGGGAGATGAAAACTAGTGGGAGTGTGTGTTGATCAAAAAGGAGATGCGGTGGTGGTGTGCATTTCTAGAAAAAATTGTGAAGATGTAGCGATGATAATGGAGAACAAATGGGACATTTTTCTTGCTTGAGGGAGATCGAGTGAAGGAGATGAAGTGCAGGCTCCACTTGGGGTTATTAAAACACACAAAATGGGAAGGGTGCAGGGCTTAAGAGGACGCCAACGTGAAGGGAATACTAGAGAAAAATATGGTGAGGGAAACATGGAAGAGAGGGAGGTATGGTGCATGAGGATATTGCGCCAGGGAGAATAATGGGGATATGACATAAGAAAATCTAGTGTAGGGTAGGCGTGATAATGTTGGAAGAGGAACAAAAAAAATAACCGGTCACCAAAATTAGGGTTACCCGATATAATAGATATCAGTTAAGGTCTAACTTAGAATTTAAACTTAATAACACACTCTCTAACAAACTTTAACCTAATTAAACTTTATATCTAATATATCATATTAATACACACATTAATAATATTTTTAATACAAAATGCCTTACCATAATTTTTTTGGCAAGTAAATTGAATGTGTATATATATATTATACCAAAAATGGCAATAAAGTACATCAAATGTTGATCTCAAGACATCGAATCATGGACTCATGCTATCTACTAAGGCTAGCATATCCTAATAAGATTTACATGTGCTAAAACCTACGATATGGGTGGCCAAATCCTTCAAAATGTGATTCCTAAGGTGTGTCCAGGGAAGATTGGTGTGTTGAAAAATTCTTCTATTACGTTCTCCCCATGTGTAATAAACTGCGGTAGCTAACAGGGCTTGAAAGAAAGCTGTACGGATACTCGGACCTCGACCTTTCTTGCTAAGCCAGTGAGTAATCTCATACCAATTGGTGGATCTCTGGAGACATCTAGTAGTTGTGATCATAACAGACCACAGTGTCTGAGAATAAGTGTAATTAAAAAGAGGTGTTCTAGAGTTTCAATGACATCATTGCAAAAGGAGCAAGCTGTGGATATTTGACTATCCATTCGAATCACACGAGCTTTAGTGAACAATCTATCTTGGATTACAAGCTAAAGAATAAACTAGTGTCTCAGAATGGAGAGTTTGTTCCATACCAACTCATACCAGGGGACCTTGCTATGATGTGGTCTCAACAGATGGTACACACAAGAGATGCAGTATTTATCATGATAAGTGCATTGTACCTTCCCTTGCTCAGTAGTAAAGAGGTTAGAGAAGTATGGTTTGAGTGATAAGATCTTCTTAAAAATCCATGAAGCAGCAGTAGGTGTAGGCATAGACCAACAATCTCGACCTTTAATATAGTAAGTGTGAATCCAACGAATCCACAACATTTCTTTGCTGCTGAATTATATTCCATAGATGTTTACCTATGGCAGCTGTGTTCCACTAGTAGAGGTTCAAAAGTCCAAGGCCTCCCTCTTGCTTTGGATTACATACTTTATCCCAAGCAACGGGGCTTTTTCCTGAAGTCTCTGATCTGGACCATAAGAAGGAGCAGCATCTAGCATTAATCTCTTGTAGTACTTCTTGAGGCAGAATAAACAAGAGGCTTCAGTATGCTTGGAACCCAAAAAGAACAGAATTAACCAGTTGGAGACGACTAGCATAACTAAGGAATCGATTATGCCATTGCTTCAGCCTGTCTATGATCTTATCAATTAATGTCAAATAATGATGTTTCCTCAAAATGGTATTGAGAAGAGGAACACCTAGATTTTCGACTAGTAAATGGCTTTCCGGAATGAGCAGGGTTGAATAAAGAGAGTCTATGATATGTCTACAGACCTTGCCTCCATAGAAGATATGACTCTTAAGGGTGTTAAGTTGTAGTCCTGAGAGTTGAGAGAAATGGTTGAAAGTGTTAACAAGAGCCAGGACAAAATTAGAATCACCTTTGCAGAACAGTAATAGATTATGTGCAAATATAAGATCAATAAGATTGATCTTCTTGCATTTAGGGTGAGGTTTGAACTTATGGTTGTGCCATAAGCGAAGTAGATCTCTATGAAGATATTCCATCACAATGACAAAAACATAAGGAGATAATGGATCTCCTTGTCGAACTCCTCTTGTAGCTTTAAAAGGGGTTTGCAAAGTGCCACTGAACTTCAGTGAATAACTAACTGTTGACACATAAGATAAAATAAGAGTGATGAAATGATGTGGGAATGCTAGAACACTGAGCATAGTCTCAAGGAATGACCACTTGATAGTGTCATAAGCCTTTCTCATGTCCACTTTTAGCATACATCTAGGTGAAAGGTGATTTTGGTTGTAACCTTTGACTAGCCTAGTAGCTAGTAGAATATTATTACTAATGGATCTGCCTTCAATGAACCCAGATTGAGTCTCACCAATCAAAAGTCATTCATGACAGGTTGTAACCTGGTTGTTAAGACTTTAGCAATGATCTTATAGAAGATGTTGCAACAGGTAATGGGTCTAAAATCACCAGGTTTTGTAGCATTTGGTATTTTTGGGATAAGGTTTAAGGTAGTAGCATTTAGTCTAGAGGGCATGATACCTGTAGCAAAGAAAAATTTCATAGCAGCCCATATGACGTGCCTAATCACATCCCAAAAACTCTTGAAGAAGTGTGGGTTGAAGCCATCTGGTCCTAGGGATTTATCACTGCCCATGGAAAAGGTTACATTTCTCACCTCTTGTAAAGTAACCGGTTGTAATAAAAGTTGTTGTTGTGTATGATTAAGTTTTAGTCCTCTGTTCACAACATCCTGAAGGAAGATACCTGAACTAGGAGATTGAGAGCCTAGTGGGTCTTGATAGAAACTAGTCAAAATGGACTCGACTATGATTGGATCATGATGAAGAATTCCATTTGAGTCTTGAACTACTCTGATATGGTTCTGAGTTCTTCTTCCCTTCACCTTATTGTGAAAAAAAATGAGTATTGTTGTCTCCTAGTTGTAACCAAATTATTCTGGATTTTTGCCTAAGCAAACTTTCCTCACATTTAGCTAGGTGGAGGTATTGCTGAAGTTGTGCTTGTTCTCGAGCAATTAGGTCCTGGTTTAAGGGATCTTGAGCAAAGAACATTTGAGACTGAGATAATGAGGCTCGTGCATTCTTGGTGCATTCAATTATGCCCTTATACTTTGTCTTGTTCAGCTCCTTTAAATGAGACTTGAGAAGTTTCAGCTTGGCCATGATTAAGGTAAGAGGGTTACGAGAATGAAGCATTTCAAACCAAGTATTGGTAATAGTGGGTAGGAAATCAACATATAACGTCCACATGTTATAGAATTGAAAAGGCTTAGGTCCATAGTTCATTGTACCATAAATAGATACCTTTATTGAAGAGTGATCGGATACCATAGGTGGTTGGAAATCAACTTGAGTGAAAGGAAAAGTATCAGGCCAAGATTCATTTCCCATTACACGGTCTAATTTATTGCATACTCTAGTTGTTGCATCTTGTTTATTAATCCAAGTGAAGAAGACTCCTGTATATCTAAGATCTTGAATCTGAAGTTGTTGAGTACACTGGACAAAATTGTCTATATCCTGTGCATTAACCATACCACCCTAAAGCTTTTCAGCATTGTGCAAGATGATGTTGAAATCTCCCATGAGAAGCCAGGGGTTAGAGGTTTGGATATGGTTCAGTAACCAAGACCAAAGCTCTTTCCTACCTTCACCATCATTTAGCCCATAAATGGTGGTAAGATAGAAGGATGATTGTTGTTGAACATTTGTGATTTGAGCCAAAATGCCTTGAGCACACTAAGATGTAACACAAACATGCCAAATACTAGGATTCCACCGCAACCATACACGTCCATAATGATGACTTGAGTAATTATGTTCCCATTGCCATCCTAGTGGTAAGTTATGCACTACCGCGTCCACCTTATTCTCTTTTATTTTTATTTCAACTAAACCAACTAATGATAAATTATTCTCACGAATCCATAAGTAGATATCTTTCTACTTTTGGGGGTTATTTATACCCCTAACATTCCATCATCCATGACTCATGATAAATGGACGTCAAAATAGGAGAGGTAGTGGGTATCAATCACTTTCTTACCTCGCATGATCTTCATCCAAGAACTACTTGATATGGAGTCATCATTTTTAGACATAGTAGTATCTTCAGGTATTCTCGTTGTGTTAGCTTTGCCAGTATGTAAATGAGTCATAGGTTTATTGATTGGATGTATACTTTTTGAACTGGTGACCTGGAGACATATAAGAGGTGAGATTTGGCTTTCGATTTTCTTTTTCAAATCTACAACGTTAAGGTCTGAAGTTTTCATATGTTCGCTCTCATTCTTCGAGCCAACTGAAGAGTTATGAGGTATACGATCATTAAATATCACCCATTTTTATGTAGTCTGAGATTTCAGTTGGCTCTAGGGCTGTAAATTATGGAGAGTAAGGCACTTTACATTAAGGTGACCAGACCTATTGCAAGTAAGATAAAACTCAGGTCTCCATTCATAAACAACTTGTTGAGAAAAGGAGGTACCATATGGTTTCTTTATAAGGATATTATCAGGAAAGGATCTATGGCTGTCCACTTCTATCAAAATTCGAGCAAATAAGATTCTATCTATTTTGGAAGTAACTTGATCTATCCCAATGGGATAGCCAATGCAACTTCAAATTCTTGCTAGTGAGTCAACAAACCAATAACCTAGAGGCAATCCCGGTAGTTGTATCCAGGCATGAAGGAATTGAAAGTCTTCAAAACAGAAGGTAAAATCAGAGTGTCATTCCTTCAAGAGCAAAGGTTTGTTCATATATGTCCAATGACCAGCCTCTAATATAGTCTAAAAATCGACCATAGAAGCAAATTGGAATAAAAAGAAACCATCTTCATGTCTCAGGATTCTCAACATCGCAATATGATTCCAATAGGATCGAACATAAGACTGAATTTGAGTAAAGGTAGATTTAGCACTGTATATAATACCCACAAGAGTATGTTGCCGTTGTTTGGATTCCTCCTTCAACTCTATTTCTTGGATTTCAGCCATGACTAAGCCCTCCTTAACAGTAGGAGGGACGTAAGAAAGAGCAGTCATCTGGTCCGAATGTCTATTGCGAAATACTACATCTCTCCAAGTAATAGGGTTAACACTATGTGGTGTCTGATGGGTTTGATTCACCGGAGTTTCAATATAAGGTATATCTGTTTCATCTATTTTATTCTTTGCAAAGTCAGGGGTCTATAGCTGTATGAACAGAAGAGGATTGTGGAATATTATTGATCACTGTTGGCATTCCCTTCTTCATTTGTTGCGGCATGGTAGCCTTCTTCTTCTTCTTCTCTGTTTCATCTGTTTTATTCTCTACCAAGTCAGGGGAATCGGTGTCTAAATGAAGGTGAGAGGATTGTGGAACATCGTCGATCACTTTTGGTGTTTTCTTCTTCGATTGTTGCGGCGTGGTAACCTTCTTCTTTTTCGCCATGTAGGGACGTGTGAGAATTGTTAGGGTTCTCTACACTCCAACTGTTTTTTATTAGAGCTACTATTGATGTTGTTTCCCACCTTACCATAATTATTACTACTTAACACATATAATTATCGATTTATAATTAGGGTTTCTAAAAATGAGGTGTGACAAAGTCATTTAAACATTTAATAGGCTTGAGGATAGTTGACACTTAGGGTTGGTCTTAGATAATTGGAGGTCCTGTGTGAATATCTGGAAGTAGCCCCATTATTTTTATAAATATCATGTTCGAAAAAAATCTAATATAATGTTATTAATATGTTAATATGACTATATCTATATATAGTTATTAAATAAAATATTCAAAACTTAAATTACATCTTATAGAAAATATACTTTAGCTAATGTTAGCAGCTACTAATTTTTATAAATAAATATAAATAAAGTTTTAGCTCCTATATTTCATAACTAGGATTTTAGGCTTCTTACCATAAATTAATATATTTACATATGGCCTCAAAAATTTAAGATTCATTTAGGAGCTTTTTTAAAATTAAATTATTTCTTGACAATTAATTGTAAGGCCTAATAATATTAAAAATGTCATTAAATATAACACACACACACACACAAATGGAGGAGGAAAAGGCTTCCTATGTAATTGCATAGCATGGCAAGGAAGTGTGGAAATAACCAAAGTATATAAGAAAGGGGGAAAGAAAGAGAAGAAGAAAAAAATATTTGTATATGTATGTGTAAGTAGGAGAAAAGAGAAAATAGAAAATGAAAAAGACACAAAAATAAAAGACTTTCCCATGCTTATAACCATGGGATTTCATAATTAAATATCCATATCCACTAGATTAGATATTTTCTCCACGTTTCTTAAACCAAATATTTGAATTTTTAGATATTCGAAAACACGGATAGGATATCAGATATATCTAATATTTGTATCAAAATATTATTTTAACAATTTTAATAACTTTTATAATAATATTTTGAAAATAAGATCACAATACTATATTATCCATATTTATATAAGTGACTTATTTTAACTAAAAAAATATTAAATCATTATTTTTATTATCATTATTATTATTTAAATTTTAAAAATAAATAAATTTTAAAAACTTCACATTACAAAATCACTATATTATGATATACAGTTGAAATAATCAACAAAATACGAGATATTTTTTTAGGTTAGATAATTCAATTAAAAATTAGATATCTTAAAGGTTAGATATCCTTTTAAAAAAATAAAATTAAATATCTTAAATCTTAGATTAGGTTTTTGGATTCAAGATTTTTTCTACAACCCTACCTATAATTTTCAATAAATAAAATTAGGGGGAAAAATTAAGAAATAGAAAAAGAAGACAAAACCATTTCACTGACACTTTATTGAGTACGAGATTTTTTTATAAAGTAATGGATATTGCACTCACATCGAAGCGGGCTGAGACTTCAAAAATCCTACATTCACTTGTGTTTACTTGTCTTTTTTGTTATTACTTTTAAGTTATACTAGACATTTTAAAAAACTTGAGGCCCCACAAATTGGAAGCTCTATTTGATGGTACCTCCAGCATGGCTCCAAGGAAGCCACAAAAGAAGGCCCGCACATCCTCCTTCTCCAAACCTTTTTCATAATGTTCATGCTTGCTTACACGACTTGGCAAACTTCTCTTTCATAATGTTCCACAAATTCCGAGAATGCAATAAGGTGGTGGACCACCTTGCTTGCTTCGAACACCAATTTCCTTTTAGCATGCACTTGTTAAACAATCTTTTTAAGGATCGGAAGATCTTAATTCTCTTTGACCTTATAGGAATCATTTATTGTTTCAGTAGCGAGCTTACATAGGTCTCATTATAAGTACTAAATACTAAAATAACACATTTAAGTTTTAGAAGTACTAAAATAGCCCTATAGAAATACTAACTAAAATGAACCATTTTGGTGGGGTAATAGAATAGAGGGGTTTTTTTTTATATAAAATGTGAATGAACATGCCAAGCTAGCTAGCATGATTATCTTATCTAAAAAACCAATTTTATTAAGTTCTTTGATTTGCTAACATAATGAATTCTCATGGTATGTGTGCTCAATCATTAGAATACCATTTTAAAATATTTAAATACCATGCTCAATCACCAGAACACCATGCTCAAATGTTTGAACATCATGCCTGATCACTAGAATACCATGCTCCATCACTTGAACACTAAGCCCAATTGGTTGAATACTATAATCAAGCATGGTGTTCTAGTGATCGGGTATGATGTTCCAATGATTCAACATAGTATTTGAGTGATTTGGCATTGGCTTTAAATGATTGGACATGATGTTTAAATGACATTTATATAAAAATATTTTCCCATTAATAATTCCTTAATGTACACCAACTTTAAGTCAACCTTATATCTACGTATGCAACAATCTTCCCTAACTTAAAAATAAACATAACATTCTTGTAAACCTCTAATAAGTGTATAGCTTATTAATTTAAAATAATATATTCTTCATAGGAGTAGAGAATGCAAACTTATCATATTTTAACTTTAAAAAAATTATTGTTTTCATTTCATATTAAAGAGACATTATCCTATAACACGTTGTGGATACTTCCCATTCATAATCTAAACATAGTAACATTACCTTTACAAGGGCTTTATGGTGGAATATAAAGGATAAGGAGTTGAAGAGGTTGATGCGATCATGGGCTCTTATTCAAGAATATATCAAGCAGTTGTTGTTCTACTTCTAGAGGGACAAATCCATTACAACCCCAAAAAAACCTAAGGCTTGGTGGATACCTCCTCCATAAATGGTGCGGAAGTTGAATGTTGATGCACATGTATGAATGGAGGGTGAATGGAGGTTAGGATCAATGGTAAGTGATGACACATATCTAATTGCTAAATTTGGACATTTTCAATGTGGGTTGGGGTGACAAGTTAAGAAGGTTGAGATGATAGTTGTGAGGGTAGGGCTTTGATTGGCCACAAAAGGTGGGTATAAAAGGTTTGAGGTGGAATTATTATGTTGTTTCATTGTGTCGTTGATTCGTGAGGGAATTAAACCTCCCCCTCACATCAATTTTTAATTAATTTTATTTTTACTTATAAAATTTAAAACTACCATTTTTTTATAAAATAACTTTAAATTACTTCATATTGGATAAGATATTAATTAATATTAAAAATATATACGAAAATATGAATATAAATTACTTCAGATAAGATAAAATATTAATTAATTTTTCAAACAATAATAATAGTATGTTTTTACTGGGTTGAATCAGGATGAGGGTAAATATTAAATATTAATTCAAGAGAAGAAAATGAAGCTACATTGGGGTGAATATTTTAGAATATTGTTTAGATGATATTAACCTAACCAAGGTAAATCGAGATAAATGTTTTAAAAAATATTTTTTAGATTGAGATGAATGATGGTTAAAAAAATTTACTTATATTTTAGTTTTCACATCTGTTATCTTCGAAATTAGAGGTTAAAAAAGAAAAGAAAATAGGGTAACCAGGGTAAAAAGAAGTGAAACTTAACCAAATTCATCTAGCTATGATTAATAAAATCTACCCTCAAACATGATAAATCAATTAATTTTCATCCACTAACCCCCATTCATCTCAAATTAAATAAAGCATAAAAACAAATCATGAGTTCAATCAATTTCGTCACTAAGGTTATCCTCCTATTATGGCTTTTACTATCATATCTATAATTATTTTTTGCTTTCTTAACGTCCACATATTTCTTCCATTTCCCTTTTCCTAGTTGTATTGTTATAATATTTATCATAAAACGTAGGGAATCTAAATGATTTAATGAGCCTAAATTATTTAGTTTGATTACCATTTTGTTGTAACTCTCTGGACCTCTCTATAGTTGGCTTAGTTTGATTATTAGTGATGTAAGAATTTAAATATGAAATGAAGAAATGAGTTTTGTGAGCTTGGTGAATATATTATCATTTCCATAGAGCATGATAGAACAACAACATTGACGTATGATAGAAGCAACAATGGTTTTGGAAATTTGGGAATAACCGGCTAAGATTTCAAAAAGCAATTGCAGTGTTAGTTGCATTAATTAATCATGAAAAAAATTAAATTTTCTAGACGGTTGATACTAATAGTATTGGTATATGGTTGATAGGCAATTTTGAAGTTCATAGATTTATTGAAGCTATGAAGGTCCATCCCTATGGACTAATGATTAATTATTAAAATTCACATTATACAGTAGCTAAATTGATAACTAAAATATAAATAGATAATATTGAAGTATTTGACAATGGGAATAAAATATAGTGACTGATAGAATGAGATTCAATATAGTGTGACACTAGGAATGAGGGTTTTATCACAACTTCATTACTTAACGATAAATTAATTCACTTTTGTGTTAGTCTAAAATAAAAGGGATGAATTAACCTAAATTAATCTGAATTCTCTTTCAAGATCTAAAGATTGTGCTTAAGTAAGCTTAATTACCTATTTTCATGGAATTAAGAATAAAGTAAACCCATTGAGTTTAATGCTAATTCTATTCAAATTCATAAGGAATATAGACTAGTTTTGGAGTTTAGATTCCTTGCTTAATTCCTAGAGGTTCAGTATTAATTTTAACATCTCAGTCCTTTAATTATTTACCTAAGATTACTAATATGGTGATCAAGTAGATCAATAAATTTGAATATCAAGAAATTAAGTGTAAAGATTCAAACTTTTACCAAGAAATTACATTAATTCATCATCAATTACCAAAAAGTTCGATTATTTCCCAATTCTACTTAATAAATCTACTGACACATGATTAGAATTAAAGCAATCATTAGATAATTATGCAAGTGAAACATAACAAGTGATTAAATTAAACAAAGGAAAGTAACAACCCATCTATTAATTGACTATCAATCATATCAATTATCATACCAAGGACAATGAGGTACTTTGATCGCACTAGCATACAAAGAAATCACAAATACCCTAACGACAAGGATGCCTAATACATAAGTATGCATACCCTCTAAGAAGTTTGAAGAACTAAGTATAGTAAGATATAGAGTATAGTGGGGGCAAAAAGGCATACCTACAAAATTCAAACCAAACCGTAGGTTTTTAGAGTTACTATCCTTAAAGAACCAAGTTACTATCCTAAAGAACTATTATTCCCAATCTCGGCGTCTTTCACTTCTATTATTAATATTTTAACACGGTGATCATAAAATTTTAAATAATGTACAATAATTCAAATTCCATACTTAATAATTTTTTTCTCTATTTCTAATTCCATACCTAACCATTTTTCATTTATTTATAATTATTCATTTCAACCATAAGGTCAAAGTCCTAAAATAAAGTCAAAGTCAATACTAAGGTTAACCTAAAATTTTATTAATACCATCCTATTCTAATTATTTATATTTAGGCATGTTAGGTAATAAATGACCAAAGTGTCCATATATGTGATCTACTTATTAAATTCTCACTTTGATGTCATTTATTGTTAGAATTAAATAAAACTCACTTTATAGCTAAATAAAATTAGAATAACTACTTTGGCATAAATTACAATTCTGAAATTTTTTTAAAATGAAAAAAATTACCATTTTGACCTTAAGGCATATTTAAGCTTATTTAGCACATAAAACCCTAATCATGCATATCTAGCATACTATATTTCACATATTAATCATTCTCAATATATTACGATACATACTTAGAATATATGCTAAAAATTATAGATTTCTTGTAAAAAGACTAAAATACCTTTAGAGCATGTAAAATTGTAATCACATATAACTTTACCTAAACATGATCAAATATCAACATATTATATATCAAACTTTAAGTAAAATATATAAGGAATCTAATTGTAAACTCAAGAATTAAAAAATAAGGTCTTGGATAGGACACGATATCCCTTGGCCAAGTCACCATCTACAACATATACATAAATACATCACCACAAACAACCTTATTCTAGCATGTTATCATAAATACCTTAAAATACATAAAATTAATTATGCTCTTACATAAAAATACATGGTCACATACTTAGAGAAAAATCATAACAATACTGTAATACCCCCAAAATTCACTCCTGAAAATTTTTTTTTTGAAAGAATAAAGCGGAAGCTAGGAGAGAATTTGGGGAATGTTACCGCCACATCTAACACAAGATAAATGTCCACCATCTATCTTATGCTAGATGCAAGGCTAAAACCTGTCAAATAAAACTTTAAGCATCAATGTCGTAAGGTTAAACTCCCACAAGGAGATATCCATAGGCAGAAGGCAAGTGAATCAATTCACTAAATAAAATCATCGCTGAATCAATCAGCGGAACCTGTGAAATAAATCCGAATTTTAAAAGCTTATCAGAGTACGAGAAATTGAAAGTTAAATTACAATACCCTTGATATTTTAAATACAATACTTGAAACTTCCAGACATAAATACAGTTAAACAAAACCAATCCCGATAGATCAAATTCCGGATTGCCTACTCTCTCAAGTCAAGTCTTCCACCCAAATATAATATTCGAATTGAAACCTGCACAATAGATCTGCTCCCCACCATCAGTGGATCATCACAGGACCCATTCAATCAAGGTAGCATCAGTACGGGTCCAGTACTGAGTAAATCAAGACCACCCAACTCAGGGAAGGAAACATGAAACACATAAGATATGAAAGACTATAGCTTACAATTCTTATACTCAATTATACATGTATTACATACAATAAAATATAGGATCACAGATTCATACTCATGAGTACATTACTAGACATGACAGCACATAAGATATAAGCGTATAAGAAATCACGATTGCATGCTAAGCAACACCCATCCAACAATCTGATAATAATCACTATTACATCCGATTTTATTTACTTACGATGAGTTCAGGGACCCCACTATTCTTAAACAGTTGGAACGGTCTGAAGCACCTCTCAGGGACAACACACCCGAGCTACTATTATCATCCGGTGGCACGGATCCTACACCTCTCAAGGCAAAACGCTCCTGAGCCACTATTTTAAACCGGTGGAACGGCTTGAAGCACCTCTCGGGGACAACACACCCGAGCCACTATTATCATCTGGTGGAACGGATCCTACACCTGGTCCTGACTCACGTAATCTTCCACTTTAAATAATTAGTGTCTTATTCATTACCTAATTCATATCATATTCTTATTCACGATGAGTGTAGGGCCCCACTATTCTTAATCCAGTGGAACGGACTGAAGAACCTCTCAGGGACAAGTCACCTGAGCCACTATTATCGTCCGGTGGAACAGACTCTACACCTCTCAGGGCAAAACGCTCCTGAGCCACTATTCTGAACCGGTGGATCGGCTTGAAGCACCTCTCGGGGACAACACACCCGAGCCACTATTATCGTCCGGTGGAACGCACCCTACACCTCGGCCCAACTCACATGATCTTCCACTTTAAATAATTAGTATCTTATTCAATAATTTTTGCCGACCGATAACCAGGCCCACATAAATAATTCCATGGCATAAAGATACAGCATAAAGTATCAAATAATTTCAATCAATATTCAACCATTCACATACTCAAATACATACCATATTCAAGTGTTATATTAACACATATTGGCATCGAGGCTATGAATTCATACATACAAAAATTACCACACAGAAAACAGCATACATTGGACAAGATTAAATGATCAATAAGCATAGTCATCACCTTCCACTCGGAACAGAATTACATCCAGATTCTATCATAAGTAAAGGTGAGTAATGACTTACCTCAATCCGAAGCTAGCTAAGCAAATTGAGAAAGAGGGAGAGCTATCGAAAGCTCGACAATCCACGAGAAAGTTTTCCTAGATCGCCGATAGAAATCGGAACTAGGTTAGAAACCATCTTATCAATTAATAATTCACATATTCTAATTAAATAAACACAAACGATCTTTATTGGAAAACGTGTCCAAAACTCAGAACTCAAGAGCATAGCTCTATTAAGATTTAAGATTAAAATATAAATCAAATGATTTAAAACCCAAACATAGAAATCGATTAGATAAAATACACACAACACAATCAATTTTATAAAATCATCCCCGAAGATTAGGGTTTTAAATGCCTAAACTACAAATCGACCAAATCACTTCGATTACCTCAAATTGATATTTTTAAAACACAATTACACTAATTTTAGATAAATCTAAATAATCAATTTCAACAAAACAATATTCCGGTTAACCAATTTAAGACGATCCGTTTTCAAAATTAGGGTTTTAAAGCCCACGACACAAACTCAGATAATTCAAATCAATTAATTCCAATTAAAGGTATTAGAATACAATTAGGATCATTCCCACTACTTCTATAACTTTAATTTTAGAAAAACAACTATACAAATAACCAATTTCATAATCTCACTTGAAATCTAAGGTTTTAGGCCCGAAAATATAATTCGGTTGAATTCTATTAATTTAATCAAATTGAATGTTTAGAAATGCAATTAGACATATTTCACAACATATCATATAATCAATTGATCAAAACCACTAAAGGAAATACTCAATTTAGCACAATTAGGGTTTTGAGCCCGGAACGTAAATCCGATCAATTATTACTAAAATATATAAATTGACGGTTTGAAAATGTAATCAAATGTATTCTAATATAAATTGTATAGTCAATTGAATAAAATAACCCGATTACATAATCCAATTTAGTTCCGCAAGAGATTTGACCTAAAAATCCAATGCCGATCAATTACACACCATTTTCCCAAATCAACACTTCCGATATGAAATTAAATACATTTCAAATGATATTGTAAAATCAATTGAGCGAAACGACTCAATTACGCAACCCAATTTCAATACACACGAATTTTGACCTAGAAATCAAATTCCGATTGATTCCGCATAAATTTCTCAAATTGACGGTTCCAACATAAAATTAGATACATTTAAAAATATATTGTATAATCAATTTATCCAAAATCGCCAAATCAGACGGATCCAAAAAAATTTGGGCATAGCACGACCTAAAATTCAATTTTCCAAATTTTCAACACAAACCATACAATTAACATATCCAAATCAATCTTACAGCACATATATACATAATACAACAATTAATTTAGCTTATCACAAGCTAAATCACACTCAATTAATCAAATTAATATTAGGGTTTTCGGATATTTATACCAAACGAAAATCAACGAAATCGGAGCAAAGGAAGGCTGAAGAAGCTTAGTCGGGAACCGGGGGTGGCTCGCCGGTGGTCAGCAGGGCTCGCCGGTGACCATGCAATGGCGGCGCAGCCTACGTTTGCTGCTCGTCGGCGTCGTCACTGCTGCAGCGCGCAGTTGCTGCTGACTTCTTCGGCTGCTGTGCGCGACTGCTCGCTGTTGGTGGCGGCTGCGGTGGTCGGGAGACGTCGACGACCGACGAAGGAGGAGCAGGGAGGAGGAGGTCGGGGTTGGGGTTGTGCGCAGGGGGCAGGGTCAGGAGCAGGGACAGACGGGAAGCAGGGAAGAGAAGATAAGGGAGAGAAGAGAGAAAAGGAAAGAAAAGGGGGGTCGAGCACCGGTCGGTCGGGGTAGGGCTTTTTTTATAACAAATACAATTATAAAATAAACTATTAAAAATTTAAAAATTATTATTGGGAGATTTTATCTAAAATTCATTCAACGAAAATTTATTTCGTGAGGTTCCGAAAGCTTAAAATTAATAAAAGAACTATATACAGAATTTCGGAAATATTTTTGGAGGAATTTACCAACGAACGTAAAAATTTATATTATTTACGGAAATATATTATAAGACCTCGAAAAATTATTCAAAAGCATATAATAAAATATTTAAGTCAAATTCTAATAAGCCGAGAATAATTTAAATAATTTCCAAAATCGATTTTCCGTAAACCAAAAATCGTAAAACGGAAGAAAATTAATTCCGGAAAGAAATTCATAAATAAACTCCAAAAATCCTTTTTAATTTAAAACTTCCCAAAAATATTAACGATTTTTAAAAACGAATAAATTTAAAGTCGGAAATATTTTCTACAGATAAAATTATTAAAATAACTTTAACTATTTAAACCGAAATTTTATAATTTAAATAATATATTTCGTTAACGAAATATAACTCCAAAATAAAGTCGTAATCACACGACGAAGTTATAATCGAAAACGAATCTAAAATCATAAAAATCAAAACACGAGAAAGAAAGTGAATATATATTTTTAACCGAAAATCGAAATCATAAGAATATAATAAAATCACGGCCGTGAACGAATTTGTCCAGAATGGTTCGCAACGGCAACGATTAATTAAATTCAAATATGAATTCGAAATCGTCGATAAATTCATAAAACGAATCAAAATTAAAATAATTAAATATTTACATCAAATTACGCTAATAAAATCATTAGGCTTAATAAAATTAGATTTTAAAAATATGGGGTATTACAAATACCATGTGCATGCATATTTTCATGGAATTAAAAGGGAACATATGCTTCACTTAAGCATATCATAAAAACCCTCAAACATATTATCACATGATTTTTACACAATCAATATGGATTATCTCCTTTCAAGAAAAAATATATACATATAGAGAGAGTGACAGTGAACCACAAGCCCGAACTCCCAATTATACATCTTTCTCCTTAAAAATACAAAAACGCAACAAGATAATTAGAATTTACTACAAAAAATAATAAAACCATAACATAATAATAATAATAGCAATAATAATAATAATAATAATAATAATAATAATAATAATGGTAATAACAATAATAATAATAATAATAATAATCAAAATCCACTAAGGAAAAGAGTCATATCCAAACAATGGGTTGAGCAAGAAGGGGGAAGAATAAGGAAGCAACTCTCTTCAATTTTCTCCTATATCTAACACTTATATCTTTAAGAAAAAGATAACAAGGCTAGATAAGGTATCAAGAGAAGAAGAACCAACAAAGAAATTAAAGAGAAGAGATACATATATTTTAATTTTCAACGGTAAGAAGGACAAGAGGGAAACTCTCAACACTTAGGCAAAAATTAAAGAAAAGAGGAGAGAGGAGATAAAAAAATGTAACAAAATATTGAATTAATGAAGAAATAAGGAAAAAGGAAGGCTATATGGCATTCAAAAGACAACTAGGAGGAGAGAAAAGAGGCTAACCAAGGCTTGCTTGGTTCACACTTGAATGAAGAGGTTGATTGTATGTATAAGGTGTAAGAGAGTGGATGAAAGGAGAGGTGAAGGGATTATAGTAAAATCTTGGACAAGTGTAAGGGAGAAAGTAAAAATCTAATCCAAGGTGAAAGGAGGTTAGTAGAAAGTTAACAAGGACAAAATTAAGGGCCTACAAAATCAAAACAACACAAAAACGTACATAAAAATCATATAGTCCGATGCATAGACGAGCCTTCGTCGACCGTCATTTATCTTCTTGAACCCCCTGGTGCTACCAGATCTACCTCAATGCCTAATTGTTTGGCCCACAACTTTAATCAACAGCCCAACACCAAAAACTTTAATCTTCCATTTTTTAACCGAGTTAACCTAATCTAGATTCCACCCCAACCCAAACACACATATAAAACACCACACCACATTACATCCACTTATTATTTCTACGATTAGATTCACACAATACATTAAGTTGTAATTAGGTTCTTAATTAGGGTTTAAAAAAATGGTGTATTACACAACATATGTAGTTTGTTTGATTTTATGCAGCCTTTCATATTTTATCCATAACTTTTTCATCTAACCTCCAACTAAAATGATTCAAGCTGTGTTAAAAGATAATTAATAGAGCTATAACTATTATTTTAAAAGCTTTTTTGTAGATTTTAATTGTATCATGGTTAAATTTTTAGTTCGTAATGCTTATATATCCATTTTCTTCTCGCCATACATTCTCAACTCTGTTTTTGCTTCAAACTATTGTTTAATTTTAAGTGTTCATTAATCTTAATATTTTGATCCAATACCTACAAACAATAACATAAACTATAGTAATATATTTTATCCAAATACAAAGTATACATCAAACATCCATAAATCATGCTTGAAAGATACCAAAGTAATTTAAATTTTATATGTTTATCGATGGTGATTTTAATTGATTATGATTAATGCAACCATTTAGAAAACTTAGTACCTTAAAATTTTCACATATTGTTGAAGGCAAGAAAATAAAAAAGGGGCCAGACGAGCTAGTTCAACTAGTCTAACCCGATAACAAAAACCTTATATTACAAAACTATCTGGTTTTAGAATATGCGTACCAACCAAGAAAAATCGAAAAAACCTTTTAAACTAATCCATTATGGCATTAATCAAATCATAAGTAAAAACACTTTTTCAATTTTCATTTAAGTTCCAAGCACAAAGAAATAATGACTTATTGGATTGTTTGGACCTATTGTACAAGGGTTGTATAGAGTTAGTTATCAGATAAAAACACTTTTTTGATTTAGTACCGATCACATTGATTGGACCAATTGAATCATATATCGACAATACTACTATACCTAATATGTTCCCAAGCTGGTATTTAAAATACTAATTTGATTTGAGGAGACACAAACTTAGAGAATAGAGGTAATAACAGTCACCACTCTTTAAATAACCTAAATTAGAGTGTGAATAATGATATTCATTATGTTAATTGGTAAGAGGGGATGAAAAATTGATAGAGGAGAGAGAATGAGGAGTTAAGATGGTTTACCCTCATAATATCATTGCTTATTCTCACTTTTCATTTTCATTGGTGGACTAAGGGAGATAACTTTGATTTATTGTTTTCTCCCTTAATAATAAGTAGTGTATTAATGTGAATATTTATTTAATGAATAAATTATTCAATATTAATATTCTACTTTATAAGAAATTAGTACGCTTTAAAAAATATTTTTAAGTTTTTAAAAATATCATTAAAGTTCTAATAAATGTATTAAACATCACAAAACTTCAATTAAATGATCCTAACACAATAGATTTTTTAAAATGTCAAATGTGATAAGAGTAGGCAAATATTTTTGCTACATTATGCCTTTTATCTTTTAAAAATTCATTATATTTTCTATTAATTTTTGGCCTTTTTTAATCATATTCAAACTACAAACACTATAAAGTTCATATTTATGGCATAAAAGTGGTCAGGATTACCATTTATATTGAATTGGTTAGAATATATCTTGAAAAATAACATACTTTCTATCATAGTGGTTATCTTTCAGACATTTTTTTGAAAAATAGAAATTTATAGTGATTTTAGAGGGAAAAATAGAGAACAATCAAATTATGAAAAAATAAATAATAAAAAGAATTATGAATAGTTTTTTTCTTAGTTTTTTTGTTTCTTAAATTGGTTTTCTTATTTTTCCATGTGGAATTTTTTCACCCTATTTCACTCATATAAGTTAAAAGTTTGATTTAATAGGAATTATTCAATCTCTTTGTTTGTCATAATAATGTTGCGAGGAAATATTTGTCAAAGATCAAAAGCTTTCTCATTAGATGGAGTGTGGTCATATTAATTCCCTAATCGTTTCACTTTCATGGTTTGTCCAAAAATCCAAAAGGGCCAAATAAGGAAATTAAAAGTAATCAATTAATTAACTAATGTACATGATTTCAATTCCAATGATATTAAATCATGATACTTACAAGCCTGTTCTTCTAAGAGGAGATAGAATAATACCAAGTTCAAGGTCCTACCATAAAAAAACCTTCGATCTTTAAATATTTCTTTGAAACTTTGCCACACAATTTAGAGTGAAAACTAGGGTAAATGCATGGTTTAACAATTTCAAAAACTTTAGTCAGAGTTAACACCCTTTCTTTTTTTAATTTAAGATTTTCATAGGTCAAGGTATTAATTAAATTTCAAGATAATGAAGCTAATGTCATCCATTATGTTGATGTTCCATTTCTAAACATAATTTTATCATTCTGTAAGCTATTGTTGTCCTATATATACTGTTAGCCAATGGAAAAATTAAAGCTAAAATTTTCTACTATTATTGTGTTTTTGGTATCCCACATTATTAGGATATAAAATTCTTTACTATTTTCTTAAATTCCTAGTTGCGCTAATGGATTTGAAGTTGAAATATTGAGTTGGTTTGTGATTTAGCAAAATTTTAGCTTTACCCATATTTGTGTTTGATATTAGTATCATGGCAAAAATTATCATTCAACTAGTCTTGGTTGGGTGTGGCATATCTATCAGAGTAAAAAATAGGCAGATATGATCATTTAGTGTTTTTAGCTCATTCCGCTTTTTTAATAAAAATATTATACCATAGTTGAACCATTATTAACTTAGGGCAGTAAAGCAATTCTTAACACAACTAAAGATAACAAGTTTTATTCTCTCCTATTGTTTATTAAATCTTTCTACTGTGTGTATACTATTATTTTTAACCTGCAATCTAAAAAAACTTAGTAGTAGCATTATAATTTTTTTGGCTCACATTCAACTTGATATTACTACACATTGCTATTATAGCTGAGTATATTGCTTGATTTTGTAATATGCTTGGAATTATTATCTTCAACATTTTTTTATCCTCGAATACTTATTTTATGATGGTTTTTTTATGTTCAAAATTATTAATTTAGTACTATTCTATCCATTGAATTCGATTATTCTTGCCTAATTGTTGCTCATTGTGTGTATTTTTGTCAAGTGTTGTTGTTACAAATTCTTGGTATGACTACTAGTACTCCAAAATTGATCCTTAATGTGCCAACAAGCCCCTAGATGGAAATAACTATTGAAAGTGGTCTTGATAATTGATGATTCTCTTGGCATCTTTAGAGACTGATTATGTATTGCAAATAGATCCTTCTCTTAAAAAAGATGATGATATGACTTATGTTACTCCCATTGCTACACTGTTAGCTCTTGTTGCTAAGAAAACTGAGGTAGATATTAGGAAAGAGATGACAAAACCGATTAGGGTCATCTGCTATCAAACGTGACAAACAAGTTGTTTGATATATTCTTCAACTTTTTATCTTCAAAGGATATTTGGGATAATTTGAAGAATATGTACAGTTCTGATGATGTTGGGAAGAAGAGGTACTTGGAAGAGAACTTATTAAGGTTTCAAATGGTGGATGATATGCCCAAAATGGAGCAAGTTTATGAATATGAGAAACTAGTTACTAATACTATAGGAGAAGGCATGAAGATCTATGAGACATTACAAGTAAATGTGTTACTAGAAAAGTTTCCACCATCTTGGAGTGACTAGAGGAATCATTTGAAGCATAAGAAGCGGAAACGTCTTTATGGAAATTAATCAATCACATGTGGGCAAAAAAGGTGAACTGCTTGAAATATAAGCACATTTCTTATGTTTTATGTCCTTTTGGTGCTAACATGGTGGAATATTCTATTTGAAATGGAAATTCTAAGGGAAAAAGCAAGAAAAGAAGGCACAAATCCTAGTAGTAAAGTCAAAATAGATAAAAAAAAATTGATAATAATATCCTAAATAAGAATGTGGCCTACTATGTTTGTTGAAAAACATGTCACAAGGTCTATCGGTATTTCAAGAGATAGGGGCAGTAGAACCAAAACCAAAAACTTGTAGCACCTCATAATCCACAAGCTAATTTATATAAGATCGAGGATATCATTATAGCTTCTGGGGTGGAGGTGAACAAGGTCTGCATGGTTGATTGGATTATTGATACCGATGCTTCTAAGCCCTTATGCACTAACAAAGAGTTCTTCCACCAATTCGAGGATGTTGCTAATGGAGAGTGTCTTTATATAAGAAACTCTACTACTATAGGTGTTCTTGGAACATAAAAGGTCATTATGAAACTCAATTATAGAAATTCATTATATTTGAATGGTGTCATGTTTATCCCCTCCCTAGATAGGAACTTAGCTTTGGGTAACTTACTTAGTAGGGTTGGACTTAAACTAGTTTTTAAGGCTGATAAAGTTGAATTTCCTATGAATGGGGATGTTTTAGGGACAAGTTACCTAGATGGTGGTCCCTTTTTTGGAATATTATTCTTATTTTAATTGAATGCTCATATTTTTGTTGGTTCTGCTTATATTGTTGAGTTTATAACCTTATGGAATCGTATACAAACTTGTAAATATGTTTTTTATTAATAATGCTAATGAGTTTAAAAGTGTCCTATATGTGTGCAAGATAAATATGCTAAGGGACCTTTTAAACTAGTTAGTGAAAGTATAACTAAATTGCATGAACTAGTGCATTTAGGCTTACCTTATTTTAAAAACTATGTGATTTGAGGAGGAAATGGATATTGCGTGACATTTATTGATGATTACTCAAGATATACCAATATATGGCAGATGTTGAGAACCAATAGGATGATAAGATTAAGATAATTAGGTATGACTAGGGTGGTGAATATAAAACAAGTTTCCTTACAGATTTTAGTGATAAGAATGATATTGTGCATGAAACTTGTGACTCATATATTCCTCAACAAATTAGCATAGATGAAAGTGAAATAGTATATTAAAAGAGATAATGTAGCATATGCTATACCTAACTAAATTTAAGGGGAAACTGTATTATCTACATGTTGTATCTTAAACTAGATCCCTCATAAAAGGCTAGATAAAACACCCACTAAGCCATGAAAAATCTTAAGGCTTAACTTGAGATTTCTAAAAGTGTGGAGGAGTCAAAATAAGGCTGGCTTACCTAATTTCAAGATAAATAGTGTAGTAACCAAAAAAATTGATTATGCATTTATTGGTTATGTTAATAATAGTGCTGTAATTTTTTGTGATTGAATGATGAGTTATTTGTGAATCTAGAAATGCTATTTTTTTAGAATGCATTTTGTATGATAAAGAATGCATCTGACATTGCTAGTTCTTCTAATGCCTCTTCTGTGCCTTTGTCTGTACCTACTTCATCAAATGATAAGAATGATAATGTTAATAACTTAAGGGAAATAAAATACTAAGAATAGATACTAACTTTGAAAATGATTTTGTTACTACTTATCTTATTGAGAATGATGGTCATGATAATATAAATGTAGAATTTATGTTTTCTTACTTGATTGAGGAAGAACCTAAATTTTATAGTAAGGCGGTAACTTCTATAGATGCTAGTTTGTGGAGAGAAACAATTAATGATGAATTAGATTCAATTATGTCTAATCAAATGAGGCTTAACTAACTTGTCAAAAGGATGTATACTTATTAGATGTAGATAGGTCTTTAGGGGAAAGTTTGTGGGTTGGAAAGACCATTGATAAATTTAAGGCAAGATTTATAGTTGGTGGCTACAAACAAAAGAAAGTTGTTTAATTTTTTTAATATGTATTCTCCTGTGCCGAAAATTAACAGGATTCATTTTTTAGTTCCCTTCGTCACTATCTATAGGCTTATAATGCATCAAATGGATGTGAAAATGTGTAACAACCCAATTTATATATATATAATATTATAAATAAGGAAAAATTATGTTATACCAAGATTTATTACATCTTTTGAAGTATTTGAAACCCTAGTTGCATTTTAGAAATGTTTTTTTTCTATTATTTATATATTTGCTTTCTAAGACTTTTCAAGCCATGTTTGGCCTTCTACCTTATCTTATAACATTCTAATTCAATTTTATTTCGATTCTTTGGATTTTGCGGAGTCTCTTAGTTATTTTCAAAAATGGTAAATGGAGGTTTTCACAAAAAAAATACCATTTTTGTCTTAATTAGTTTCCTTGTGTGCTTTGTGCATCTAAATTATCTTTTTATTTATATATAATTTACTAGAATTTGAGGATAATTGTATTTTAGTTTTATAATGGTAAAAATGAATTAAAAATAATTAACCTTTAATTTTATTATTTTTTGATAAATTTTTATTTTTTTAGACGGGATGAACCATCAAAATTTAGCTTTCTATACTTGAATATTATCCTTATCTTTGAGGTTCGATCCTAACCATACAAACCCATATAAGATGAAATCTTAACCCTCCAACATATGGTAGAAGGTGGCACTACATCCCCTTGTAACTCATGTTGCTAGTGCGATTGAATTTCTTCCGCTAATAATAAGTTTCCATTGGTTTTCGTTCCCACACTTTATCCCCAAATGATCCCCATTATTATTAAAACCCATCATCGCAAATTAGAATGATTAGCTAACAAATTCCTTCCTTATATGCAAAGCATGACTTACGTATGTTTCATTTCATTTCACCTCTTCTCTATATCACCTTAGCACCCCACCAATCTCCTCCTTCATTTTACGGCCTTCCATGGCCTTGCCTCGATTGATGGAGACTGTTCTTCTTTCCAAACATCAAGATAAGGCTTACAATCTTCTCCACTTCAACTCTTTCTCCTTTGTTATGTTGTTATGGGTTGTATTTGTCCAATATTTATCTTGTTTTTATAGGATTAAATAATTTCATTAATGGATTTATGAATGATTCTTAAACATTTCTTATTATTGGTAAACCTCCTAACCTCATTGAAAATAGAGTATCATGCTAGTTTGAAGTTCTAGAATTTCCTCTTTGTTTTGTGGCAAATTTGGTTGTGTATGATTTGATTTTGTACAAGTTTAATATGTCAAATTAAATCTTAAGATTTATAGTTTACTATTCATTTTACGGTTCATGATTTTAATAAGTTTGATAAAAATTAACCTCTACAATTGCACAAATCTGCCAAGCTCGACTTAGCCTCGAGTTTGGTTCATCTTGTTTTATATATTAGATTTGATTTTTAGTTAATCTATTGATTCTATGATGTTTATTAGAATTTTTAGGTGAAATTTGATTTATAATATGTTGTCATTCGGATTGATATAATATAAGTAATGTTTGATGAAAATTTAGTTCAGCGTAGAGATTTTAGTTTGATTATTCTTCATCAGCATTCAAAGTGTTCTTGACTAATTACCTACTAATCACCTTAAGTCGAATTAGTGATTTATTAATCACGTTTATGAGGATTAATAAATTAATTAATAATGTTTAGTAGGGTTAAGAATGAATTTATCATGATTAGATATAAAAGGACCAAATTAGCCTTAAAATGGTAAAACTTTGAATATATGAATAGTAGAAATCAAACCTTGACCGTTAACTATGACCTTGACTGTTGACTTTGATCCAAACTTTGGCTTTTTATCCTTTTCTCAATGAATAATAAATTATTTTAAAAATGATAATGACCTTATTTTGTGATTTCTAACACAAAGATATTTGATATTCTGGTTGTTTGGCCCATATATGATCTTTTTGGAATTTAGGTGGTTATTTTGAGAAATTTTGATTAAAGTTTAACTTTGAATTTTTTTTTTTAATGAATGGTGTTTTTTCTTTTGGAAAAGCTCCTATTTGATTTTTTTTTTGGTATTTTAAATGGTTTTAGCCTTTTGGTTTGGTCTTGTATGGCCTTCAAGATAACTCTTTGGTCTTTTAAAATGTTTTTAGATGGTTTAAAGTAGTTACTTTTCTTTAATTATGGCCCATCTTATCTTAGTCTTTATTGTGTTGGCTTTAGTTTGTTCGGCTAATCTGCCATTAGGTTGTTGTATGATCTTGGATAGTTAATTTGTCTAAGTGTTGATTAAATGAGAGTAAGTTTACCTTGGTTGGCTTGCAGTTAACTTCAAGTTGACCACTAATCATATCATTATTAATTGAATTTATGTTCACTATTGAATAATTTGAATCAAAGGGTAAAGTAGACAAAGAAATTGGTTACGTGTTGTGAGACTATGACTTATTTTATGACATTAGTCTTCCATGGCTAGTTGATGGTTGTGACCATGAGTGGCAGAACTTTTATTGAATTGATTTGGATGTTATATTGGATCTTGGGATCCTTCACTAAACTAAAATATTAATCACTTAAAGTGAAATACGATTTGATTTGGGTAGATTTCTTATGCCATGGATTAGGTTCCAAGTGCAAAATACTTTTGGGTCAAAGGGTTCATTTCTACTTCACAGGATAAATCAAGAACTCTAAGAATTTTGAGCTCTTGTTTTTTGTGGTACGACGAGTAGTCATGTTCTTCCTAGACTAGTTGTCTTAAAAATGATTGAGTTACTTTGGTTTGATGATCATGGTAGTTTCTATGGTTGAGATGATAATCCATCTCAAAGTCAAATGGAATGGTTTGATGTAATAACCAAAATATGGCATAATAATTGTTGGTTTGGGATGGTCACTATTGTGTGTCATCATTGGTGGCTATTCTCATGTACTACTGTTGGTTTGAGGTGGTCGTTGGTGTGTGCTATAATTGGTAGTTACCGATGTGTACTGCCCTTCTTATAAGGTATTAGTAATTATTTTTGTGTGCTACCTTTGTTGAATGGTCTACTAGGTGGTTGATAAATGGTTGGTGGCCTTACATGTTATGACATGTCTTGTTCTTGAGTTATGCATGATGTGAAGTTTGCATATGTCATAGTATGCCTTTCTGCATGATCTTATACTTGGTATGACATAGTTATGCAATCATATTACCTTCTTTGAGTTTTCTGTATATACTTAATACTTTTGTATCAATTAGATTATTTTTTTAGTAATTTTGGTGTAGGTGACTAGATTACTTCTGTAACCTTGGGGATGAGTTAGAGACTAGGGCCTTTGGTATTTATGTCTCATATTGGGATTTTTAGTTTGGTTTTGATAATGTTTTTTTACTTATGAAAATTCGTGAAGTATGGAGAGTTTTACTTTGCACTATAATTCTCTCCTATTTAGTTGAATTACATGCTTAGTCTTGCATTTGTCATGGCTTAGGTGAACAAACACATATTTTCTTATGATAGATGTAGCACTATTATCCCCTGTATCTTATTTTATCTTTTGCATTGTGTTTTAAAATAAATAAAAAAATTATTGGTAAAAATAGAGGTGTTATAAAATGAATTTTCTAAATAATGGCATAAAAAAGCCAATTATGTTAAAAAATCCTATGGATTTGTTGTACAGGGTTAGGAGAATAAGGTGTGAAGATTGATAAAGTCTTTATATGACCTTAAATAAGCTCATAAATAATGGTTTGATCAAACTTTAGTGAATTATGGTTATGTGGTGAATACATGAAGAATAGTGTTTACTCCAAGACATTTGGGCAAAAATGTGTGATAATTTCTCCATATTTGGATGATATATTGATTCTTGACATTAATTTGATTGTGGTTAATGAGACCAAATTATTTTTATTTTCTCATTTTAATATGAAATATTTAGAAAAAGTTGATGTGATTCTTAGTGTTAAAAAGAAAAATAATTGAGAATGCTTCTTCCTTATGTAAACCAAATTACATTGAAAATATATTTAAAAGTTTGATTACCTTAATGAGATGCTAGTGAAAGCTCTATATGATGCTGGAAGAACTAAGGTTCTAGTGTTCCACATGGCGAATATGCTAAAATCATGGGAAATGTGATATTCATCATGAACTATACTAGACCTAACAGAATATACCGTGACTCGGCTGAGTAGGTATACTCACAACCCATGTAGTAATGAATATGTTTTACTTCGTCAGTTGCTTAGATAAACTAGGTTTGCATTTTTGCAAAATTTTCTGTTATTTTAGAGGAATTTACAAATGATAAACTAGGTTTTTGATATCGATGAGCTTAGTTTAAGGAGTGGTTATGTATTTACCTCGTGAGTAAGAGTTATGTCATGGAATTCCATTAAGTAAACATGTATAGGTCACTCCACTATGGAGTTAGTGTTTATTGCTTTTGATTTGGCTAATGAAGAAGCAAAGTGGTTAAAAAATGTTTTAGCTAATGCACCTTTATGGACGAGACCAAGTGTGTCATTTTCCTAATACATTTATTCATAAAAAAATCATTAGTGTTCCCAATAACATTGCATATAATGGTAAAAGGAAAAAAATTCATGTTATGCATAATTCTATTAGGTAATTATCAAAGGGTCAAAAAAAAAGAGTCATGCTTGAGTCATTGAGATATATGGGACTTAAACCCTTGAGTTTAGGTAGTGTATTGTGAACAGGTTCGGATTTAGGCTCTTAATGAGTTCATGAACCTATTCTTAGGTGGTCATAGTGAAAGAAAAGTGATGAACCCACAACTTGATTTATATAATTTTTGGGCATACTTATGCTCTTAATGAATCCATAAGCATGTGTTGTGGTTCATGTGAGATTCATCTAATGGACTCACTTATATGAGTGCGAAGGTGAGTTATCTTTTATGAAAGATTAATATCTTCTTTTTAGAGTACTTATGAGTATCCAAGGTAAGTGCATGACTATTCATATCTATTCTTTTATTATCATGGAAATTATAAATTTTAAAATAAGACATGTGTTGTGGGATGTATCAATCGAAACCAAGGTAGTTCGGGAGTTCTTCACCGATTGTTGTCTCACTTCACTATGTATAAATTCAATTCTTGTGACATAAATACTTAAGTATCATTCTATCTTTGTCTAGGAAAAGTTTTTATTGTTTTCTTCTAGTTTTGCTGTTGATGGAGGATTGTAAGAGTGCAAGGCAATGGCAAAACCAAAGCAAGATTTTGCTACCAATGTTGTGTTTTTTGGCATCCCACACTAGTGGGATATGGATTTCTTAAGCAGCTTTTATATCCCCACTTGAGTTATTGGGTTTGAAGTTGAATGCTTGTGTTATTTTGTGGTATAGCAGTGTGTTAGGTTATCCTATATGCGTGTTGCTTTCGCTATTGACTGACTTATTGTTGAGTTCATATTTCAAAATATTTTATATCCTTATAATCTTATTTTTTTAGTATTTTATTTTAGAAAAATAGATGAATACTTATAATTTTATGTTTAAATGATAATATTTGCATAAATGATATTATTTAAGCTAAAATGACATAAATTAAATAAATTTAGAGTATAATATTATTTATTTTTTTATTAATTTTATTTTATATGAAAATTTTAAATAAAATAATAATAAAAAAGTTTGATCTTTGGACCAATGACCCAATGACCGAAGACCAAAGGTCCAAAAACGAAAGAAAACAAGCGACACATAAGAGAAGTCAAGAAAAAGCAGAACATGTGGCAGTCGTTAGAAAAAGAAGAAAGAAAAAGAAAAAAAAATCAAATCCTAGACGTGGGGCGGCTGAAGAGAAATAAAAAGGGTCGCACGAAAATAATTGAAGGCCAGCGAGGGTTGAGGTGGGGGGAGCGAGTAGAAGGAGGGCAGCGCAAGAATAAAATGGGTGAAGAACAGGGCCAGAAAAAGGGACAGATAGCCATCAGTTACTAAGAGCATCTACAATCCTAACATCAAATTTAAGATCCTAATTGTACTATCTAATCATTTTCTCTTTCCTCTTTCCTACTTTTATCAATTTACCTCAAATTTAATTCAATACTCTACAATCACTAACCTCAAATTTACAACACCCAATTACTTTTACCAATCACATCATCATCAATTATTTACACTTTATATTATTTAACACCCAATATAAGTAGAGAAATTAATAAAATAAATATAACTAAATAAATTAATAAAATAAATATAACTAGATAAATGAATAAGATAAATTACATAGAGAAATGATTATAAGAAAGAAAGGTAAAATAGATGATATAAAAATTATTTGGCAAAAACAAATATATTTATTAGCAAATTTTTTTTACCACTAATATTAAATGTTATATATATATATAATATTCTAATAGTAAAAATTAGACTAAAAATATATCAAAAAGTATCAAAAATTAGCTATGCACAAAGACTGAGGAGCTACTTTTTCAAATATTGGGAATGTTAAATTTTTTAGGTTACACCAAATTTGGGGACGGAATTTTTTTCTACAACCATAACCTCAAATTTGATATTGGGATACCTTTTTTTAACACCACTGGAGATGCTCTAAGGGGCATGAAATAAAAAAAAGCACATAAGATCAAGAGAGAGAGGACGGTCAAATAAAATTTAAAAGATATATATTGGAGCTAGCCGTAAGAAGCCACACGTAAATAGAGAAGAACAATCGCATAGGAGTAGCAGCTGCAACACAGAGATCGAGCAGCCAGCCGTCAGAGAGACATGCGAAGGGCTGACGTGCGCACATCAACCGAAGAAAATTCAAGGAAAGAAAAAAAAGGAAAAAGAATAATTACACTAAAATATAGGACCAAGAGAGAAGCAAGAAAAAGAAAAATTTATGCTAGTAGAATTTATTTTAGATGAAATTAATTTTTCATCTGAATAAATTCTTGATCTTTCATCCATAATTAATTCTGGTTATGTCTTTTTCTATTTCTAAATATTATATATATATATATATATATATATATATGTAATTAATTTGACTATTATGGCTGACTGATTATTTATTTGTGGAAAATAGACTGAAACCCCATATTAGAGTTTGAGATATGATTTTATTTTTCCTTATTTCATGAGATTGTTCTTTGACTCTATTTTAATTGTTATCATTTATATATATAATTCTGTCAAGTAAAATTTATATGGCGCATGTCTTGTTATGGTTTCCTCATAGTGATATTATGTAGGATTATTTACCTACTAGGTCACCTAAATATGCTACAATTTATATGTATAAATTGCTACTAGGTCGGATAACAATTCACCTAATAGTTTTGTGATTCTAACCAAAATAGTAAAACGTTTAGATACGTGTGGGTCAAAAAAGGGAAATACAACTAGACATGCTTAGTGTACTAGTTTTGGTACTTAGATTGACATCCTTCTAATTATACTTAATGCATTAAATCTAGTTAAATATAGGAGTAATTTTTTGCTCCTATATTACTAGTATTTAATAGGATTAATACTGTCATTTTATCGTATTAATTATTTTAAGGAAGTAATATAAGATGTACTAACCTACTTTTGGTATACAAATTGGTCAAATCTCTTTCTCATGATTAAATGATAACTTAAAAATTATTATTATATTTTGAACTAATCTAGTGGTGGATTTTGATTTTCCTACCATATTTATCATATTTGCGGTTATCGATTATTTTTATTATTATTATTTTATTTATTACTTTTATTATTTTTATTATTTTCTAATTTTATAACCTCCATTAGTGTTTTTCTTATTTATTTATTTATTTATTTTATGTGAGTTATGGTTTTTATTTTTATTATTTTTGAGTTAGTTAAATATAGGAGAGCCCTCTCAATATCCGGTATAGAATGATACCCTTATTTACCAGTACTACAATTGTCAACAATATGATTTAATTTGTGTGACGACTACGACTACACCACTCATCTAAGAAGAGCATGTGACATGGGGTCTTTAATTTGTTGTGGGCTATACTTGGTCCTCCTCCTACCAAATAGTTTTTTTCTTTTTTTTTTCAACTTATAAAGCCATTTTGACTCTTTTAGCTCATTTTAGCATTTTCAAAACATAAGAGTTGGTCTACTTGATTAAAAGGAGAAGTGCACTTGATCATTTAGTGTTTTTACCTCATTTATTTTTTCATAGAAGGCTTATTTGGCCTCAATTTTATATACAACAAAAATTTCAATCTCCTATCCCTTCCAAACTTTCGCTCTTTTCTTTTACACAAAAAACCCTAGGTAAAGTTATGTATGTTTTCATCGTCTCCGATCTTGTCTTCAATCTTAAGTGCACATGAGAGAGAGAGAAAGAGAGAGAAGTATTATATTCCTTCAATATATGGTATGCCATAAACCTCAATATCATCAAGGTGAGTTTCTTTAGTCTTTTAATTATTTTTAATTTTTTATATAAATTTGTGTGCTTAATTGTATTCAAGAGTAATTGAACAAATACGACACAAAAAGCTTCATGGACTAATGTATAATTTTAGCATTGTGCACGATACTGTAGGGGTTAAATATGTTTTACATATATATATATATACACATTTTTTATATCTACATTCCTTCAATATATGTTAGGTCATTGGTCAAAATACTGTCAAGATAAGCATCTTTTTTAGTTACTATATTATTTATAATTTTTCTAACATACACTTTTTTAGATTTTGACTAAGTGTGCTTAATTGTAGGCAAGAACAATTAACTAAATGCAATAGGAAAAGCTTTGTGGGCAATGGAAAAAGTTTCATTTTTTAATTGGTGATATTTTAAGAGATGAGAGAGAAACCCACAAAAACTAAACTGCCACACCCCTAACTTGGGGAAACCCATCGTCATCGCCGCCATGTTTTACCTTGTTCATAGAATACCTGCTAATGGAAATTAACAACTCAATACTAAAAAGGTTGTTCCAAGCACATGGTGAAGTCGTAGATGTATTTTTGCTACAATAAATTTATACAAACTGCTCTTATTGATTTGCATTCGTAAGGTTTGGAAGGGAGGTAAATGTAGTAAGGGGCATCAAAAAGGAAAATGGGCATAAGATAGGGGAATGAAAGATATTGGTATAAATGGAATGATTCATTAGGCCACAACATAACGGTGAGACTAAGAGGATTATACTTGCAAAAACTAGAAAGAGGAGGCTAGAATATAGGCTAGCTAGAAGAGATGGTAGATCGTACAGAGAAGCATTAAATTTGGGTATGAAAAATGAAATGGGGCAACAAAGGAATGAGAAGTTGGATGTAAGGCTGGAGGAAAGGGAAGTGAAGGAAAAAGAAAAGATATATGGAATGGTTAGTATAGAGAATTCTAATTGGTTGAAGCAAAGTCTAATTGCTACCAATACAACTTGTACTCAACCAATAATGATAGGGGAACATATTTATGCACAAGGTGTATTAGGGATCAAGATATGTTCCATGACAGGTTCTAAGAAACTAATAAATTTTTTAGAAATAAAGGATAAGGTGGCAATGCTAAGCTAGAGTTACAAATGGTTACGTCAATGGTACTCAAAGATTTGTGAATTAACAAATTTCCTATTAAAGCACTGGAGGGAAGCTTGGGTTGTTGTTATTGGAGTAACCCTCCTAGCATGGACATCGAACACCTTCTATAGTATTGATGGTACGATTGGGCAAGTTGTGTTTATGGAAAACTATGTTATAAATTCAAATGGCGTGGATTGTTGTAAGATTTGTATTATAACAGCGTGCATGAGATGTATGGAGAAGAAAGTCACTCTCTAGATTAGAGGTGGTGAAAAAGATGTTTATATTAGGGAAAATGGGAACTTGGAAACAGTGTAGTAGGCAGTCATCGGTGGTCATGGTGTCACCTACATAGTAGAAGACACAAAGTCTAGTGAGGAGGAAAATAAAAAGGCTACAGATTCAAAGAGGGTAAATTCTAGGTCAACAGACAACTATAATGGTGTTCCATTGGGAATACACATTTTAAGTTATTTTTTTTTTAGTGACTCCATCAATTGCAGCAAAGAATTAGGTTACAATCCAAGGGTACTTCCAACATAATGCCTTCTGTTGTGCCATACTCAACATATATGGTTTGGTTAATGTAGATAGAAGATCTGAGGTATGCAAAAAAAATCATGAACTTTGGTTAAAGGTAGAGACTCTAGCTCTTTTTCAAGAAAATTAAAAGGAATTATTAGAAGATTGAGATTGAAATAGTGAACGTATTGATAATAGAGGGGTAGCATAACTCAAAGATTTTATTAGTAGTATTGGGCGCAGTGGAGATACAACCGAATGATGGCAACTTTACGTGGTTCAGAGAGAACTCAATGAGCATCCGTAATAGAGTGTTTGTAAACCCAAAACGGCTTTAATGTGGATGCTTAAAGAGGTTTCAACCATAAACTTCAAGTAAGGTTTTTTTTCGCTTTTCTAACATGATTTAGAAGAAAGGTAGGTTTGAATGGTGGTGTTGATTCTCTCCAACTTTAGGATTAGATCATTAATAAGACCACTTTGATTCTAAGGAAAAATCATAAAGTTTTCTTTCTAGAACAAAATCAACTCTAAAGATTAAATCATTTGAACAAGAAGGGAGAATTCAAAAATTCCTAAGCTTTCATTCAAATTGATTATTCTTCTATGTATAAGCGTTCATACACGAGTTGACTTAGCTTATCTTTCACTAACCAAGTTGTAACGCAACCAACCTTAAGCTAGCTAGATTAAATAGTTCGTAAAAGAATTAAACTAATATACTACACCCACATATTATAAATATAATAGTCTACAATTATAATTTATAAGACATTATAAATTATACATAAAATCTCAAAGCTAAACAAAACCCTAAACATGCAATAGATGCAATAACCATGTGACCAAGCTTTATGTATTGTAAATTTGTATTCTATGCACCATTGTAACCCTTGTATTGGACTTGTCTTGTACACTAGATATCTTTGATGATTTTTTTTTCTTGCAAACATATATAATACCTACAATAATCACTTAATAAAATATTAGTAGCATTAGAGTTTTCAAGAATAATTAGTACTGTCTCCAAGTATGCTAACTCTTGACATCCAATAGAAGAAGAGTGTGATGCTCCTAAATCATTCTCTCCTTATAAAAGATAATTTTCCCTCAAATTAACACCACTATATTAAAAAGATAAATCACCAATATTCAAAGTTCTTAAAACTCCCCTATAGGATTTATATAACACCCTTCAAATTTATTACGAAAAATTTTCGTTTTTTAAAAGTTACAAGCAAAAGCTAAGTAAATTTCATGGTGGTACCACCACACTTAGTACCAGACCATTTTCCTCCACTGTTTCGATGCTAAGTACTAAGGCTAAAATGTTACTTTATTTAAATTCAAGAATACATTTATAAATCAGAGTAGCATAATAGTTAGGGAGGTTGATTTAACTTCCAAATAAAACCCACTAATTGTGCTTACAAAATAAAGTCAATGGAAAGGAAATATAAAAGATTATAAGGAGAGTACAAAAACTTTAGGTTCAAGTTACCGGACATAATTTCAGATAACCCTATACACTTAACCTGATGAATAAAGCTTGCGGGCTAACCTGCAAAGTCCACTACCCATTGAATATTAGGGGCCCAAGAAATGAACCTATTAGTATAATGGTACTGAGTAACCTATTATATATAAGGCTCGCATGCAACACACCGGATACATCACATCAATCATGTAAACAAAGAATTATGCATGAAATAATTGAAATGTGATGATTATATTTATAACCACACACTTCAAGATCATAAGCTACCAATACTTATTCATTTCAAAATAACAGAAACTTACAAATGAAACATCCAAGCGATTATCTTTGTAGTATAATTAGAAAGCCACATCATTCTCAACAATATGCATAACTCTCTTAACCAACCGACAATTTCTCAATTCACAAGTAGGCCCATTAACACAATCCAATACACACATCATCACAGGTAGACACAAAGGCTGCTATCGAATCACATATAGGCTCAAAGGTAGCTACCGAAACATATATAGGCTCAAAGGTAGGTACCATCTCATGGGTAGCCACAAAGGCTGCTACCAAATCACAAATAAGCATTAAGGATATTATCATCTCACAAGTAGGCACAAAGGATGCTACCGAAACATAAGTAGGTAAAAAGGTTGCTGCCAAATCACAAGTAGGTACAAAGGCTGCTAACAAATCACATGTAAGCATAGAGGCTACTACTGATTCATAGGTAGGTAAAAAGGCTATTACCAACTCACAAGTAGACACATAGGATGCTATAGAATCATCCAAATAATCATTTCCATTCAATTATCAAACAATTCCTTTTTTATGTACTCGAGGGGAGATCAACGAACCCGGAGACACTAAGGTACCTCAATCATACTAGCGTATAAGGGCAGTACAGTATCCTACCGACTATCAACCTAGGGATGAAAAGGTACCCTAGTTACACTGGTACACGAAGGTACACAATACTCTATAGATAAGGATACATAATCCATAAGTATGCATACCCCCTACTTAGGTTCGTAGAGCTAAATATAGTAAGATATAGAGCATAGTTGGGGTACTAAGGCACACTAACAGAATCCATAATAATTGTGAGCTAACCCACATCTTTAGGGTAGCGACCCTTAAGAGCTACCATTCCCTATCTCGAGGTCTTTCACTTTAAATATTAGTATTTTATGAGGGTAACCAATAAAATCACACATTAATTCATTATAATCCACCCATTGTACTTAACCGTTTTTATTCATTTCGAACATTATGAGGTAACTAGAATCAAGGTCATCGTCAATGTCAACATAATTAGTCCACCAAGGCCATCATAGGCTCAAATGCTCACACTTTGGTACATTAGGTTAAAATGACCAAAATATCCTTACGGCTATGCTTACCTCTTTACCATCCATTCCCATCATAAATTTCATTTTATTTTATTAGCTTGCCATAAAAAGTATAGCACATCATAATTATTGATCATGAATTTAAGTTACTCAAGACACCAAATGACCATTTTGTCCTTTTACACCATTCTGCATGTGAAACCCTAACATGCTATTCTAAAAACACCAAACACACATTCTCATGCTTAATCAACAATTAATGTACTTCTTGCATGTTTATGAGAATAAACATCATAGCATAACCTAATTTACTAAAACACCCTTAAACATGCAATGGCAATAACTATGATAAAACATGCATATCTAATACAACAAGACCCCTATACTCATGGTTGATAACGAACATCACGTATCATGCATATTCATCATGGTACACTCTAAATTACTAAAATATCCTTAGACCCTATAATGTTCATAATCATGCTGGAATAGGTGGTACTAAGACAATAAACCCCTATTATCATATTTAACATCAAGTAATACTTATCATGCATGTTTATTAGACTCATCACCATAGTACATGCAAAATTACCAAAATGCTCGTAGACCATGTAATACTGATTATCATGCTAAAATAGGTGATACTGAGAAAATAAATCCCTATTCCCATATTTAGCACCAATTATTACTTATCATGCATAATTATTAGGATAACCACTATTGCATATTTAAAATTACCAAAATACCCCTAGGTCATATAATATTAATATTCATGATGGAACATGTATTTCTAATTCTACAACCCCCATTATCATTTTTAACATCACATAACACTCAACATCCATATTTATTACGATGATCACCACCATACATTAAAATTTACCAAAATACCTTTAAACCATAAGATATTGATATTCCTGCTAACACATAAGTTTATAATGCACAAAATTCCTATCTCCACTCTTAGAAATATTTATAACACATTAGGCATCCCGATTAGGGTTAAATATCATGATATGTCTAAATGACCAAATTACCCCTAGAGCTTATAGTATTAATATTTTTACTACAAATTTCCATACATACTTAACCTAACATTTTATATACATACTGCACACATCATTTCTTCCCAACATTAGACCCCTTCTCAATTACCCTTTCACACACATAACATCTTACATAAGATAACATACATTCTTTTTCCATTTTCCAGGATAACATTCATAATCATGGGATTATTTGCAACACATCATATCTACACAAATCACATATCAAAAACCCTAATGTGCTGACATATGATATCCAAACATTTTAGTGGGGTATAAAGGTTACCTAATTTCTACCAAAACAAACTTTACCCGTAAGCAGCTAAAAATGCTTAGGCTCCGTTTAATAAAATTTTATACCTAAAAATAATATCACAAATACCATATTAATATTAGATAAATAAAAAATATTTTTTATTAAAAATATTTATTAAATATGAAATTACCAAACTACCCTTATACCTTAAATATTATCTAAAGTTCACAAAAATTACACAATATAACTCATGGTGCATGTGCAGCATGTGCCATGCAAAATTGTGGCTCGGGTAAGGGTTTCAAGGTGGTGGTGGAAGGTGTGAGTTTTGGTTGTTGGGCGTAGGAGGTGAGGGAGGTGATGGCTGGTGGTTGTAGGGTGTGGTGTAGGTGGCTCGAAGGTGGTGGAGGTAGTGACACAAGCTGCAAAGAGAAAGGAACAGAGAAGGGAAAGAAGGGGACGAAAAGGAGAAGAAGAATAAGAAGGGGAGAAGTGCAGGTGTAAGTGATGAGTTCATATTTTTACACATTTTATACCCTTATAATCTTAGTTTTTGGTAGTTTATTTAACTAATATAGGAGAATAATTATTGTTTTATGCTTAAGTGGTAAAAATGGTAACAATTTTATTATTTGAGCTAAAATGATATAAATTAAGTAAATTTAGAATAAAATATTATTTATTAATTTTTATCAATTTATTTTGCAGGTTTTGTTTTAAATAAAAGAAAATTAAAAAAAAAAACCTTTGGACCAACGGCCGAAGGCCGAAGGCCCAAAAGGTCTGAAACAAAACGACGAGCCAGCAGCCGCACGCGAGAAAAGAAAAGTCAGCCGTAGGGCTGACGTGGCGAAAAGAAAAGGGCAGCTCGCGGCATTAAATAGAGAGCCGCAGGACGAGAAAAAAAAGACAGAAAAGAAAGGTGCGGCGCAGAGAGAAGAAAGGTGCGGCGTAGAGAAAAGAAAGGTGCGGCGCAGAGAGAAGAAAGGTGCGGCGTAGAGAAAAGAAAGGTGCGGCGCAGAGAGAAGAAAGGTGCGGCGTAGAGAGAAGAAAGGTGCGGCGCAGAGAGAAGGAGGGTGTGCGGCGCAGTGAACGAGAGACAGGAGGCTCGGGCGTGAGGAGCACGAGCCGCTGAGAGCCACACGTACAGAGGGTGCGTCAGGCAGAGCCACAGCACCGCAGGACGACGCACGGAAGCAGAGCGCCGCACGGAAATCGAGGCAGCACAGCGACGCACGAGGTCGACGCGCCATCAGCCGCCAGCCGAAGAAAAAGAAAAAGAGAAAGAAATTCTTGCACAGAAATAAAGGCCGAGAAGGAAGAAAAATTAGAGGAAGATTTAATACCGGTAGAATTTATTTCAGATAAAATTAATTTTTATCTGAATAAATTCTTGATCTTTAATTCAAAATTAATTCCGGTTATTTCTTTCTCTTATTTTTAATCTATATTTTAGATATATATTTTTGTGTAATTAATTCTTTAATTATGAGTGGCTAATTATTTATTGTTAGGGAATAATTTGAAACCCTAGATTATGGTATGATTTATAATTTTATTTTCTTTGTTTCGTGAGATTGTTTCTTGACTCTAAATTAATTGCTATCGTTTATATGTATGATTCTGTCCAGTATAATTTATTTGGTGCATGCCTTGTTCTGGTTCCTCATAAGTGACAGTATGTAGGATTATTTGCCTGCGAGGTGGCCGTCTAAATATACTAGAATTTATGTGTATAAATTGCAGCTAGGTTAGATAACAATTCACCTAATCGTTTTGTGATTCTAATCGAAGTGGTAAAACGTTTCGATACGTGTGGGTCAAGAATAGGAAATACAGCTAGACATGCTTTTTGTACTAGTCTGGGTACTTAGATTGACAGCCTTCCACTTACACTTAATGCATTAAATCTAGTTAAATATAGGAGCCGCTTGTTGCTGCTATACTGCTAGTATTTAATAGGGTTAATATTGGCGCTTTGTCGTATTAATTTAATTAAGGGAAGTAATATAAGGTGTATAGACCTGCTTTTGGTGTGCAACTTGGTCGATCTCTTTCTCACGATTAAAAGATGACTTAGAAATAAATATTATATTTTCAACCTAATCTAGTGGTGGATTTTTATTTCCCTAACATATTTCTCCTATCTGCTAGTTTCCCATTATTTTCCATTATTTTCGTTATTAGTTTACTTTATTCCATTTAATCCTTTTATTATTTTATTATTATTTTGATAAACCCCCATTAGTGTTTTTCTTATTTATTTATTTTAGGTTATTTAGTGTTTTTATTTTATTTATAGTTTAAGATAGTTAGATAGAGGTGAGCCCTCTCAATCCCCGGTTTAGAACGATACCCTTATTTACCAGTGCTACATTTGACAACAAGAGGGTTTAAATTGCGTGCCGGCTACGGTCGCACCAATTTTTGGCGCCGTTGCCGGGGATTGGTAACATTGCCTATATTATACTAGCAAGATTTTCTTAGTTTGTTTTTATATTTATTTTTTTATTTTTAGTACGGTTTACTCGGTTAAAGTGTTTTTCTTATTTCAGGAATCCACTGGTTGATGCACACGAGAAGAAAAGCACAAGGAGAGTTGATACCAGTGAATCTTGAGATAGAAAAATTCATTCGAGAAATTAGAAAGTCAAGAGTTTCTGGTTCTCCATCATCATCAACCGGTTCTGTTTATTTCACCCAAATGGAAGGTAATAGAAGTTTACGGGAGCTAGCAGCCCATAACATAGCTGTAGCTGTACCTACATGCATAGGCTATCCTGAACCAGCTGAAGGGAAAGAAAAGGATTTCGAATTAAAGTCCAGCCTACTTCATCGTCTTCCAACATTTCATGGTCTCCCAAGTGAAGATCCAAATAAATTCCTAAAGGAATTTCAATTTGTGTGTGTCTCCATGTGCCCAAAAGAGGCAGATCTTCAAATCTTGAAGCTCAAGGCATTTCCATTTGCCTTGATGGATGGTGCAAAAGACTGGCTTTATGAGTTATCAATAGGACGTACATACTCATGGGATAACTTAGCAAGTGCTTTCTTAGACAAATATTTTCCAGCATCACGTGTCACGGTACTCAGAAAGAGGATCACCGGGATCCAGCAAGAGCCTGACGAGTCATTTCATGCATACTACAATAGGTATAAGGTTTTGCTTTCACAATGCCCACAACACGGGATGAGGGAAGAGAATTTATTGCAATATTTCTATGAGGGTCTCACTCCATTAGAAAGGAATATGTTGGATGCAGCAAGTGGTGGTTCGTTTATGGACAAAGATCTTATTTCAGCACAAGCGCTATTGAAAAATCGAGCCTCCATTGCACAACAATATGATGGTCTTTCTATTCGTGAAAGAGTAAATGAGGTGAGTGTGAATAAATTTGATGATAAACTTCACCAATTCTCCACTCTTGTTTCGCAGATTGCAACAGCTACTGGAATTGTTACAACATGCGGAGTGTGTTCAGCAATAGGACATCCGAGTGAGAAATGTCCACAGATAATAGGAGGAGAGAACCATGCACAAGCTAATGCCATCGGATTTTCAAATACTTACCATCCAGGTATGCGTAACCATCCAAACTTTCGTTGGAAAGATAATAATAATGTTCTTAATCCTCCAGGTTTCAACCAAGTAGCACCAGGTTTTTATCAAAAACAGCAAGGAGGATTCTCTCAGACTAATGACAAATATGATAAGATTCTTGAAGAACTGATAAATGATAAAAAACTGCTGAGAGATGGACTGAATCAGCTGAATCAAAGTCAACTCAACATGGAAAAGAGAGTGATGAATATTGAAAGGCAAATTGGAGAATTGGTTACTAGTTTCAATCAATCGCATGATCCGGGAAAATTGCCAAGTAGCACTATACCAAATCCAAAGGGTAACTTTGAATCAGCAAATGCGGTGATAACCAGAAGTGGTAAATCAAGTGAAGATAATTCTCATAAATTCAAGGAGAATATTGAGAAATTGGAAGAAGATCCCGCTACAAAAGAAGGGGAGAGCATGAAGAAACAAGAGAATAAAAGCGGAAACCGACAAACGAGTGATGGAACAGCCAATGAACTGAAATTTGAAAGTTCTAGGAATGGTAAATCCTCTACTATTCCTAATAACGTTATAACTAATCCTATTTCTGCAGCTCCTTTTCCTAGCAGGTTATCCAAATCAAAGAAAGATGAGAGTGATCAAGCAATTTTGGATACATTTAAGAAGGTGCAAGTTAACATTCCACTCCTAGAGGCTATCAAACAAGTGCCTAAATATGCAAAATTCTTAAAGGAATTGTGCACCACACGGAAAAGACTACGGGAAAAGGAAGTGGTGAAGATGAGTGAGCAATTGTCTGCGGTTATACAAAGAAAGCTACCTCCAAAATGCAAGGATCCTGGAAGTTTCACAGTTCCATGCGTAATTGGTAACAATAAGTTTGAAAATGCTATGCTAGACCTAGGTGCATCTATTAATGTTATGCCATATTCTATTTATGCATCTTTAGGTTTAGGAGAGCTTAAGAAAGATAATGTGATCATTCAACTTGCTGATCGTTCTAACGCATTCCCTAAGGGACTTGTAGAAGACGTTCTTGTGCAGGTTGATACACTTATTTTCCCAGCAGACTTTTATGTGCTGGATATGGACGATAGCATATCAAGTCCAATGCCATTGCTATTGGGAAGACCTTTCATGAGAACTGCTCGCACAAAAATAGATGTTCATACTGGTTCTCTTACCATGGAATTTGATGGGGAAGTCATAAGCTTCAATATTTTTAACACTATGAGATACCCCATGGATGATCATTCTTGTTTTACTATTGACACTATTGATTTGTTAGTACAGGATTATTTTGAGGAGAACAAGGAGGACCATTTAGATACCACTCTTGTGAAAAGTTTAGGATTGGATAAAAAGGGGGAAATGATTCCATTGGAGGAAATAGAAGCAATACTTGCACCACATCTTGTGCATATGGTATCACACATGGAGGCAAACCCTCCATATCGGTATGGATTCCCTCCTCTTTCAATTCCTTTATCTACTAACAAACCCATAACTTCTGTGATTCAAGCCCCCATATTAGAACTCAAACCATTACCGGATCACTTGAAGTATGCTTACTTAGGAGATGATGAAACCCTTCCGGTGATTATATCTTCAAAGTTAACAGATGAAGAAGAGAGGAAGCTCTTAGGAGTTCTCAAGAATCACAAGACTGCTATTGGATGGACGCTAGCAGACATCAAGGGAATAAGCCCTACTATGTGTGTTCATCACATACTTCTTGAGGATGGAGCAAAGCCAACTAGAGAAGCTCAACGTAGGCTTAATCCTCCTATGATGGAAGTAGTGAAGAAAGAGATCATCAAGTTATTGGATTGTGGAGTTATCTACCCTATCTCAGATTCTAAATGGGTGGCACCTATACATGTGGTTCCTAAGAAGTCAGGGGTTACAGTGGTGAAGAACGAGGAGAATGAACTTGTCCCTCAAAGGACAGTGACGGGATACCGAGTATGCATTGACTACAGGAAGCTGAATGCCACGACAAGAAAAGACCACTTCCCACTACCATTCATTGATCAAATGCTCGAGAGATTGGCTGGTCATTCCTATTATTGCTTTCTTGATGGCTACTCCGGTTATAACCAAATTCATATAGCGGAGGAGGATCAAGAGAAGACAACTTTCACATGTCCATTTGGCACATTTGCCTACCGACGCATGCCCTTCGGGCTATGCAATGCCCCTGGTACTTTCCAAAGATGTATGATTAGTATTTTCTCTGACTACATTGAGAAAATTATTGAGGTTTTCATGGATGACTTTAGTGTTTTTGGCGACACTTTTGAATCTTGTCTTGAAAATCTGAATTTAATTTTGAAACGATGTGAAAAAACTAACCTTGTGCTTAATTGGGAAAAGTGTCATTTCATGGTGACACAAGGAATTGTACTCGGTCATGTTGTGTCATCTAGAGGGCTAGAGGTTGATAAGGCTAAAGTAGATACTGTGCGTTACTTACCCTCTCCCACTTGCGTGAGAGAGGTGCGTTCTTTTCTTGGACATGCAGGTTTCTACCGCAGGTTTATAAAAGACTTCTCTAGCATTGCACGACCATTGACACGCCTCTTACAGAAGGAGGTGATATTTGAATGGAGCAAAGAATGCCAACAAGCATTTGACGAGCTAAAAAGGCTTTTGACTACTGCTCCAGTGATATTACCGCCAGATTGGTCCCTGCCATTTGAAATCATGTGTGATGCCTCTGACTATGCAATTGGAGCAGTTTTGGGGCAAAGAAAGGATAAAAAGCCATACGCCATCTACTACGCTTCAAGGACTCTAAATGATGCTCAGTTGAATTACTCAACTACCGAGAAAGAACTATTGGCTGTGGTATTTGCTCTTGAGAAATTTAGGTCATATTTGCTTAAAACGAAAGTTACCATATTTACTGACCATGCAGCTTTGAAGTATCTGTTGTCTAAGAAAGACGCAAAGCCACGATTGATACGATGGGTACTTTTATTACAAGAATTTGATGTGGAAATTAAGGACAAGAGAGGTAGTGCGAACGTAGTGGCAGATCATCTGAGCCGAATGATTCAAGATGGTGAACCCATACCATTAATCGAAAATTTCCCAGATGAGCAGCTCTTTGGGATACAGGTAAGTACACCATGGTTTGCTGATATAGTGAATTATTTAGTAACAAATAAGTTGCCCACCGACATGCCACGATCCATAAGAACAAAAATTAGAAAAGAAGCATCCCAATATGTTTGGGATGATCCCTATTTGTGGAAATTCGGTAATGATGGTATAATTAGGAGATGTGTCTCTGATTCAGAATTCGAGCATATTCTAGCACATTGTCATACATTGCATTGTGGGGGACATTTTGGTGCTAAAAAGACCGCCTTCAAGGTCCTTGAAGCAGGTTTTTATTGGCCAACAATATTTAGCGATGCCAATGATTACTGTAGGCGATGCGATAGATGTCAGAGATCAGGTAATATTGGTCCCAAAGACCAAATGCCCTTAACTTCTATTATAGCTGTAGAAATTTTCGACGTTTGGGGCATTGACTTTATGGGACCCTTTCCATCTTCTAAAGGTTTCCTCTATATTCTTCTTGTAGTAGACTATGTATCAAAATGGGTGGAAGCAATTGCCACCCGGACTAACGATTCTCGTGTAGTTGCAGGGTTCCTTCAATCTCACATTTTCTCTAGGTTTGGTATGCCTAGAGTAATCATTAGTGATGGAGGATCACATTTTTGCAATAGGACAATTGACGCCTTGCTACGTAAGTATGGGGTGACACATAAAGTCTCTACACCCTACCATCCTCAAACTAGCGGGCAAGCCGAAGTTTCCAACCGAGAAATAAAGAAGATCCTAGAGAGAACTGTGAGCCCAAATCGAAAGGACTGGAGCCAAAGGCTAAATGATGCTTTATGGGCTTATAGGACAGCCTATAAAACGCCTATAGGTATGTCTCCCTTTCGACTCGTTTATGGAAAGGCATGCCATCTACCGGTGGAGCTGGAATACAAGGCATGGTGGGCTGTTAAGAATTTGAACATGAGTATCGACTCAGCTGGAACGCATAGGAAGCTACAACTTCATGAATTAGAAGAAATAAGGGATGACGCTTTTGAAAGTGCTATGGTATACAAGGAGAAGACAAAAGCTTTTCATAATAAGATGATTCGTGGAAAGTCATTTGTTGTGGGACAAAAAGTGCTACTCTATCATTCGCGTCTTCGCTTATTTCCAGGTAAGTTGCATTCTAGATGGGTTGGTCCTTTTATCGTTACTAATGTTTTCCCTTATGGAGCAATACAGATCAAAAGTGAGAAGACGGGGAATGAGTTCAAGGTAAACGGTCACAGGCTTAAGCCCTATTATGAGTCATTCATGGAGCATAACGTTGAAGAAGTGCACCTACAAGATGGACCCACACCGAACGAGTAGACCACTACAATGTCAGGCTGAAGACATAAAAACAAGCGCTGCTTGGGAGGCAACCCAATGTCATAAGGGAGTTTTCTATCCTTTATTTATTTATTTATTTATTTTAGTTTGTTTTCTCCATACTTAAAATTACATGTTTCTTTAGTTGTTTACACATTGAGGACAATGTGTGATTTAAGTGTGGGGGTGTATGTGTTTTATTATTTTCAAAAAAAAAAATTGTTGTTTTAAAAAAAAAAATTTTTTTTTAGAGTTTTTAGAGTGTTTAGTATTTTTAGAGTCGTAGGAACCCTTAACTAGTTAATGAGGAATATATCTTTGAAATCTCACGAAAAGAAGATCATGAAATCGAGATAAAGTAAGTGGAGATTTTTTGTGTTAATTTTGATATAGGGAACACATATCTATGTGCCTAAGTTTGAATAGAGAAAGAACATGTATGATTTTCTAACCACCGACATGGCATGTTGAGATTCGTCACATTCCTTAGTGAGATTTTGAACCATATGTACCTTCTTTTTCTGAGCGAGTTTACACAAAATCATCTATTTTTCTTGGCTTCAAAATCTTCTTTGTAAACCTCATATATGTTTAATTGTTTTGATCAAATTATTTGCCATAGATCATGTAATGGACTATAGAGATTACTAGAACTTACTCTTGTACTAGTCGAAGCTTATAGTCAAAACATGCTCTGATTGAGAAAATGATAAAGGCAGCTTAGGAATTTTCCATCACATGACCAAAGAGCTTAACCTAATTTGTGTATCCATGATATACATCCCATAGAAACCCTTTTGAGCCTATACATGGAGCATACATTTTTTTTTATTACCCACATTTAATAACCTTCGGGCCTTAATGTCCTTACCTTTGCTTAAAGCTAGTGGAAGGAAATCAAATCGTTATGGATATAAAGAGTGGTGGTAAATGTGTGTGTGAAAGAAATATATGTATTGATGCTAAGAAAGGGGATTGGTTATGTGGAAAAAAAAAATGAAAAAAAAAAGAAGTAAAAAAAAAAGAAAGAAAAAAAAATGTTGGGATATAAGGAAGAGAGGGAGTTATAGAGATGATGTTGAGAATTCTCTATTCATGTTACATCTTATTTTGAAGGTGGAGAGGTGTATCATTAATCATTGATGTGGAGATATGCTTATATTTAATCTAATTATTAGATTCCACTAGCTCTTGATCTTTTTAGCACCACACACCTAAAATAATCCATACCCGTCTTTACCTTAAACCCCATTACAACCAATAAGTAAGTCCTATTTGATTCTTGAGATGAGCAGCCTTTGATCTGTTGGAGATTAGTTACAAGAGTTAAGCATATGGTTCGGTCCATTTGGCAAATATTTGGTATCTTTCATGAGGTTTTATCCACCAAAATATGAGCCTTCTTTGTTTATACATGTGAGTCGTTTATTAATTTTATCATCTTAACTCACATACATGAGTGTTTTTATACATTTGTAGCCATGAATCTAAGAGAGAAAAAAAAATATAGAGGGTATCCATAGTGAGGATGGATCTTGATGTGACTAAGGCGTGGTAGATTTTCATCCATAATATTGATCTGTTCATACCTGTCATGTCTATGTGTGAACCATATGTTGGAATTGATTCTTTAAATCTCCCAATGCTGAATTTTGATTGATTGCTAATCTTGACATTTGAAAGTAAAAGATTCTGAGACAAATATGGTTAAGGGTGTTAGGTATATTGTTTTATTTTTATTTTTTTATTTATTTAATTTTATTTAGGTGTGATTTTTATTTTATTTGTGTGTGATTTTGTGGGTATATCATCTGCGAAACCCTCACGAGACCTTACTCGTCCTCAATGGGTGACCTAGGGGTTTAAAGGGCTTGTTGCACATGCTAAGTGCAATCGTGAGACCTACGAAAGTGGCTAGTTAATTTAATTTTAATTGTTTAGAATAATAACTTGCTTGAGGACAAGCAAGAAGCTAAGTGTGGGGGTGTGATGAGTTCATATTTTTACACATTTTATACCCTTATAATCTTAGTTTTTGGTAGTTTATTTAACTAATATAGGAGAATAATTATTGTTTTATGCTTAAGTGGTAAAAATGGTAACAATTTTATTATTTGAGCTAAAATGATATAAATTAAGTAAATTTAGAATAAAATATTATTTATTAATTTTTATCAATTTATTTTGCAGGTTTTGTTTTAAATAAAAGAAAATTAAAAAAAAAAAAAAAACCTTTGGACCAACGGCCGAAGGCCGAAGGCCCAAAAGGTCTGAAACAAAACGACGAGCCAGCAGCCGCACGCGAGAAAAGAAAAGTCAGCCGTAGGGCTGACGTGGCGAAAAGAAAAGGGCAGCTCGCGGCATTAAATAGAGAGCCGCAGGACGAGAAAAAAAAGACAGAAAAGAAAGGTGCGGCGCAGAGAGAAGAAAGGTGCGGCGTAGAGAAAAGAAAGGTGCGGCGCAGAGAGAAGAAAGGTGCGGCGTAGAGAAAAGAAAGGTGCGGCGCAGAGAGAAGAAAGGTGCGGCGTAGAGAGAAGAAAGGTGCGGCGCAGAGAGAAGGAGGGTGTGCGGCGCAGTGAACGAGAGACAGGAGGCTCGGGCGTGAGGAGCACGAGCCGCTGAGAGCCACACGTACAGAGGGTGCGTCAGGCAGAGCCACAGCACCGCAGGACGACGCACGGAAGCAGAGCGCCGCACGGAAATCGAGGCAGCACAGCGACGCACGAGGTCGACGCGCCATCAGCCGCCAGCCGAAGAAAAAGAAAAAGAGAAAGAAATTCTTGCACAGAAATAAAGGCCGAGAAGGAAGAAAAATTAGAGGAAGATTTAATACCGGTAGAATTTATTTCAGATAAAATTAATTTTTATCTGAATAAATTCTTGATCTTTAATTCAAAATTAATTCCGGTTATTTCTTTCTCTTATTTTTAATCTATATTTTAGATATATATTTTTGTGTAATTAATTCTTTAATTATGAGTGGCTAATTATTTATTGTTAGGGAATAATTTGAAACCCTAGATTATGGTATGATTTATAATTTTATTTTCTTTGTTTCGTGAGATTGTTTCTTGACTCTAAATTAATTGCTATCGTTTATATGTATGATTCTGTCCAGTATAATTTATTTGGTGCATGCCTTGTTCTGGTTCCTCATAAGTGACAGTATGTAGGATTATTTGCCTGCGAGGTGGCCGTCTAAATATACTAGAATTTATGTGTATAAATTGCAGCTAGGTTAGATAACAATTCACCTAATCGTTTTGTGATTCTAATCGAAGTGGTAAAACGTTTCGATACGTGTGGGTCAAGAATAGGAAATACAGCTAGACATGCTTTTTGTACTAGTCTGGGTACTTAGATTGACAGCCTTCCACTTACACTTAATGCATTAAATCTAGTTAAATATAGGAGCCGCTTGTTGCTGCTATACTGCTAGTATTTAATAGGGTTAATATTGGCGCTTTGTCGTATTAATTTAATTAAGGGAAGTAATATAAGGTGTATAGACCTGCTTTTGGTGTGCAACTTGGTCGATCTCTTTCTCACGATTAAAAGATGACTTAGAAATAAATATTATATTTTCAACCTAATCTAGTGGTGGATTTTTATTTCCCTAACATATTTCTCCTATCTGCTAGTTTCCCATTATTTTCCATTATTTTCGTTATTAGTTTACTTTATTCCATTTAATCCTTTTATTATTTTATTATTATTTTGATAAACCCCCATTAGTGTTTTTCTTATTTATTTATTTTAGGTTATTTAGTGTTTTTATTTTATTTATAGTTTAAGATAGTTAGATAGAGGTGAGCCCTCTCAATCCCCGGTTTAGAACGATACCCTTATTTACCAGTGCTACATTTGACAACAAGAGGGTTTAAATTGCGTGCCGGCTACGGTCGCACCAGTAAGTGGTGTTGGGTGGTTGCGGGTGATGGTACAAGAGGTGGTCGGCTGGCAGCAGGCAATAGGGAGGAGCTACATTGGTGGAGAAAAGGGAGGGGGAGACGTGGCCACAGTAACGGTGGCGGCTGTAGGGGTGTCGAAAGGGAGAGAAGGAGAGGAGGCAAGGCCGTAGGGGAGGCTGGGGCCGTCTGCTTGCTCGGGGTCATAGGTTGAAGGAGTTGACGATGTAATACCTTAAAATTTTTCTAAACCTAATCCTATATCATTAATACTTTAATCAGATTATAATCTTAATAAAATGTCATTATAGCCTTTTTCAAATTTCTTAATACTAAAATCTTAACCTAATATGAATCAGTGACCCAGATAAATTATATTTCGCAACCTAATCTTAATTCAAGTAAATTTTATTACTATCCCTACCTATTTTAGCTAATCAACTATATATAAAACTAACTCCAAGCTTTTCCTTTTCTTTTTCTCTTTTTCTCTTTTCCCTTTTCTTTCTCCTTTTTCCTTTCTCATTTCTTCTACATCACACACCGAAATGCTTGACTTTGAATTGCTTACAACTTATAGCCCACAACCATCACTCTCACCCTCTACTACATCCATCATCATCACCACCATCATCCCTCACCCTCACCATCTAGTGCTACTACTACCATCACCCTCTGCACCATCTACCCCTGCCATTTCAATTTCACACAACATACACACAAACAACCATCACCATCTCATGTTGCTGCCCTTGCCATTTTTCACCCAACACTCCACCATTCCCTTATTAAATTTCTTCCTCACTTTTCTGCCATGACCTCTGCATTGTCATCCCCATATCCTATGCGTTTGCATGCCACCATGTGTAACACCCCCAAAATTCACTACTAAAAAATTTTGTTTTAATTAAAAAATTAAGCGGAAGCAAAACAACAAATTTTGGGGATGCTACCTCCACACTTAGTACTAAACCGGTTTCCTTATACTGTTCCAATACCAAGTGTTAAGGCTAAAAAGGAATAGAACACAATTTACACAAATTCAAACTTTCATTTAAATCAAAATATCGCGTTAAAGACTTTACAAGAGATAAAACCCATTATTATTAGTTATAAGAGTAAAGTCATTAAACACAGAATTAATAAGTTTAAAAGAGAACCCTAAAAAACTTCCCGGACAATCCTTACACTCTCACTCGATAACAACTTAAATAGCACTTGCGGCTAACCCGCAAGGAACACTGCCTATTGACTAGGCAAGGGCCCACAAACGTAACCCTTCAGTACTATAGTACTGAGTAACTCTTTCTACTAGACTAAAAAGTAGGAGCTGCATGTAACACATCATACAAAAACAATTGTAAAAACAATAACATATACAAGCACAGAGATAATCACAATAGCATAAGAGCCAATACACAATGCAACACAACATATAATAGGAGAGGCATAATGCAAGGTCCATTTACTTAGTAATTCCATCAGTTACCAAGAGTGACAGGCGCCAAGTCCATACTCATACTATATCAATAGATCATAATGGTGAAATCAACATTGTTTCATCTTAAGCCATTAATTAAACATTATTCGACACCATCTCTCTAATTATATCCATGTGAGTACAGGAACCCACTATTATAGTCGATGGATCAAAAATACACTCTGGGGCAGAACGCAACTGGCCATTATTATTTATCGGTGGACCGGTCTCTAGGACAAAAGGCTCATAGCCACTATTCTCACTGGAGGATTGGTTCAGCCTTGACTCACATGGTGTTCCACTATAAGTGATTAGTATATTTTCCATGATTTATTAACATCCAAGGTTTGGTTTATTAAACTCAGGATCCCCCACTATTATAGTTGGTGGACCAGAATACACTATAGGGTAACACGCACCTGGCTACTATTATAACCGGTAGATCGGTACATATATACAACCTCTAGGGCAAAACGCTCCTAGACACTATTATAACCTGTGTTACATGGGGATGGGGATGGGGACAGGAAACGGGGACAGAACAAAACGCGGAAACGGTATTTTATAAAAATTAAGGAAACAGGGACGGCAGGAAACGTAAAAAAATTATATATATACATATTATATATATATATATATATATATATTCTTAAAATAGATTAAATTTACTTAAATTATTACTTATATTAGTTAATTTTAATTATAAATAATTATTTTTTAATAAAAAATTAATTAAATAATCTTTTTTAATGAAAATATTAATTAAATAATTTTAATATAAATTTTAACCCCAAAACATTTCCAAAGGAGGAAATGTTTCCGGGAAGGGGGACGACACCTGATTGCCGTTCCCGTGCATCAATGATTATAACCGGTGGACTAGTACAAATGATATAATCCATCTAGGCTCAGCTCAATAATCTTTCACTTTAAATAATTTGTGTTTTCCATTTAATTAACGCAACAAGTTCATTTATTAACTCAAGGGGGAGATCATAAACCCGGAGACACAAAGGTACACTGGTCATATTGGCTCATACAAGCAACACAATACCCCTCAACCATCAACCCAAGGACACAAAGGTATCTGGCTCGCACTGGTGCACGAGGACACACAATACCCTACCAACAAAGACACCTAATCTATAAGTATGCATACCACCTAAATAGGTCCGTAGAGTTAGATAGAGTAAGATGTAGGGCTTGGCTGGGGCACTAAGGCACACCGGCAAAAATCCAGAATAATTGTGGGCTAAACCACGTTTTTAAGGTAGCGACCCCTAAAGAGCCATCGTTCCCAATATTGCGGTCTTCCACTTTAATTATTAATGTCTTAATTAAAGTGAACACGAGAAACACATCAATCACATACTTAATCATTTTTTATTTATTTATGTTCTTATTAAGTTATCCTTATTAGCATTATTGTCCATGTTAACTTAAATAGTCCACTAGGGCTATCCTAGGTTTCAATTCTTATACTTAGGCACCTTAAGTCAAAATGACCAAAATGCTCCTAAGGCTAAGGCATCCTTTTATCCTTTAATTTCATTATAGAAATCATCTTCATTTATTCACATGCCACAATAGGTTATCTCATCATAATTGTAATACGGGTCATAGAATCAAGTGTTCTATATCGAAGGATCATGGAATACATAAACCTTAACATGTACTCCTAACGCGTCCAACACACATTTCCATGCATAATCAACAATAAAGGCACTCCTTTCATGATTATGAAATAAATATCATATCATACCCTTAATAATCCATTCAACCCTATGTCATACAATATCCTTATGATATTCACTGATTTACCAAAATATCCTTATCCTTATAATATACATGGTTATACTTAAACAAGTGATACTAAGGTCATAAACCCTTATCGTATAATTTAATATTACTTATGTCTTATTGTGAAGGCCTTTTAATCCATTAACATATTATAAGCAATTTATTGATTTACCCCTCCATAGTTACAAAATTACTAAAATACTCCTATTGCTTCCATATTTATTAGAACACCCCTTTAATTGTCAAATTACCAAGTTGTCCTTAATACTTGTTTAATTACCAAAATACCCTTTTTATTTGTTAAATTACCAAATTACCCTTCATACTTGTATAATTACCAAAATACTCATCATAGTTGTTAAAATTACCAAATTGTCCTTCGGGCTTGTTAAATTACCAAATTACCTTTCATACTTATTAAAATTACCAAATGACCCCCCCTCATGTGTGTTAAATTACCAAATTACCCTCCATACTTTTAAATTACCAATTTATCCCTTGTCGTGCCAAATTAACAAAATACCCCTCTTACTTACTAAATTACCATACTGCCCTTCTATTCTTAAAATTACCAAGTTACCCCTTTTTCATTCCAAAATTACTAAAACTACCCTTCTTATTTAATAATTCACCAAATTACCCCTTTCTCATGCTAACATGCCAAAATACCCTTCTCATTTAACATTTAACCAATTCACCCCTATTCCGTGTAAAATTACTAAGAAGGAAGGGAAAAGAAGAGAAGAAGGGAGGGGTTGCAAGGGAATTTTGAGCAAGGTGAGGTAGGGTGGTGGTAGGGGAGGTGTTAGGGGGTTAAGGGGTGGCTGTGGCAGTAGTGAAAAAGGGGAGACGGCAGTGCAAGGTGGTGGTGCAGGGTGGAGGTCGAGGAGGGGAAGAAAATAGAAAGGAAGGGAAGGGTGGCTGTAGGGGTGAGTGGTGGTTGTAGAGTGGTGTAGGGAGGAAGTAGGGGAGGCCAGGGGGTTGCTATGGTGGTCGGTTGAACAGTAGAGGCGGCAATTGAGGGTGGCAACACAAAAAATGGGAGACGAGAGGAGAAGGAAAGAAAGAAAAAGAGAGGTTCTCCAGGGGGAAAGAAGAGACTCAAGGGAGAAGTAGATAGAGCAGAGGAGAAGGAAATAACGAGAAGAAAAGGAAGAGGGAAATGAGGACAGGCATGGCTTAAGTAGGTTGGTTGTAGGATGTAGGGGGTTGGGGAAGATGTCAATGAGAAGAGGAGGAGGAGGAAAAGGAAAGAAAAGAGGCATGCAGGAGGCCCTGTGCGTGGTCAAAAATGGAAGGGAATGGGACGAGAGAGAGAGGGAGAGGGCAAACTATAATGGCAGGTGCAAAGGGAAAGGTTATGGTTGAAGGTGAGTGTAGGGAGAGGTTGTTTGGTTTGGTACAAGGGTAAAGGAAGAAGAAGAATAATAAGAAGAAGAAAAGGGGAGGCAAGCCAGTATTGAGGGGAGAGGATGAGTGACGGGTTGGCCCACATATGAGGGAGGAGGAAGGAAGAGGAGTTGTTGGGTTGGCCCAACCACAGGGAAGGAAAGAAAAAAAAGAAGAAGGGAGGTGTGGGTCGGATGAAATAGGGAGAAGAGAAGGGGGCCAACAGCCTAGCGGGGGAGGGAAAGAAGAAGCGGGTGGGGTGGCCCAAAGGAGGAAGGAAAGAAGAAAAGGAAAAAGGAGGAAAAGAAACGGAAAAAAAAAGGAAAAAAAGGGGAAATAAAAATAATTTTGGAATTTGGGTGTTTAATTATTTAGATGGATAAATTAATTTAATAAATTGATTTATTTAAAATTAAAAATATTAATTTAAGAGTGTAATTTTAGTAAAATATGGGTTTGAAAAATTATTGAAATAAAATGAGTATGATAAAATAAAAATATTTTTTAATTTATTAAATAATCATATCCATTTTTATAAACCTAAAAGTCCACAAAATAATTAAATTATTCCAATGAGGATTAAGTATTAAATTCTAGGTTTTAAAATTTTGGCTGTGTGTGTGTGTATATATATATACCACTCATCACTCTCCTTCTCCCTCATTTATTTGTTCCACTGTAACATAAATTGTCTACTAAACATCACCTACCTGATCCGCTTTCTTTTTCTTCTTCTTCTTCTTCTTCTTCTTCTTCCTTCCCATGCTCTATTTTGTATGCCGAACCACCTCCATCACCACCGTGCACCACTACAACCACCAAGCACTGCCCAAAGCCTGGTGGACCAACCACCAAGGCCACGCCAACACTCCCATTCGTTGTTTCCAGTCATTCCAGTCGACCACTGCCGCTTTTTTGTCTTCTTTCCTCATGTCCATCGCATTTTTGGTGAGACACATGACTCAAACATGACCTCACGCACACCCGTGCAATACTAATTTTTCTTATTGCAGGCCCATGCAAACCAGCACAGTTTGTCATTATACCCTCACACGGCTTGCACACATCCTTCGCACGTTTGTGTGCACCTGTTCATTATTTTCCTATGTAATTTTTTGTCAAGCATGACCGTGACTCTTCGCACAACCTGCCCGTGCATGATCCAAGCTCATAAACTGGGTGTGCATCATCTTCCACACATCCGTGTAGCCTCCTCATTTCGGCTATGCACCCTCTTTTCACACCCAAACCTTATCCACACAACACTAAAATTTCACCATAGAACCATCACACATTCCACCACAATTCCATGCAACTCAAGCTTCCCTTTAACTCCGGTTATTTTTATTTTTACCTTTATTTACCTTAAATTTCCGTTGGTTATAATCTTCAAGCCTAAACGTGTATTATCTTTTTTTAGGTGTTTTTCGGATGATCTCAGAGGAAGAGGTATAGGATTGCATGCATAGAGCCTGGTATCTTTGTTGGTAAGGATACACATCGTAGCTAGGATTTTATGTGTATGTGTATGTGTATGTGTATGTGCTTTTATTAGACATGTGATATGATTAAGGTTATATTGTGATATGATATCTTGAGTAATGAGATTCAGAAGTATGCTTTTTATATAAATGTTGGATATGGTATCTAAGTAAATAATTGAGGATGCATGTTCTGAATGGATATTGTAGATGTATATATATTGGTATTGAGATTATTAGACCTTGGGAGAGTATAAGCACTTTTAACTACCTAAGGGTATTATTGTCATTTGAGGATAATTATTTGGTTCTAAGTCTGTTATTAAATTTATGTCTTGTATGTTACATGTGTTCTGTATAATAATCTTGAATACACAATCAACTCTAATAATATATTAATCATTTAAAGTGCAAGATCACGCGAGTTGGCTGATGTGTTTACATGGGTCCATTCCACCAAATCATAATAATGGATCATGTGTCTTATCCTTGAGAGGTGGATAAATCCGTTCCACTGGATTAAGAATAGTGGGGCTCCATGCTCAATGTGAATAAATATAAAATTAAGAAATAAAGTATTAATGGAAAATATACTAATCATTTATAGTGAAAGGCTACGTGAGTCAAGACTGGGCTGTTGAGTTAGTCCCATCAGATAAATAATATTATCTCAGGTGTTCTGTCCTTGAGAAGTGCATCAGACTGTTCCAATTATTTAAGAATAGTGGCTCATGAGAATTTGTGCTTTGAGAGGTATTGAGTATATTCCCCCGGATAATAATAGTGGCTTAGGTGTTTTATCTCTGAGAGGTGTTTCATACAATTCCACCGATTTAAGAATAGTAAGGTCCCTGAACTCATCATAATTACAAGATTGGAATATTATATAATTATATAGAAAGACTTGAAATCATTATTTACCTGGCATGGTTTTATATTATCTTACGTATGCTTATTCTCTAATTTGAATTAATGTATTATGTGTAATCCTACTTCGACTATATTGTTACCTTACTTAGTACATATCGTATTGATCATCTATTTTATGGGTGTTGCTCATTCAAACAACTAGATTTATTTGTGCATGTCGAGGCTGACCCATTGGACGAGTTCACAACTTTTGATGAGTTATATGTAGAGGATTGACTTTGGTGTCATTGTTATGGGCGTAGAGTCATGTTATCCGGTTGATATATTTACCCATATACTTTTTCGGAATCTTTGATCCATGGTATCCCTTAGTTTGTATTTTGTTATTGTAATTCGGAGTTAACCTCCAAACTCGTATTGTATTTGTAAAATTTCTTCCATTTTTAATTCCCTTGATTTACAATGAATGGTTTTAGCCTTGTGATTGATGTAAGAAGGGTTGGGCAAACTAGACTTTTATCAATTACGACAATAACATCCAATATTTTGCTTATATGCTTCTGCTGTAACATAAAATTTTTTGGTTCTAAAAATTGGGGTGTTATAAGTTGGTATCAAAGCTAAGTTTTGATCACCGTGTTTTGTTTATAAATTTTAGTTTTTATAAGTCAAAGGTTCACAAGAATAAATAATGATATTAATTTATTAAATAATTTTATCTATTTTTGTAATTCAAAGGTTCACAAGAATAATTAAATAAATATTTTAAAGGTTAAATTTTTTTGGATAAAAGGTTAAACATTTAAATTTTAGGTTATAAAAATTCCGAGTGTTACAATTTAGGTAATTCCCATTCATAAGTGTTATTACCAAATTTTCTTAAGGTTTGAAATGGCTAGTCGGCTCTTGGCATTAGTTTGTTTTTTCTTAAGTTTGGAAATATGTTTTTTTTTCTTAAGTGTAACCAAACTAATTATCATAGGGAACACACTTGTTCAATTTTATTTTTATTCGCTTGAGTTTGGTATTTAGCATTAGATTTCTCAATGTTATTTTTAATTTGATTATAATGACTCAGAGAATTTAATTCTTTCTTTTGTATCATAGTTCTTAATATCACATTTCTTTAATGAAAACATATTAAAAGGAAAATAAGGATTAAATCCATAGGTAACTTTAAATGGATTCGGTTGAGTTGAGGTAGAAGGACTCCTATTATATGCAAATTTAGCATGTGCAAGTTTTATATCCCAATCTTTTCTACTCTTGTTAACTAGTCCTCGTAGTAAATTTTCTAAAGTTCTATTAATCACTTTGGTTTGGCCATCCATTTGAGGATGATGGGATGTACTAAACAACAACTTAATACCTAACATATGCCAAAGTATTTCCAAAAGTAGTTCAAAACTTTTATATCTCAATCTGAAACTATACTTTTAGGAATACCTTGTAACCTTACCAAATCTTTGAAATATAAATTTGCCACATGAGTTCCATCATCGGTTTTATGATAAGGAATAAAATGTGTCATTTTAGAAAACCTATCAATGACTACCATAATAGAATCATTTCTCCTTTGTATCCTTGGTAACCCTAGGATAAATTCCATACTAACCCTTCCCATGGTTGACTAAGAATTAGTAAAGGAGTATACAACCCCTTATCGAAGAAACGCTTATTCTTTTGACAAGTCACACATCTCCCAATAATATATTATACCAATGTTATCATTCGTGCCTAATAGGATGCTCTTGTGATATTTCCATAGATTTATGGACACCAAAATGACCAGCTATAATTCTTTAAAAAGTAAATCACACACACGAGATCGATGTATACATAATTTTTTAAGCTTGAAAAAAAAGTCATCTTGAAGCACATAATTACCATGATTATGATTCTTTTTAGATGAATCATAAATCTTATAGAAATATTCATCTTTTGCATATAATTCTTTCAACATTTCAAAACCTAATAACTTAGCATCAAACATGACAAATATCAAAGATCTTCTCGATAATGCATATACTACCATATTTTCTTTGCCATCAAAATGTTTGACAGAAAACACAAAGGATTGTAAGATACTAACCCATTTTGCATGCCTAGGAATAAATTTCTTTTGTCCATGAAAATATTTCAAACTTTCACGATTTGAATGAAAAAAAATTGGTTTAGATCACAAATAATCGCATTATGGTTCTAGCCTTCTTATGATGGAATATAATTCTTTATCATGCGTGGAGTAATTCAATTTGACCCCATTTAATTTTTCACTAAATAATACAATGGCCCATTTTTCTTATGATAGTAAACCTCTTATCCCTACCCCCATTAGCATCATAATTAACTTCAAACAATGTATCAAAGTTAGGTAAGGATAGTGCAGGTTCATTATATAGCTTGTCTTTCAAAGTGTCAGTAGCTTAAGTTGCATCCTCTCCCCATTTGAATTTGCCTTTCTTCATGAGATATGTAATTGGTATGAAATAAGTTGATAAGTTTTTGGTGAATCTTCTATCACCAAAAACTTGCTAGCCCATAGAATTTCCTCACCTCATGAATATGTTCAAGTATAGGCCAATCTTAAATAGCATGAATATTTATGGGATCCACTTTTATACCTTCGTTGTTTACATTATAAACTAGGAAAGAAACACTCACAAGTATAAAATCACATTTTACCATTTTCCCATAGAGTTTAGCTTCCCTTAGTTTATCAAATACTCTCCTCAAATGAATAAGATGATTGTGCTTATTTTTACTATACACAAGTATATTGTTTAAGTACACCACAATGAATTTTTCAAGAAAATGATGAATAATTTCATTCATTAGTGTCATAAGTAAACTACGTGAATTACACAAACCAAATGGCATCACAATCCATTCATAAAGACCATATTTCATTTTAAAGGTCATTTTCCATTCATCCCTTTCCCTTATCCTAATTTATATCACTCTTTAGATCTATTTTTGACCATTCTTGTGACCCACACAATTAATATAACATGCCATCTAATCTAGGCATAGAAAATTGATATTTTATAGTTATATTGTTTAAAACTCTAGAGTAAATACATATGCGCTATGTACCATCATTTTTTGGAACAAGTAATGTAGGTGCCCAACATGGACTCATACTCTCTTTCACATATTCGTTTCCTATGAGATATTGTATTTGATAAGTAATTCCTTATCTTATTTTGGATTACATGTATATGCAATTCGATTGGGGAAACACACACCAAGAATTAATCTATAGTATGTTATATTTCTCTTTTAGGTTGTAATCCAGGTGGTAAGTCATTAGGAAATACATTATTATACTCATAAATAAACTCATTTAGCTAAGGACTAATATCATTTTTCTCCCCTTGTAGGCGTTCTTTGATAATCAAAGATTAACAACAACCTTCTTTCTTTATACATTCTATCATAGCCTTTTCATACAGAAGCAATCTCTTTTTATTTTTTACTATGCTATCATTATCACACTTAGAAAGTTTAAGTTAATGCTTTTTCTTATCTTTATCAACAATATACTTATTAGTAATACCATTATGAATAACACATCTATCATATTTTTATGGTTTACCTGATAAGATTCCATATGCATCAATAAGCAAAATATCACATCGCACATCATCATGATAACTACCAATCTAAAATGAGATTAGGATTTATTTGGTTGCCTTGACTCCTTTATCTTTGTTAATCTATTGAATATAATAAGGCTTTGAATGTAGTGTTTGTATCTAATCCAAACTCCATCACCATCCTCTCATTAGCCACATTTGTATGTGATCCACTATTAATCATAACTTGACAACCCGTGTCTCCCACTTTTCTTTTAACATGAATATCTTCTCTTATTGATTGGTTTTCTCATTAGGTTGAATTTAAATAAATCTCTATAGCACATAAAAAGAATTACCCTCATAATTGGATTCACTTAAAATTACTTCACTTAAATTGAACTCATGGTGTTCATCACAAGTCTCTATAGCTTAAATATCTTATATGCAAACATTCTTTGGTTGGGACATTCCCTAGAAAGGTGTCCCTATCCTCGACATTTAATTCATTGTTTTGTAAATACCTCATTGACCTTGGACCTACCTTTCTCCTCTCGGGTAGGTCTTTTCTTCTTATCAACATTTTTTGTAGTACTTGAGGTACCTAACCTATAATTTGTAGCTTATGCATTCAAGTAGTACTTTGCTTGAAATGAAGCTTAGTGGACTTAATTTGATTTAAAAATCTCAAATACAGCTTAATCATAACATCAATAGGGTCATATAAACAAGCTTTATCATGAATAATCATATTAAGGCCATCTAGAAATCTCTCATGAATAAGTGATAATATCCCAAACTACCTATCATATTCTTCAACACTTAGAAGTGCTTGTCTAAGAGCAATCAATTTAATATAATTATCTTGCTCATGCTCCCTAGATAAAAATTTATTTCTCAAATGTTTCTTAAGCTTATCCCAAGACTTGATTTTAGATTTTCCTTCACTTTCTCTAGTCTTCTTTAAGTTATCACACCATATTCTAGCAAACTTCTTAACCTTAAGAATAGCTAGTTTACACTTTTGCTCATAATGATAATCTTTTACTTCAAATATATCCTTTACACCATGCAACCACACAAGAAATAATTCAACATCAATTTTACCATCAAAATTGGGAAGATCAAGGTTTATACCTTTGTCTTATCTATTATGATGTCTCGTTTAATGGCAATAGAATGTTCGATTGCTCCCACTTCTTGGTGAATCTTCTTCGTAGTCTAAATGTGAGTTTAGATTTATTCCTTTTTTTGAAGTGGGTTACCTTGGTGTACTTACCATTTGGTCTCTATGGAATTCCCTTTTCACTTGCTGATTGTGGACTAAATTTTGATTGGCAAATCGTGACTCCATCCTTTGCAATTAAGTTTGCAAAGCAGGAAGTTGTTTTAGTTGATCATTGGTTGCTTCTATATTGGTTGATAGATTTTGGATTGCTTTGAAAATGGCTTAAAATTTTGGTTCTTATCCATAAGCATCGACTTACCAACACACATTTCAAAAATGGCTAGTACTTTTAGGGCTTTGGTTAGAAACTTGAATCAAAGATAGGTTACTTTCAGATTATGGTTGGTTCTTGTAGCTTATTTTGACTCAAATATATCACAAACACAAAATTATTTTCACACTCAACACATTTCTTGTTAAGTTATTGATACAGAATTCAACAAAAGAAAATAACCCAAAGTACTCGGTTGTACTCAATAGTCATGCTTGAATCAACAATTATTGTGTAACGTGTCAAAACTAAGATTGTCACATAATCTGCATGCAATGTAAGAAGAAAAATCCAATAATTTTTTTCCTAAGGTTAGCAATACACACGGTTTAAGGCACAACAAGTTAAGGTGTGAAACAACACACGTTCTTCACATCTCAATCAAGATTATCACTCAATTATCATGGGATGTATAATTGGTATTAAATCATCCAATGTAGTGACCATAGGTAGGTAATTATCATGTGGGGTTTAGCCTTAATCACATGCAAGATCCTACAGAAAAATTCTAATAAGATCCTATAAATGACCAACACACAAGATTTACCTTCTTAGTTTATTCAAAAACCCTAAGAAGCATCTGTTTATATTTGCTCGATCCTTTCATGCAAACACTCTAGGATTATTTCAAGATTATCATGCCTAACTACTCACCCTATTACACATTCAAATTTGAAGGCAATAATGCATGCAAGAATTTAATAAATTCTATTAAGATTCGAATAACACAATAAAAAATCATCAAGAATGAACAAGAACCTTAATCAATGGCCATTTGATTGCATTTGTTGTCTTTAACATGGAGGGAAGGATCTTCTCCAAAGTTTGGCGATCCAAAATGCAGCTTTGATACCATAATTGATGTGGATGCTCACAGAGAGTTTGACCTTACGCCTCAAGTATGATCTTTTTTACCTTTTCCAACGTGATGCCAAAGATAGGTAGTTTAGAATGGTGGTGTCAATGCTCTATAACTTTGGAATTGGATATTCAATAAGACCACTTTGATTCTATGGATAAATCTATAACACCTCCAAATTTCACTCCTAAAAAATTTTTGTTTAAAAGAATAATGTGAAAGATAAAATAGGATTTGGGGAATGTTACTGCCACACCTAACACAAGATAAATGTCTACTATCTATCTCATGATAGATGTAAGGCTAAAACCTATCCAACAAAATTCAACCACCATCTATAAAATGAGGATAAACTCCCAAAAGGAGATATTCACATGCAGATATGAAGTGAACAATTTTATTGAATAAAATCATCACTGAATAAATCAGCGAAACCTATAAAATAATCATGGACTTTAAAACTTAAAAAGAAAAAGGATATAAAATCCAAATACATCTCCAACTAAATACAAATCAAGTGAATGATTTATACATCAAAATAATGCATTTGAGATACAATAAAATCTTATAAAAGAACCAAGGGGCATCCCAACAGTGGAGCCAACTTTATTCACCAAATCGAATCACCAGATAGCCTACTCTCAAAATCTAAGGAAAACATTCCTCCCAACAATAAGACATTCAATACTGAACCTGCATAAATGGTCTACTCCCCACCATTAGTGGATCATCACAACACCCAAACAACCAAGGTAGTATCAGTACAAGTCTAATACTGAGTAAATCCTAATACCCTATCTTATGGGAGAGACATAAACTAAAACATCAAGTGCATATTAAATCATGGTACATTACATTGATACAATATTATGCATACTAAATACCCACATCATAAATCCCACCATACACATATAATAACATGTGAAACATATGTAACATCCTATGTAAAGTAGTTCATGCGCCTCAGGTAAGCATAATCCATATTATTAACAACTTATTACATGACCACACAATTTAAAATGAAAATATCTTAACCCAATAGAAGATTCAAATAAACCAACCAGGAATTTATGGACAATGACAAACCAAACCAATCAGGCACAAAACCAAACCAATTAGGAATTTATGGGCAATGCCAAACCAAACCAATCGGGACATTTATGGGCAATGCCAAACCAAACTAATCAGACATTTAGCCCCCGAACATTACTCAGGGACATGTCCAGCCCCAAGCATTATTTAGGAACATGCTTAGCCCTGAGCATTACTTAGGGGTATGCTCAACCCCAGACATTACTTAGGGACATGTCCGGCCCCAAGCATTACTTAGGGACATGCTCAACCCAGAGCCATGATTCAATCACATTCAACACTTTGTTACACTGAGAAAGGCATCAAATTAGCAACATTAATTCATATCATTTCATAATGCATCATGTAGCTAGAAAACCATAAAGTGTGCTCCATCTCTTAGCAAACAATTGGTGCCACACATTAAGATGATTTCTAGTTAATTAATCAAGATATATACATATATATTACGATCTTTAACATGTATTTCACTTATCCTTGCTTGAAGGTAACAAGCTTAACATGCTTTGTTACTTAATCATACTTGTAACATGCTCTTTAAGTCAATCATACTCCTAAACAGAAAATGCAATCCCATTCCAACACGTGTAAGCACATTCTTTTACATTCGTCCTCCTCAACAGAGCAAATAGTCCTATCATGCATATTTTTACCCTAATATGCTCAACAATAAGCCAAAGTATGAATTAATTAAACCTCATGATTATACAAAGCATCATACAAGGCATATTATACGCTTGACATACTAACCCATGTGAGTCACACAACTTTCACCTATTAACACACATGCATAATGATTCATCCTCACGAAACACCCATAAGTGGAGGTAAGTAGAGACTTACCTAGGTCCAAAGCTAGCTAAGCAAATTGAGAAAGAGAGAGAGCTATCAAGAGCTTTACAATCCACGAAAAATTTTTCCTAGATCACCGATAGAAATCAAAACTAGGTTAGAAACTATCTTATCGATCAATAAATCAAATATCATAATAAGATCAACATAAATGGACATAAACGATCTTTCTTGGAAAACGTGCCCAAAACCTATGACTTGCGAGCATCACTCTGTTAAGATTTAAGATTATATATTAATCAAATAGGGTTTAACACATATCACTTGAGGCATTTCAAATTAATTTGGAAAGTCGGGAAAAGAATAATAGATTATAAGTTTATTTTCTTGAAAATGACTAACTCATTAGTATTTACAACTAAAGAGGAAAAAAAACATTTTTAGAGAACCAATCCAACTCGATAATATAATAACACAATTACAATGATTTTAAATCAAAAAACTAGTAATCTACTAGGTGCAAGAACCATAAGCAAATCATTTTCATAAAACCATATCCGAAACTAGGGTTTTTAATGCCCAAACTACGAACCGACCAATTTAATTTGATAATCAAATTAATAGCTTTAAAACACAATTAAACTAATTTTAGATAAATCTAGATAATCAATTTTAATGAAATAATCTTCCAAGTAGCCAAATCAACACAATCGGTTTCCGAAATTAGGGTTTAAAAGCCTAAGACACAAACTTAGATAATTCAAATCAATTAATTCCAATTGAAGGTGTCAGAATGCAATTAAGAACATTTCAACTATTTCTATAAATTAACTTTTAGAAAAATAACTATACAAATGACCAATTTCATAATTTCACTTGAAATTTAGGGTTTTAGGCCCGAAAATACAATTCAGTTAAATATTATTAATTTATTTAAATTGAATATTTAGAAATACAATTAGACATATTTTATAACATATCATATAATCAATTGATCAAAAATAATGAAAGAAATACCCAATTCAACACAATTAGGGTTTTTGAGTCCAGAACACAAATCCGATCAATTCATGCTAAAATGTATAAATTGATGGTTCTGAATTGAAATTAAATATATTCTAATGTAGATTATATAATCAATTGAATAAAACAATCCAATTTAGACCCGCAAGAGTTTTGACCTAAAAATTTAATTCCGATCAATTTCACACAAATTTTACAAATCAACACTTCCGATATAAAATTAAATACATTTCAAATAATTTTATAAAATCAATAGAGTGAAACGACTCAATTATGCAATCCAATTTCATCACACATGAACTTTGACTTAGAAATTCAATTCCGATTAATTCTGCATAAATTTATTAAATTGATGGTTCCGATATAAAATTAGATACATTTCACAACATATTATAAAATCAATTTACTTAAAATAGCTTAATCGAACGAATCCTAAAAATTCGGGGATAACTGGCAAATAATTTGATTTTCACAAATCAACCAAATACACTACAATCGACCACGCTAAATCAATCATACAATATATATATACACATAATCAAACAATCAATTTAGCTTATCATAAGCTAATTCATACTCAATTAATCAAAACAAAGGTCAGTGTTTTCGAAAATTTATACCAAATGAAACTAACAAATCGGAACGAGTGAAGACACGAGAAGATGCGCCGGAAGTCAAGGACTACTCGTCGACAGCCTATGAGGCTCTTCGTGGTCAAAGGATGGCGGCGTAGCCTACGCTGCTACTCATGGCTGCTGCTTGCTATGGCGATGGAGCTGGCAAGGATGGCGGTGGCGTGTGGCTAGAGTGGCGACTTCGATGGTGGGTGACGGTCGGTTGGCGAAGCGGAGTAGGGAGGAGGATGTGGTTTAGGTGCAGAATAGGGATAGGTCAGGAAAGGGAAAGAGAAGAGAAGGGAGAGAAGAAGAGAAAAAAGGAAAAAGAAGAGGGGGTGGGGTACTGGTTTGGTTTTTTTTTTTGCAAATATACATATAGATTTTAACACCCCCAAATTTACTACTGAAAAATTTCGTTTAAATCAACAGGTTTAGCGAAAGCAAAAGAATTAAAACCGTAAACTTGGGGGTATTACCGCCACACTTAGTACCAGACCGGTCTATTCCTACCGTTCCGGTACTAAGTGCTAAGGCTAAATCAAAAACATCATTAATAAGAACCATCAAAAACATAAGTCCATAGCCATCATACATCATTCAAGAAAAAAGAGTCGACCACAGATAGAGTATTGTTTAGGATTACAACTTAAAAGTTCCACTTCCAAAATATGAAAACAACATAATATAATACGAAAACTAAGATAGATGAAAGAGAGGATCGTAAAAGAGTCCGGCCAACTCGCTCTCGGCCCCAACCAGGATGGGCTCAACACTCGGCCCCACCCGATGCCTCGTAGGTGTCGTAGGCATCGAATACGAGATCTCCTACCTGCACAAGGTCAGAAGGGCTCTCTGCTCGTGGGAATGAGCAGCACCCATGAAATGGGTGATCAGTACGCTTCGTACTGAGTAAGGTGACAGACGAGCTAAGGCCAGCACATAGGACATATATTACAAGTTCAGCACATAGACAACATACAATAACATGCAAGAAAGTGGTGAATGTTTCCTCGGTGCTTTGTCCTTTTATTCTCATAAATAATAATAAGTCCATTCCACACATTTCTTCAATAACCCATGTGAGTGCGGGAGCCCCACTATTATAGCCGGTGGACCGGAAGATATCGCACAGGGCAGAACGCCTCTGATCCACTATTATAGCCGGTGGACCGGAAAATAAACGCACAGGGCAAAACGCTTCTGATCCACTATTATAGTCGGTGGACCGGATCATAGCCCCGACTCACATGGTGTTTCGCTTTAAGTACTTAGTATCTTTCCCATGGATTAACTTATACATTTGGTTTGTCGAGCACGAGATCCCCCACTATTATAGCTGGTGGACCGGAAGATATCGCACAGGGCAGAACGCCTCTGATCCACTATTATAGCCGGTGGACCGGAAATAAACGCACAGGGCAAAACGCCTCTGATCCACTATTATAGCCGGTGGACCGGATCACAGGCTCGGCTCGACATCTTTCGCTTTACATGATTAATGTCTTATCGGTGTCTTATTAATTCACACATCGCCCTTGACATGCATGCGGCTAATACTCTACTACTTTCCCCTCCAAGGGTTCGTCCCATATTTTGAGACCCGTACCTCATCTCACAACCGACATCCATCCCCCCGTAGACTTAGGTAAAGTAGCATATAGTAAGACACAAACCCCAAGGATATAGGCCATCCCAACACATATGATGTCGCCTCCGCATGTTCTCATCCCTCTAGGGTTCCCCTCAGATACCCTAATCGGACCTATGTGGCCCAACTCTTTCTTACTTACCAAACGCTACGTTATTCTCTATCTCGCACCTCATTCTTTATTAGAAAATTCCCCAAGCGTATCTCTTTATCTCCCAAGTTCACATGTGACTAACCAAACCTTGGTTGGCCACTCAAACCCTAATCGACCACGCCAACCCTAGTTGGCTGCACCAAACCCTAGCACCTTACTTCTTCAACAAGAAACCTCCCTCTTTCACCCCAAAGTCTCCCCTATCCTTTAGAAAACCCATACTCATCCTTTATCTAAGTGAATTCTCACTCTCAACCCCATTCAGCTTTTCCCACGTAAGGATCATGCCCATGCAAGATCTAGTTCCCCCATGCAAACTTCCCAAATGTCCACTTTCCCGTTATTCTTTTATTATCATTTCATGCTACCCAAAACCCTAGCATGCATGTCCTAGAGGGCTATAACAAGTCACATCATCAACATCAACGATAAACATGGAACATGGCATACACGTATAATATAAAGCACACACAACATACCTCATGATCCATGTTGCGCTACATCAAAACAAGTTATTCATAACACATGCATGATACGCATCAACATGGCATACACAACATTCACCCACACGTTATATCATACATTACACAAGGCCATAGCTTCGTCCTTACCTAACGCGACTCCGGTCTTGGAGCACGCTCCTATACCTTCTCCGGATGTTGACTTGGCTCGCCTATAAGAGGAAAACTAGGGTTACTTTTCTCCGACCAAAACACTATTCTATTTTACCTTACCCCTACTCTTTAACTTACCATTAGGGCTAAGAATAGTAACATTACTTTTATAAGTGAAGTATGGTCAATATTCTTAAAGTAGTTAATCATGCTGCTACTAATAAACGTAGCTACAAAAATTTTAAAGTAATTTTAATAATATTTATTATTAAGGGTAGTAGTTCAATGTTACTAATAGTAATGATAGTGGTAATAATAATAGTAATAATAATAATAATAATGATAGTAATAGTAATAATAATAATAACCATGATACTAACGATAATAGTAATACTAGCAATAATAATAACGATCATGATATTAAAATAAAAATACTAAAGTTATAGGCCACTAATATTAGTATTACCAATAGTTATAAATGTTTCAAGGTAGGTTAAATAATAATAATAATAATAATAACAGTAATAGTAATAATAATAATAATAATAATAGTATTAATAATAATAATAACAATAATAATAATAATCATAATAGTAATAATAATAATAATAGTACTAATAATAATGATAATGATGATAATAATAATAATAACATTAATAATAATAATAGTAATAATAATAAGAATAATAGTAAGAATAATATTAATAATGCTACTAAAATAATTAGCATTTGTATAATAAAGGTTTAGGGGTTGGGGAGTTTAGAAAACTACCTAGGGTGCTGGTGGCACAGATGGCGGCGGCGTAGGGGGAGAAGGAAGGTAGAGAGGTGGTGGAGGGAAAAAGAAGGGAAAGGAGGGCTTGGTAGGGGAAACAGAAAGTCTAGGGAGGTTGGGGAAGCTCCCTTGGTGGTTTTAGAAGGCAGAGGGGGTGTTGGAAGTGGCGGCGCGGCGGTGGGCGGCGGCGCGAAGGGTGGCGGGGTTTGGAGTTAGCTTGGTCGGGATGGGTGCTTTGCACGCCTGGGGCGGCGCGTGCAGAGCAAACCGAGGGGTGAGAGAGGCTTGGTTAGGTGGAGGGTGATGCAGGGAAGGGTTTCGGGGGTGGTTCGAGTGGCGGCTATGGGTGGCGGCGACGGAACGGTGATCTGAAGAGGGGCGGCGAGAAAGGGGATTTCTGGGCTTAATTTTCGAAAGAGCCCGATGCTGGGGCTCGTGGGGTATTTATAGGCTCGAATTGGGGGGGAAAATCGAGAGAGGGGGCAGAGAGAGGCACGGGCAGGCGAAAATTCGTCACGCCGGCCGTCGGTGGCAGGCGGCGCTGGTCTGCCATGGCAGACCTGCGTTTCGGTCGGGAAAAAAGGAAGGGGCACGAGCAGGCTTGTGTGAGGTGTAGGGGTGTCGGCCTGTCGGATAAGGCTAGCTGGAAGGTCGGGGGGAGAGAGAGGGCGTGCAGGCGGCGCAGGTGGCTGGTCGGCGTAGAGGGGGCTGGGCGGCGAGTTGCAGCGGCACGCGGGGGGGAGGGGGGGAAACCGGCCGGTTCAGCGGACATAAAACGCCTTATTAAAACGCGGCATTTTGGGGGTTATTTGGACAAGGCGCGGCGTAGAGGAGCTGGCAGGCAACGACTACTTCAATAATCGGCGTACAGCGTTTCAGCGAAAAGAGGGGGTGAAACGCTGCGTTTCACTGTGGCGAGGGTGGCCGAACGGCGCTGGGCCGCGGGAAGGAGAAGAGGGAAGGGGATTGGGCCGGGGCTGGCCCAATCGGCGAGAAAAAGAAAAGAAAGAAAAAAAAGGGAAAAAGGAGAAAAGGAAAAAGGAAGAAAAAGGGAGAAAAATTTATTTATGCTATTTTTATTTTAGTATTTTATTTTATATGAAAGCTTAGAGTATTTGTCTTAGGTACTTAGAGTAAGAATATTTAAATAATTAAATAAAATATTTACCCTCCTTTTTAGGATAATTTAGGGCCCAAAATTTATATATAAATATTTGTATAAAAATACCCTTGTAATTTATCTCAAAAAAAAATTCTTATTAGCTTGCCCTACGAAACCCTTTTTATTTTATAAAGAGTAATATATTAAATTAATTCCCACTAATCCTTATTTAATGTCTTATTTCCGAAATAATTAGTTCTGGGGTATTTCATAGATAAATACTAAACATCTAAAAATACTGTTGGAAAATTTTACCTAAAATCGATATAAGAGCTATATAAAAATTTTTGGAAGAATTTTATCAACGAACGTAAAAATTTAGATTATTTACAGAAATACATTAGAAGACCTCCAAATAATATTTAAAAGCATATAAGAAAATATTTAAATCAAATTCTAATAAACTGAGACTAATTTAAATAATTTCCAAAATTGATCTTCCGCAAACCAAAAAGGGTAAAACGGAAGAAAATTAATTTTGGAAAGAAATTCATAAATAAGCTCCAAAAATCTTTTTAATTTAAAACTTTCCGAAGATCTTAATGACTTCGGAAACGAATAAATTCAAGGTCAAAAATATTTTCTACTGATAAAATTATTAAAATAAATTTGACTATTTTAAACAGAAATGTTATAATTTAAATAATATATATATATATATATATATATATATATATATATCATTACCGAAATATAACTCCAAAATAAAATCGTAATACATGGCGAAGTTATAATCGAAAACAAATCTAAAATATTAAAACTCAAAATATGAGGAAGAACGGAAATACATATTTTTAACCGAAAATTAAAATCATATGAATATAATAAAATCATAATTGTGAACGAATTTATCTAGAATGATCCACAACGACAATAATTAATTAAATTCAATTATGAAGTCAAAATCGTCAATAAATCCATAAAACGAATCAAAATTAAAACAATTAAATATTTACATCAAATTACGCTAATAAAACAATGAAGCTTAATAAAATTGAATTTAAAAATACGGGGTATTACAAAATCACAAATTTTTCTATTTAGAACAACATCAAATCTCAAGATCAAATCACTTGAAGAGGAAGGGAGAATTCAAAATTTCTTAAGCTTTCATTCACCTTGATTATTCTTATATGTACAAGCTCAACAATCACACACACACACACACACACAAGTGGACTTAGCTTATCTTTTATTAACCAAGCTCTAACCTAACATAAAATAAGCTAAATAGATTAACTAGTTAGTAAAAGAATTAAACCAATACACTACACCCCCATATTATACATATAATAGTTTATAATTACAAGTTACCAAACATTACAAAGCATGCATAAAATCTCAAAGCTAAACAAAACCCTAACAAAACCATACATGCAATAATACAACTTTTTAATCCTTATCTTGTACACTAGATATATTTGGTGAATTCTTGTTCTGGTAAACATATATAATACATGTAAGAATCACTTAAATGTTAGTAGCATTAGTTTTTTCAAGAATAATTGGTACCATTTTCAAGTATGCTAACTCTTGGCATCTAATAGAAGAAGAGTAAGACGCTTCTACATTAGGATTTAATAGTACCCTCATATCAGGGTTTCAATAGGGAAACAGGGAGTCTCGGATTACTGCCCACTATAGGTTACCTCCAATAGGATTGACTTTGTACCAAAACCCTTTTTATTCCTAAATTATTATATGTATCATCCAGAGTACGTGGAGTTAATTAAAAGCACATGGCAATGAGCTAATAGAAGTGAATCTGTAGAGGTAAAATTATGGAGCATTAAAGAGAAGATGAAAGTATAGAATAAGGAGCAGTTTGACAACATCCAACAGCAAATAAACACAACTAAGGAAGAAACTCACTAGCTTGACCAAAAAGGAACATAACGTACTTTAAACATTGTGGAATTACAAGAGTAGATATAAGCACATCAAGAAGTATGGGTTTGGAATAAAAGAAAAGAATCTATGTGGGCACAAAAATCACGGTGTAGATGGATACAAGAGGGTGGTAAAAATACAAAGTTATGTCATATATATGCAACCAATAGGAATAAAAGAATAGGTATTAATAAGGTGGACCAAGGGATTTTTACAATGGGCACACTAGAATCAATAAAGGAAGGGTTATATGAGTTCTTCCAATAGGCTTACAGAGAAGAAGTGAAGAATAGATAGGTTTTTAGGGGCAAACATTTATAAAGATTTTGGAGGGGATGAAAGAAGCATTGGCTTTCCTGTTTTCAAGGAGAGAAATCAAAAATGTAGTTTTTGAATGTGATAATTCAAAGGCTCCCAAACTTGATGGTTTCAATTTTTATTTCATTAAAAATGCATGGGACATTATAGAGGAATATATCTATAGAATGGTGCATAATTTATGGGACTTTGAAATGCTTTCGCCACAAATCAACTCAACATTCATTACTCTTGTTCAGAAGCTAGTGCAACCAAGAAAGATCACATATTACAAAATAATAAGCATGGTTGGTTGCTTATACAATATTATCTCTAAGTTGCTTATGGAAGACTGAAGAAGGTATTATCGGGAATTATTGGTCAATCACAATCAACTTTTATAAGGGACATAAACATAACTAATATAATATTGACTACCTCAGAGATGGTAGATTTATGTAAAAGATCATAATCTCCATTAGTTATTTTTAAGATAGACTTCTGAAAGGCATACAACACTATAAACTGGTGCATTCTAGATAGGGTAATAAGTATGATGGATTTCCTAGAGAAGTGGCATACATGGATGAGGCTTTGTTATGGAAAGGTGATAGCTTCAATTCTTGTAAATGGACCCTCGACAAAATTTAGCGAGGTCTAGGCCAAGGTGACCCCTTATCACAATTTTTATTTATAATAGGAGCAGAGATCCTTAACCTGGTAATGCCAAAGGCAATTGGTATGGGTTTGTGGAATGGGGTTTGTGTTGAAGGAATGGACTTTGGCTATCCCATCTGCAATATGTAGACAATAGTATTCTATTCTATGATGAAAGAGAAGAAAGCCTCTTGAATATGAAATGTGCTCCAGACTCTTTTTCTTTAACCTTAGCACAAAAAATTAACTTCTAAAAAAAATTCTTAATAGGGGTACATACAACCAGACCATGGCATGATGATGATTGGTTAGCTAAAATATAAGGTTGACAACTTTTCATTCACATACTTGAGTATTCCAATAGGTGAAACATCAACCGGATTGTCATTTTGGAACCTGATAATCTAAAATTTTTAAGACAATTAGTAGGATGGAAGGGGAAAACTCTTTCTATGGGAGGGACCCTGATCTTGATTAATCCAGTGCTTAATAACCTTCTCACCTATATTTTCTCTTTCTTTAAGAGGTTGTCAAGGATAGCTAATAAAATAGAGAAGATTTTTTGGAAATTTCTGTGGAATGACCAGGAGACAATTAAAAAGAGGCTACATTGGACACAATGGGAGGAGGTAGCTATGCCAAAAATTATGGGAGGGTTAGGTGTTGGGAATATATGACATGAAAACATTGTTATGTTATTAAAAGGGTGTTGGCATAAAATTTAGAATATAGACGCGTTATATAAGGAGATGATTTATGAGAAATATGGGAAGCCATAATCTTTATGTCTACAATCATGGAAGATACCAAGCATTAGTGGTATATGGAGGGATTTATATAAGGCAATTTTAGGAGATGAGAATTAGAGGAGTCTCTTTGGGAAAAGTTGAAGGAAATGGGTGGGGAATGGGAAATCTACCCTTTTTTTTTTGGAAGATATCTAGGTTGGCCACCAACCTTTAAGATCACCTTTTCCAATATTATTTTCCTTGGTAGCAAGCAAAATGGCAACTGTTGTCGAGATGGAAAATTGGTTGCAAGCGAAGTGGCATTGGTGCTTTACATGGAGTAAAAGCTTTTTTAATTAGGAGAATAATTTTGTCAACCAATTGTTAGTGGTCTTGAATCAGGCACAACTCAACATGGATATTGAAGACAAAATCTATTGGAGCTATAGCAAAACGAGAGCCTTTTCGGTGAAATTGCTCGCCATCATTATGGCTGGTTCAAGTTACCATCCATTGCCTAAACCTGCGATGAAGCTATGTTTAGGTATTATACCACATAGAATTAAACTATTTATATGGATGGCGATTAGAAACAAGATACCGACTAGGTCTTTTTTGGCGAGTAGGAGAATACTGCCAGCCTCCAACATTTGGTGTCCAATATGTGATTTTAGTATTAAGGATGCAGATCACTTGCTAGTTCATTGCTCATTGGAAGGCAAAATATGGGCTTGGTGGTTGAACATGGTGGCACTAGTTTTGGATTTTCCTTGAAATTTTGCTTCACCTTTATGATCAATGGCAATGCTTGGATAGTAACAACTCCCAACATATGGCATGGAAATATTCCTTCAATGTTATATTATGGTATATTTGGAAGGCACATAATTGTAGGGTCTTTGAAGATCAAGACACACAAATCAATCAGCTATATGATTTAATCCTCCTCAAATTAAGGTAGTGGATTAAGGCATGTATGGCTTCATTCATCTACTATGTTGAAGAGGTTGTTAAGATTCTAAGATGTTTATTGGAGTTTAACCCACACTAACAACCGAAAACACATCAAATAAGACATGTTTGTGGGAATCGCCTAGCAACGGATAACATAAGTGGAACACAGATGCTTCAATATGTGTAGAGATAAAGACCACAAGGATTGGGGTGTTTTGCTTGATTGACATGGGAGATTTGTATGTGTATTCTCTATGCACACACTATGTAGAGATCAACTATGTTGCGGTGGAAGTAATTCAGATGGCATGTATGTTATCAATACAGAAAGAATACCTCGGCTATATTTTTTATTAGTAATTGAATTGGAGTCTCAAAATATGGTTAGCTAGTATAATGATCTGTGGGCCATGGGAACTAGGATTCCAATGTAACTTCATAAGCCGTGCTAAGTATACTTAGAAGGAGTGCCTAATTAGCTACAAAGGAAGGGATACTGGTGTTGTTGCAAATTATTTGGCAAAGTCTAGAAGAGGAAGGGATCAACCACTAGTAGCTTGGTTATAATGTGTTGGTACTTATGGTTGATCACTTACGTAAACGAGGGTAATAATTTCCTCAAGTGTAGCAAGTGGCTATAAGGCAAACGATGAATTGGAGAACGGGCTTACACAACTAGAGACACATGTTGATACTCCAAGTCTCTCAAGTTTAGTTTTCTAGTTTTTAGATTTTTTTTTATTCTTCTAATATTTATTTATTAAATGTTGGCTATGTATGTTTAATTTTAGGCTAGCAATAAGGATATTATGCATTCAATTACACTTTGAAAGGTGTTTTTGGTATGCGAAATAAAAATATATATAATAAGTGTCATAATATTTTAATTATTTAATTTTTAAATTATCATAACTATAAATATAGTTATATTATTTGATTATAACAATTGTAATGTTAATTTAAGAAAGTATTGTAATTATTATTATGATTATAAATATCATTATTATAATAAGTGTAATGATAAAATATCAATCACCAACCTAACAAAAAAACAAGATGCTTGGAATATAATATTTTGTTTTTTTTTCAAAATATTACTATTATACACTCTAAATATACCTTATAAAATATACACAAATACATGGTAGAATTTGTTGAACCATAATGCAATGAAACAGATATGACACGTAAACCTTCACATAGAAATAAATAATTTTATATTTGTATAAGATTTTGTGGTCCTATATAGGCCATTTTGATACGTAATTTTTTTTCCTTTTTCTATATCCATCTTCTTTTGATATATGATAATATGATATGCCATCAACGTTAATATTTTCAAATTGAGATTTTATTTAATTTTAATGACATTTCTATTTCTATACAATGATTGGTAAACCCTTAACATGCTTTGTATTGTTTTCAAATAATTTATCTTCTCCTCATATTTTTCCTTTTCAATTCAAAATATTGATAAGTGCTGGAATTCGTTCAGAGCCGGATGTTTTTCTAGTCAGGTGATCTAGAAGGTAGAATGGGGTATTGAAAGTAGGGAAGATAGTAAAAAATAGAGAATAATTAGAAGAGAAGATTATCTACAATGATAGATCTTCTTTCATTCCGTCACCACGTTATAAATAAGCCATTCTCAGATTGTTACAGATCAGACAATTAACTAGTAAACTATCACACGAAAATCAGAATTACAGATTTTAAATCTAAATAAAACAGAGTTAACTACTAGGGAGTTGCTGTCATAGACCGGGGCCGGGGCCAAAGATAGTTACGTATCAAATACCAAAATAATTAACCTGCTATGGCATAGTCTTTGCAAAATTTGACGATATTTAAAACAGCTTTATTGTAATTTATTTATATATATGTAACGACTACCGGATTCATTAACAAGCAGATCCTTACAAAATTAAATATAGTCCTTTTTCTCACAGTGACGGTTACCAAATTCTATTAGCTAGTCATTATAATTTAAGGGGTCATTGCAAAACTGAGGAGCTTCAAAGGGTTGGTTTTGCAATTGGAAATCCTTAGTCTCCGTTTGGTTCTTAGAAAATAGTGAGGAAAGGACCCAAAAAAAAATGACAGATTTCCCCGCCTCCAATTGTCTGGTTGTTGGAATGAATTCATGGAAAACAATTTCCTTTTTTTTTGTGTGTTTAGTTTTGCGGAATAGAAGTTTTTGAGGAAAATCATGCATTTAATAACATGCATGAGTTACACAGGATCTGAAAAACTAATATCTATAAAAAAAAAATACACTAATTAGCCTACCATCTCATCTACCAATCGACCACCAAAATCATCCATTAAATTTGACTACTGTTAGTCTTATCTATTACTATATAAAAAGAGAGTTCATTGCAGCAAATTTTCCCACCTATTTCAATCAACATCAATACCTGACATCCATACTCAAATATTTTTTTCCTTCTTTCTCCATCTAATTCCGGGCGTACTGGAAGTTGTCATGTTACTTGAAAATCAACTTGAGCTGATATGGAATCTTAGGAGATTTGAGTTTTGGAGTTTTTGTAGGGCAGATTAGATGGCGGTTGAGAAATTGAAGTAAAGAAGTTATCAAGGAGTTCAAGGCAAAGGAATGAGTTCTAGAATAAGGTAAAAGTGGAAAATTGTGGATATAAAATATGTGGAAGTATAACTACTTTTTGTCCTCTATTCCATTTTAATAATGTACATACAATGTCTTTGTTTCCTACGACTATTTTGCTGGGTGATCTAAGTATATCTTGTGTTTTCTTTATCTTTGCCAAAAGTTATTTCCAACTGTCTACGTAGTTTATCCAGATCTTGCTCTATTATTTTGAGACATGTTAATTGAGTGTCCCAATCAGTATACATAGCTTAACGTATGGTTTGTTACTAATTGGCAAAACATCCTTAATGTCAAAGGGTTCTATCGTAGCCCTAAGGTACTGTAGTTATATTAATTTGATGAAAGTCAAAGGTGCATGCCTGTATTAGTGCAAACTAAGATCAAATTCTATTTCTACAAGTGTTAATTTTACAATGTGACCTCTACAAGCAATTCATGGACAATGGCTCAATTGCTTGAAGGCACCACTAAGTTGTTACATCATGAAAACTTGATTGTGTCACTGGTCTGTCACTTAATAAGGAACCATATTGTATTGGTCTGCATGTCTAAGGCTTGATAATGAAACCCATCACTGCCCGCGTGTTGTGCAGATAACTAAAGGTATGATAATGCAACTACATCAAACTGGGCAATACGTCATTTTTCCTATTCTTTTCTATATTATTTTAGGGATTCTCTTTCCAAGACAAATTAGTTCCTATGAAGCCTTTAAAGCTCTCCTTTAAGACTAGATTATATATAGTCCCTCCAACCAATCAAAACCAAACCAATATCACTATACAAGCTTTGTCCATATTGCCACCCACTTAATACTACACTTTTAATTCTCACATGTAGAAGAATATTTCAATTTTCTAGTTTAGTTGAGTCTTGACTTTCCCATCGATGCTTCATATGTGATATTTATTTCAAAACAATGCTAGAAATATTTTTACAAAACAATCATTTAGTGAATTGACATCGTTTGACTTTCTTAGTTTGATATGGCATCATGTTGATCCTTGATGGACTCGCATATCGTTAACATCCATGTATCATTATGTAACTTGATGTCCTAATTTTGTATTGTTGTGTAGAGTTATTGCCTCAATAATGATAGCTCCCTTCCTTTTTTTTTAATGCATGGTAGTTGTTAATGACTAGAAAACATTCAAACTGTGTGAGCAAATATGGAATGATTTCCTCAATCATTGTCAAGTAGTAGTTGATGTGTTTGTGCATAAATGAAGAGTGTGTAATCAAAAGTTGTTATATAGGTAATTAGAGTTAGATTTGTAAACATAGTAGAAATGTGTGTTTTATTTGTATAAATTTATTTTATATACTCTTTTGATTAAGAGAATAAAAATAAATTTCAACTATTAAATTTTTAGCTCTTAGTTGAATCATTTTGAATTAGCTTTGAATTTGAATCAAGGATGGTGGTTATGAGAAAAGTTATGGCTTTGGAAATTAGATTTAGCCATCTGCACATTACTTGGGAGTAGGTGAGAAATTGATTGAATAATAAATTATGCTTTATTTGATCAAAATATATTTTCATAGCTAATTCTTTTTCTTTATTTTTTCACAAATCACAATTGTTTCAAAGATCTAAAAATAACATAAACATTTGTGGAGGATTTTGGATAATTTTCTATTTATCTACATAACTTGATTATGATTTGTATGCTTGCAATATAGATGTTGAATTACTATAATGACTTCACAACTTAATATTTGTTTGCATAATTTATAGGGATTTCAAATGTTGTTGTGGCTACATAATTACCAACTATAGATTTTTGTTGTCCCTATTTTCTTAACAGCCAATCTTTGATAATTTGTTTCAAGTAAAAAAATGTGCACAATTATATTTTGTCTACTCTATAACTGGGATCTAGCAAGCTATGGCTGCTAATAATTGAAAGCCTCTCCCTCTCTACCAAAATGCTCTATGTGGATTAACTATTGGAGCAATTAGAGTTTGTTTAGGATGTGTTGGTGATCTTACACTCATTCATGTGCTAGCTAATGCCACATTTCTTATAGCTCAAAGGAGACATTGCAAGATTGTGTTCCATTCACTCTATTGTATTGTTGGAGATGAAGGAGTTTTGGCACTTTGAAAAGGTGTAGGTCCTATAGTTGTTAGGGTGATGACATTGATCATGGGAACTCTTGCATCTTATTATCAAAATGTTAAACTTTTCAAGGATTCCCTTAGTAAGGGGGAAAATGTTACCGTTGTTGGGGTTAGCTTATTATTTTTGTTAAGGCCGGTAGTTTAATAAATTAAAGTGTGCATGGGTCTATAATGTAGGTGTATGGAAATTGAGTAGGAGCTAGATCTTGCTTTGTTGCAAGTATAGATGCGTACAAAGGGAAGAATAATGGTCAAAAAAGGTGTATTGTGTGTAAACTAATGTTTGATGTTTCTTTGATTTAGCCTAGATAAAGCTGGATTAAAGTTTCTTCTAAACTTTTTCTAGAACGTGAGGAAAGGTACGCTTGATGATGATTAATATTATTACTTATTGGGGAAAAAATTGTGTTTAGTGATGAATTATATGAAAATTAGATATTTTGATGAGATCAATTTTTAGCTTAAACCCTAAAAACTAAGTATATTTTTTTATGAAAGATATAAATATAATTTAATTTGTATAAAGAGGTATGGATATGGATGTTTGTACCTAAGTTTTTCTTACCCATATCTTGCGAAAAGGAGATGGATGATTTAAATTTATGAAAAGAATTTTTTTTCTCATAATAGATTTTTTTTTCTTTATTAACACCCATGATTTTAATATAAAATAATAAATAAATGTAAAGCACGAGTTACAAACTAATTGTTATAGTATATTACAATTGTTAGTTATAATTGAGACTAAATAAGTAAATATCTCCGTGGGTGAAAATGAAGGCAATTAATTTTATCCGTTCCATGCACACTATTGGGGATAAGCCTTGTATAGGATACGTTAGGTCCTTAACCTACCATTAATCATACTATGTTATATATGGAGCTAATAATAATTGAAGGCAATTAATTTCATAAATATAAGTAATAATGGGATCAATCATCTTATAGATAATTTTCGACGTTACAGTTAAAACTTAGTTATATATGCAATAATGATTAGAAAAGTCAACCCTCTAATTGTAGGGCACAAGTTACGGTTGAAGTCAACCACTTTGAGTTCATGATCCTAGGGCTATAGGAGAGTTCGGCATGAAATCCAAGCACAGATTAACCCCCTCAACAAATGTCCATAGAAGAAAGCTTAAGTTTATCTCGATTTTGGTTGTCTTCTTGTTGGTAGTAACACAATTTAAATAAAGAAAGAAAAATAAGAGACACTGGAATAAGGCAATTATATAATCGACGTATCGAACCTTGAAAGATGCAAGCAACATTAATTGTTTTGAAGAATGCATGTTCAGGAGCCGTGCATGACTTTTCTAGCAGATATTCATGAACTTCCAGATCTTGCTCAAGTTGTTGTGGACGTGTTTCCTCCCCCCCCCCCCCCAAAAAAAAATGCATGAATCATTCTCTGAGAGAGAGAGAGAGATAATTGATGTGTGATAAAAATGAGAGAATCAATTTAAAATGCATGTCTTGGAGGCTGCGGCCACGGCAACTTCAGCATTGACCGCGATTCCATTCCAACCAGAATCTACTGGATCGAGGTGTTAATATTATAGAGACAAGTCAGACAACTAAGAGGGTCACAGCGGGACGTTACTTGAACAGTAGACGACTTGTATGTTGCCAAAAAAGGGCAAGAGAGAGAGAGAGAGAGAGAAAAGTATACGGCTTGTCACAAACTTATGGTCAACGGATATTCATCTTCCCGGAACAATTTAAAACATGTATGAGAGATGAATGACAGTACAGATTGTATACAATAAAATATCGGGTGATGGAATATTTAGCAGATTCGGATTCCAGTTAACTATTTGTTTATTTAAAAAATGGCAATAAATTGGTATAATCCTTTACATTGAACAATCATGTTCAAAACTACATGATTCGATAATCACATCATAGGGCTATGGATAACAAATTCAGGAATATTATATATATAATATAGAAGCTATTCCCTCTCTATCCAGCAGAACTTGTTCGCATAAAAATTGGCCGGTTCAATTAGGTATTGCTACCTCACATGATGTTATTCTTAGGCCGGAAGCATTATGCTAATACTTCATGTCAAGTAATTTGAACTTGCATACTTGAAACAGAATCAAAGTAAAAAAAAATGAAAAAAAAAATGTACGTATTACCTCCGTTTCCACTTACTTTTTGTTATCAATTAACTACCAACATTTTGTATTAATGACTAGTCTTTTAGAAATTTATATTAATGGCTATTTTTTCCTATACATTTATATTAATGATATTAACTAACTATAATGGAGCATGAGAGATATTGCAAAATAATACACCGGCGAAAGAAATTTATTTTCCTGTAAAAGTAGATTAGTTTCGTACTTAGTGTGCACTCTTAAAACACCACATATTAACAAATAAAAGGATTATTTACCCAAAAAAGAGTGAACTAGTTTTTCGAAGAGAGCTCATGCTAATTAGTTTAAATTAACTAAAATATAATGACATTACAATTTCCGTATAATATATATATATATAAAGGTAAGAATGATTTCATTGTTATCATGTTATCATATGTATGATAAAAGTTGATCTTCGCAAGGCATATGACATGTTATCATGGAAATTTTTCAGAGATGTCCTGCAGGCTTACAATTTCCCTCTGCTGTTCATCGACCTTGTGATGGAATGTGTTACCACTACTAGCTTCTCTCTAAAGCTAAATGGGAACATGTTTGGGCTCTTCAAAGGTGCAAGAGGGCTCAGGCAGGGGGGTCATTATCTCCCTATCTTTTTGTGCTCAGCATGGAATACTTCAGCAGACTTATCAAGCAGCTATCCCTGAAGAGGGAGTTCTCCTTCCATTCAAAATGCAAGCCTATGAGACTTATCCATCTTGCTTTTGCAGATGACCTTATCCTTTTTTGCAGGGGGGATACTCCTTCTGTTAATATCTTGATGCAAGGACTGGACAGGTTCAAAAATTGTTCAGGGCTGCAAGTTAATCCAACAAAATCTCAGTTGTTTCTTGCAGGGATCAAGGCTCATGTCCAGCAGGAACTCCTCAAACTCACCAATATGCCACTGGGATCTTTCCCTTTTCGGTACCTGGGGGTGCCTCTCAACCCATGCAAACTTAAAGCTATTGATTATGAGTCTCTCATTGGTGTGACCGTAGCCGGCACGCAATTTAAACCCTCTTGTTGTCAAATGTAGCACTGGTAAATAAGGGTATCGTTCTAAACCGGGGATTGAGAGGGCTCACCTCTATTTAACTAGCTTAAAAATAAAACTAAAAATAAAAATCACTAAATAACCTAAAATAAAGAAATAAGAAAAATTCTAATGGGGGTTTATCAAAATAATAAAAGGATAAAAGAAATAAAATAAACTAATAATGAAAATAATGGAAAATAATGGGAAACTAGCAGATAGGAGAAATATGTTAGGAAAATAAAAATCCACCACTAGATTAGATCGAGATATAATATTTATTTCTAAGTCAAGATTTAATCGTGAGAAAGAGATCGACCAAGTTGCACACCAAACGCAGGTCCATACACCTTATATTACTTCCCTTAATTAATTAATACGACCACGTGCCTATATTAACCCTATTAAATACTAGCAGTATAGCAGCAACAAGCGGCTCCTATATTTAACTAGATTTAATGCATTAAGTGTAAGTGGAAGGCTGTCAATCTAAGTACCCAGACTAGTACAAAAAGCATGTCTAGCTGTATTTCCTATCCTTGACCCACACGTATCGAAACGTTTTACCACTTCGGTTAGAATCACAAAACGATTAGGTGAATTGTTATCTAACCTAGCTGCAATTTATACACATAAATTCTAGTATATTTAGATGGCCACCTCGCAGGCAAATAATCCTACATACTGTCACTTATGAGGAACCAGAACAAGGCATGCACCAAATAAACTATACTTGACAGAATCATACATATAAACGATAGCAATTAACATAGAGTCAAGAAACAATCTCACGAAACAAAGAAAATAAAATTATAATTCAAATCATAATCTAGGGTTTCAAATTATTCCCTAACAATAAACAATCAGCCAGCCATAATTAAAGAATTAATTACACAGAAATATATATCTAAAATATAAATTAAAAATAAGAGAAAGAAATAACCGGAATTAATTTTGGATAAAAGATCAAGAATTTATTCAGATAAAAATTAATTTTATCTGAAATAAATTCTACCGGTATTAATTCTCCTCTAATTTTCTCTTCTCGGTGCCCTTGATTTCTGTGCAATTCTTTCTTGTCTTTTCTTTTCTTTTTCTTTTTTTAGGTTGACGGCGCTAACGGGCTGAGGCTACGTGCGCTGAAGGCTGCTGCCTGCCTCGCGTCGAAGTCTGTGCCGCTGCTGTGCTGCATGTGCGTCGTCCTTCCGTGCGTCCTTCCTCCTATGCGCTCTGTCCTCTCTCTACCGAGCCTTCGGCCGAGCCTGTGAAGGCTCTCTGCCTCCTGTCAGCGCCTGACGGCTCTGTGCGTCCTGCTGGCGCTTACTGCGTGCTGTCTGTGCGTCGTCCTTCCGTGCGTCCTTCCTCCTATGCGCTCTGTCCTCTCTCTACCGAGCCTTCGACCGAGCCTGTGAAGGCTCTCTGCCTCCTGTCAGCGCCTGACGGCTCTGTGCGTCCTGCTGGCGCTTACTGCGTGCTGTCTCCTCTGCGTCTCTGCCGCACCACTCTCCTTTTTCTGCTGAAGACCGTGCGTCCTTTTATAATTTCATGCGGCTGCCATGTCAGCCCTGCTGCGTCCTTGTGGCCCCTCCTTCGGCCGGCTTCGTTTCTTTTTCTTTTGTTTTGTGCTTCGATCGCCCACGTCAGCCCTGCGCTGAGTCTTCTTCTTTGACTTTTCTTTTCCTTTTTTGCTGACTGTCCGGCTCGACGGCTCGTTTGGTTTAGTTTTGTTACAAGCCTTTGGGCCTTCGGCCTTTGGCCGTTGGTCCAAAGGTTGAAATCTTTTTTTTTCTTTTTTTTATAAAACCTGCAAAATAAAATTCAATAAATATTAATAAATAATATTTTATTCTAAATTTACTTAATTTATGTCATTTTAGCTCAAATAATAATTTTTATGTAATTTCTACCACTTAAGCATAAAACAACAATTATTCCCCTATTTTAGCTAAATAAACTACCAAAAACTAAAATTATAAGGGTATAAAATGTGTCAAAATATGAACTCATCACTCATCAACAAACTCTGTGACCAGCTTAAAGCATGGAGGGCAAACTCTCTATCTTATGCGGGTAGGATGGAAATTATCAAGTCCATGATCCAAGGCACCCTAGGATTCTTGTTTTCAATTTTCGCTATCCCAAAAGTGGTTATGAACCGGATTATTGGGCTCTGCCGAAGTTTTCTCTGGCAAGGCAAACCCCCACCAGTCGCTTGGAATACCCTCTGCCTCCCTAGAAAAGAAGGTGGACTGGGCCTCAAAAATTTGTTGGCTTGGAATGCAGCCTTTCTCTTCAAATATGTGTGGTTCCTTCAGGATGAAAAAGTAACACTTTGGACGAAATGGATTCATACTCATTACCTGCAATCACAAGAACTGAATCAGTTTACGCCAAAGCAAGATACCTCACATTTTATGAGGAAGTTGAGCCATTTAAATTTATACCTGATCTAGAAAATGGGATCACCAAATCAAGCCAAGAATCTCTTGAACTCTTGGGTCCTCCCCTCGGGCTTCTCCACATTGGCAGCCTACAACTTCTTACGCGACAAAGGATTGAAGTGGAGACCTCATAGAGTTGTATGGCAGCATGTCAAAACAAAAAGATACTCATTCTTGCTCTAGCTCGCGCTTCACCACAGATTATATACTCGAGATCGCCTCACATCCCTTGATGGGCCAAAGGAATGTAGTTTTTGTCAAGTATGTAACGAGACACATGATCACCTCTTTTTTGCTTGTCTAGCTATCCAACAAATTTGGCATCCTCTTCGGACTTGGTTGGGAATCAACAGGGGAGCTACTAACCTATTCAGTGCTATAAGAATCATCTACAGGAACCACAATAGAAGACATCAAGCTTGGAAGGCTCGAGCTCTTGCGATGGCATCACTAGTATACCTTATATGGAAAAGCAGAAATGCCATAGTTTTTGAAGGTAAAAATTTTGATCCCAAGAGTATCATTGTACAAGTTCAGAAATATGTTTACAGAGCTCTATGTATATAAGCTCAACTGTTGTAGTAGAATGCCCCCTTTTTTTGTTCAACTTGATCCCCCATTACTTTTGTATGATAGTGTTCCCAAATCTAAAAGAACCCATTCACACTACCTTGTAACTCCAGGGGATGCCCTGTGTATTGTACATTCTTCTCATATATATATTTACCAAATTTACCGGAAGAATGATTTCATTGTTGTGAAAAATAGCATTACATGCTAACTATTCCATCTAATACACAAAGCCATCTCTCATACTTGGATTTGAATTGGGGGTTTGCAAATCTCGCAGCAACATGTATCACTATAGAGTACAAAAAGGTGGATTTGAATTGGAGGCATGCAATTCTTCTAGCAACATGCATCACTATAGAGTAAAAAATGGTTTTAGCCTCACGTTGCCGACATTGAAAGATTCTCAAGTTTCACTTGCACCAAACAACTGCTACATGAGCACCAAAGCCCCTGAATTATCAACCAAGAACAAGGGAATAGCCTTAAAAGTGGAAGCTAAAGAAGAGCAAGAAGAAAATGAAGACAAAGATGACGATGTGAGATTCCTTTAGCGAGGAGATTGAGCAAGTACTTCAACAAAAGTAGAGGCACAATAATAATAATAATAATAATAATAATAATAATAATAATAATAATAATAATAAAAGAAAAAATGGAAACTTCTTTGAAAAAGGTAGATATTCTAACAACACTACTCAGCAACCACCTAAGAATTCAAATTGTTTCAATTGTGGTGAGTCATGTAATAGGATACATGAGTGTCCTTTAAGGGAAGAAGAAAAATTAAAGAACAAACATAAAAGGGAAACAAGGAGTCTAGAGGAGACATGATTACCATAGTTTGGAGAGAGTCAAATGATGATAATGAAGAATCTAAATATCAACATCACCAATCAATTTTTTGTCTAACAACATGACAAACAAAGCTACCCCAAGAGCAAATCCAATACTAAATTTTTTGACAAGAGCCACAAATTGATTGCTAGGAATGTTGACCTATACTTGAAGGCAAGAAGCATTGAATCTGACAATGAATATCCTCACGTAAATCTATTTAAAATTAAGACTAAAATTTCAATGCTCTTTAAGAACAAATTGAAAAAAATAGCTTGAATGTGCTATTGATGAATGCACAGATTTGAGTATTGTGTGTCATACCTCAAAAGATTATTTTAAATCATTCACCAAATCAAAACTTGCTCGTAAAAAATGGTGTTTTGAATTAATTGATAACTACTCCACCATAGAAGATGAAAAATATATATTAAATTCTATTGTGCATGAGCTTAATCTTGAATTTGATGTTTGAAAACAAAAGGTGGAAGAATTGTTTATTCCTAGACAAGACCCCCCACAAGCTAGCATTACCTCTCATGTTGACCGTGAGAAGAAGATTTAAACATTAACTACTGAACTAAAGGAGTTGGAAAAGATCAAGGAGAAAGGGAAGTTCTTACAAAAACTCACCTCCACACAGTTGGTACTAGAGAAAGTCTTTGAAAAGGTAAAAACTAATTTAATGCATTTGCTAGCCATAATGAAGAGTTAGTAAATGTAGTGACGAGACTCAAGAATTTTGGTATGCTAGTTCCTAAACCTTATGAGGCACTAAGGCTTACAAATTACAAAATAGATCTAGACACTAAAGGTAAAAATGGTGAGCTAAAAATATGTAGAGGTATGATTGGATCTATTTTATATCTAGCATCTAGTAAGTCTGATATTATTGATAGGATATGTGTTTGTGCAACAAATTCCAAGCTAACTCAAAAGAATCACACATCAAGGCTGTAAAAAGAATTTTTGAGGTTTGTTAAAGGAACTAATAATTTGTGTTTTTGGTATCCCAAAAGGAAAAGGTTAAATATTGTAAGATACTTAGATGCATATAATGTTATATTTCTAATTGATAGGAAAATTACTTCAAGTGACACAATTATTAAGACTTTGCTTGATTTCATGGCATTTAAAGAGGCAAAATTTTGATGATTTAGCCACCGTTGAATTTGAATATGTTATTCTTCCATCATGTAGTGCACAAATGTTGTGGATTAGGCATCAAGTTAAGGATTTGGGTGTTACATGTGAAAGTGTTCCTATTAAAGGATTTTATCCAATAAAAATAATGCATCGGAATAAAATTGAGGGATAAAATAACCCAAGAACACGTGCTAGATTAAGAACGAACCTGCTAGTCATTGGGACTAGGTTACCAATTGAATTAATTTTGGTTTGAATATGAGGATGATTCGATCCAATATTTGATTACAACACTCTCTATGTTTCAAACTTGTTTAATCGAGTAAGTATGAATTGCCTCACACCTCTACTAGTATCCACACATTATGAATTTGGATCGTTGTGGATGTGTGCTAGAACCAATGAGATCACTCTCAATTTTGCGAAGAACTATGTTGTGGTGGCTAGATAGTTCACTCATCTGAAAGAGAGAGAAAAAGAGGGTTATTTATAATAAAACCCTAACTTAGGTATTTATATCAAAACCTTAGCCCGTCATAGTTGCTTTGGACTTGGCCTTTAATCACATTACAACCACTTGTGTTTTAAAGAGATATTAATCATATTAAGATCTCATCTTATCCAATTTACAGTCCATTTATGATCTAGTTCTTTTGGTGTGCAACCCTATAAATATTGACAGTGGACTGAAACTCTTTTCGAATCCACAAATCATAAGAGGTCTCTAGCAAGATGTTATGACTACCCAAATTACGCAAATTGCATATGTCTGACACAACCTATTTATAATGTGTATAATTTTTTCTTTTGTCACACGATATTTAGATTGAACACAAGGCATTGATCGTGTCATCCTCGCTACGTTCAATCACACACTTTCTAGATCACCAAGTAAGCCTAACCTTAAACAATGACACCTCATGTACATATGCCATGCTAACATCAATCATACTTGTCAAGGGTCCTAAAGATATCTCTCTCATATCATGAGAAGGAAAATCCCATCTTGATCAACTATACGCCTCTATATGATTCACACCATGTCTGATCATTACTTTTATGATCACCCCAAGTAAGAGTAATTTTTGGCAAAGTTAAAACATGATGATAATCATACTGGCATATACAAAGATCTCATGTTAGAGGACTATATACTATTTGGAGAACACCAATGACAAATTTACACAATATTCAATGCACTGTCTGCCTACCACATCAGTCAAATACCATGTTCCATAACATGTATATATGTTATTAGTTTGATATCTCACATCAATGATTAGTGGAATATGATTATCAACGAATCAACATACTAGTTTTATGATCACTAATATCCCTTAATTAGATGATACTAGACTAGAGATAGTTCTTGAATAATAATCTTTCTATCATTTAGGAGAGTTCCACAATCCAGTCACATACTCAGTCGTCTACATAAAGAATAATTACTCAAAGATATAACAACATTTGAATAAATAACATAAAATATTTTTTATTAATAAGCACAATCACTAAATATGCAAATACAAATCATCAAGTATGATTGGTTCTAGGGAATATCTCTGTCACCTATTTTATGTGATAACACTAGTGCCAAAAATATTTATAATAATCCTATGCAACATTCGAGAACAAAACATATCAATGTAAGCCACAAATTTTTGAGAGATAATGTGGAAAAAAGGTTTTGTCAAGCTTAATTTGCAAAAATAAGGATCAACTTGCCAATATGTTCACAAAGCCCTGGAATAGAGATAGGCTTGAGGAGATTTGTAACACCCCAAGTCACTACGATCATGCAGGGGGTACCATGAAGTGCTTTCAAATTAATCGGTTGGGTCCACAAGTCAACACAAGTCTTTTTAGCGTGTTTTGTCCTCGCTCATGCACTTTTCAAGAAAATTTTTAAAACTTCCCAGAGGGTCACCCATCGTAAAACTTTCTTCATGACCAACACGCTTAATTATGGAGTTCTTAGGATGGAATCATGAAAAAAAATAGTATACCATGTTGATATAAGTAGCCATATCAATTCTTATAACACTCCACTCAATGTGGGGTATTACATTCAACCTCACTCAGAGAATGTAAGTTTTTTCATTGCGCCTCAGCCACTAACTGTCTCAATACAATTTATTCCAAGAATCATTCCACTAGGCAACTGATTAGCTCATCCAAGTTTAGATAGTGGTCACAGTTTTACTCTGATACCATTTGTAACACCTCGAGTCGCTACGACCATGTAGGGGTACTTTGGAGTGCTTTCATAATGATAGGCTAGCCCCACAAATCAACATGAGTCCTTTCATCGTACTTTATCCTCACTCATCCTCTTCCCAAGAAATTTTTAAAAGAATTTCAAAACTTCCTAGAAGGGTCACCCATCCTAAAAATTACACCACGACTAGTATAGTTAACTATGGAGTTCTTAGGATCAGATCACTAAAAGGATGGTATACCATGTTAATAAGTAGACATATCAATCCTTATGATTGTCTGCTCAATTTTGAGTTATTAGACATACCCTTTCTCACACACACGTATCCTCCCACACAATAGTGTCCTTTTCCTCCTCAACCATGCATTTCACACACAATTGTGTGCACCTTCTCTCCTCACCCATGTATACATTTCTTTCTCGACCCATGCATGTGCAAAATGCACGCTCCTACCCCTTTGACCTTCTCCTTGTCACTATCATGCCCTCCACTCTAGCATGCCCTATGCTCCACCATCCACCACTTCTTGTGTTTTAACTTCTTCTACACTCACACACAACTTGAGCTCCTCCACTTGTTTCAAGTATCCCCATTTCCACCCTCCATTGCCTTATTTTTCTTTTAATATTCCCTTAAGTTATAATTGTGTATTATTCTTATTTTGTAGATGTCGATGTCCTTTTGGTAAGGATACATATCATAGTTAGGGATTTTATATGTAACATGTATATGTGTGTGTGATATCATGTTTGGTAATTTTATATATATATATATATATATATATATATATATTGTTATTATAATAATGTTGTTATATGATATCTTGTGTTGTAAGATGAAAAAGTGAGAAAGCTGTGAAAGTATATGTTTTTGCATATTATTGGTTGGCATAAATTGTTATATGTTGTTTCTATATATAATTGTGTTCATGATTTTTCATGAATATATATATATATAGGGATTCATAAGGTTTTTATAAAAATATGAGTATTTTGGCTATCATAAGGGCATTTTGATCATTAATGGTAATAAGAAAAAAAAATCATGGCACGTTAATCTCTGAGGTTGTTATAAATTATTTTGTAAGTAATGTGATCAAATGATAGTTTAGTAAGACACGAGTTATCTAATATGAGATTTGAGGATTTCGGTAGATAATGATATTTTGGTTAGTATGGATTAAATATGAAATTTTGTGATTATAAAAGGGGAATAGACTTTAAATATGCTAATTAAGATACTCAAAATATTTGGGATAATTATGAGTAGCATAAATATAATAAAATGAGAATATGGCTTGAATTATGCATGGTAATCCTAGAGGAAGACTCATTATCGCACGAGTAAGAAGTTGGAGTTAGAATTTTATTTTTGAATATGATATAAAGTATATTATTTTATTTTTTTGTACTAAAATTGGTGATTGGATGAGTCAAATGGTAGAATTTATTCTTATCTTATAAACTTAGGATTTCTTAGGGTAATTATGGACATTTTCCTTAGGAGATACCCAATAACAATGTGGTTGTGCTTTATGTGTGTTGTGCATATCTAAATGATTCCTCCATGACAATATTGATATAAAAAACTATGAATAAGATGCTAATCACTTAAAGCAAAATATCACATGAGTCAAGGTTGTGATATTGTTCATTCGTTCAACTAGACGATAATAGTGGCTTAAAAACATTATGTCCTAAGAGTTGCATCAATATGATCCACCAAAATGAGAATACTAGGGGACCTTAACTCAATGTGTATAAGAATATGATAATGAGATAATTAATAATGATTAAGATATTAATCACTTAAAGTGAAAAATTACGTGAGTCGGGACTGTGTACATTCCAATGGATGATGATAGTGGTTTGGGTGTATTTTACCTTAAGAGGTACTTTATAGCATTCCACTTATTTAAAAATAGTGGTTAGGAGTATGTTGCTATGATATATGTTGGGCCCATCCCACCGAACAATAATAGTGGCTCAGGTGTATTATTTCCTGATATGTGTTTTAGTCTATTCCATCGAATTAAGAATGGTAGGATCCCTGAACTCTACGTAAGTAAAATAGGGATTATGTTTATATCTAATAATGAGTTTTGGAATTAGTATCTACCTTGAATTTCCTTATGTTAACACACATGTATGTTTAGTCTCTTATGAGAACTTGTGTATTCTATGTAATCTCACTTTGGTTTTATTATTATCTTACTCGGTACATAGTGTATTGATTATCCTTATCATGGGTGTCTTTCATTCCCACAAGTAGTTCAATAAGGACCCTTTGGATGCATTTTATGCTTATAATGCTTTATTTGTGTCGGAGTGGTCCTTATGTATTGAGGTGGGGCATAAAGTCATATTATCAGGTTATCGCTTTTTGTATGGATTCCTTTTGAGACTCTATTTTATAATATATCTCTTTTATGTATTTTGATATTGTAATTAGACTTAACCTCCAGCTCATATTTAATTTTATGAATTTATATCATTATTTATTTATCATATTTTATGTCTTACTTGTTTTACCTTGTATTCGATGTAAAGATGGTATGATCAGCCAGACTTGTGTCGAGTATGAAAGTAACACTTGTTTATGTTGATATTATGCTTCTACTAAAACAAAAAAATTAAGTAGTAAATTTTGTGGTGTTATGATAGATATCCTAAAGAGGTGATTTAGCATACAATTTGGTTTGTATTTTTGTTGATGTGCCTTATTATCCTAGTAGAGCCCTACATCTTATTCTACTTAGCTCTTCAAACTTCTTAGAGGGTATGAAAACTTATAAATTAGGTATTATTATCGGAAGGATACTATACTTTCTTTGTGTGCCGATGTGACCAAGATAACGTAATATTCTTAGGTTGATAGTTGATAGGATATTGCATTGTCTTTGTGTGTTGGTATAACGAAGGAACCTTAGTGTCTCCAGGTTGATATGATCTCCCCTCGAGTGAATAAAACTAAAAGTAATTATTTTCTATTTTGGAATGATATTGGATTTGAGAGTTTATAGTTGCCTTTTTCCCTATCTATTGTTTGGTAATTGCCTTTATACCCTACCTATTGTATAGTAGTTCCCTTCGTACCCTGCCTATAGATCTTTGAGATTTATTGGTATGGTTGTTGAAATTATGATATATAATTTGATGGTTATGGAAATATGTTAAGAATGGTTTGGAGTCTTCCATTCGGAAAATACCCTTGGTATGATTTGGTTATAATATAATGGTATGTGGAGCATGTGGCCTTGGTGATAATTATTTATTTGTCCTGGTTAACGTATTTTATAATCACATGTATAATTATGTATGTTTATACTATGTTTCTCCTATGATACCTTCTATGTGCTCTATGCAATTCTTACATGCTTAGTTTTGTATAACAATTTATTCAATATCGTTATACCGATTGATTCTATTTCATGGTTCATTGTATATTCAATGGACAACTATCACTTTGCAGGATTAATTGTGAGTTCAGCGTGAAGGCTAATATATTTAGGGTTGAGAGTTAGGATTATCTAGTGTCATATCATATACCTTTTGATCCTAATATCTCTGGACTCTTGAGCCCCTCATGTATTTCTTTTCATTTAACTTTTGTAACCATTATTGGATCTTGTAATATCGAAACCTATGTTAATTTGTAATGTAATATCTATTCTGTTTCTTATGATTGTGTTCTTATTTCAAGTGGAGTAAAGTTTTAGCCTTTACACTTTGTATAAGAACAGCAAAGAAAACCGAACTTATATTTTGTTGGGCAATAACACCCTATAATTTTTTTATTTTAGTTTATGCAACTAACTATTTAAAATGAAAATTTTAAATGATAAAAATGGAAATTTTATAATATGTATTAGTCAAAATATTTCAGTAAATGAGTCATATTGTCATCCTCTAATGTATGGGTGTACATATTATGTTAAACCATTAATTAAACCGCACAAAACTATAATTTTACATTTTTGTTCGGTTAACAATTAAAAAATATAGTTTGGTTAAGGGATTTTTAAAAGCAATTTGGTTATCGATTAAGATTCCAAAATTTTAAATAATTAATTGTTAATCATTTAACTCTGTTATATATATACACTTAATATCCCTTATCCTTAATATTTTGTTAAAAATTTACTATACGTGTGACCTTTCACCTACCCTCAAGGCTCGTACTTTAAATTTTGACTCCCACTCCCTCCTCCCTTGATTATCACAACTTATAAACCTCCACTTGAGGCTTCATTCTATCTATATTTGCTTTTTCTATTTGAAATTTGATATCGGAATATCACTTTAGATATTACATTGGAGGTTGAAGAGGAGGATGACATGTCTCATATTCAGGAGCATATCCAACTTGTTTTGAATGAGCTATAGGAACTACATGTATTTATTTCTATAAATCCACAATTAATTATTTAGTTGGTATATTTTATTATTATTTTGTATGTAGGTTGTGAAAATTTTGTAGGTATCCGCCGCACACTGTATTTTTGAAGCCTTTATAATATACTAGTTAACTATTAACTAAACAAAACCAAAATGTAAATTTTGATTTGATTTAGTTAGATAAATTTAAAAATATATTTTGTTCTAGGAAAGGATAAAAATTAGCCTTAAAATATAATTTAATTTGATTAATGGCACGTGTATAATCAAAAGCCTCAAGCTCATAAAACTAATCTTAGTTTTGGCAAGACTAACGCACGTTTAGTTTGAGAAAATAATGGTTTTTAAGTTCTATTGTTCTATGGAAAATAGAAAAAAAAAAGTTTTTCATAAAAAATTAGAAAAATGGGTTCATTTCTAAATATTATAAAACTACATTTTAATTTAATAAGTTTAAAAACATGTTCATCATTTCCTAGATTGAATGAGGACGGCGACGACACCAAATTATTATTATTATTATTACCGCTAATATTCATAATAATAATAATATAGTAATTTAAATAATAATAATATATTATTATTAACAACAAAAATAATAATAATAATACTAAAAATAAGCATGATAAAAATAATATTAATAATAAAATTCATTGTAATAACAATAATAACAATACACTAATATTAAAAATGATTATGATAATAATATTATTATTATTAATTAAAATTAGCATAAAGAAATAAATTATAATGATAATGATTTTAATGTTATTATTAATATTGATAATTATTATTATTATGAAAACTATTAAATAATATTATTATATAAAAGAGTAATAGTAATATTATTTATGTAATTAATAATAATATTTATATTGTTAATAATATTATTATTATTATTTGCAATAATAATAATAATAATAATAATAGTAATATAATGAAAACAATATAATTATTATTATTAGAAATGTAAAATATTAACATTAATAATAATGATATTAATAACATGACTAATATTGTTATTATTATTACTACTAATAATAATATTAATATTCAATATGATAATATTATTAACTTTATTAGTAATATTATTACTAACTAATACCTAATAATAAGAATTATGTTAATATTAATAATTAGCGTATAATTATTTTATGTATATTAACATAAATTAATAAAAATATTTAAATTAAAATTAATAAAAATATTAATATGAAAATTAATTATTTTATTATATTATGAATATTAATGTTAACAATAATAATAATAATAAAATATTATTAATTGTGTTAGCTATAATAATAATAATATCATTGGTATCATTTTATTTCTATTATTATTGATAAATATTAATAAAATTAATGAACTATTAATGTTATTATTATTATGATTAAAAATAATTGGCTTATTAGTATTATTATTAATAATAATTTTTTAATTAAAAAATATGTATAAAATAAAATTATACATTTTTTGATATACATTTATATAAAAACTTGAAAACATAATATAAGTTATTTTTAATTTTTCAATCCAAACAATTAAAAACAAAAATTATAAAAACATTATTTAAATCTCTAAAAAAAATTTAAATATATATATTCTAAAATTAAACGCACTCCAAATTACTTAGGTCGCATCAAGATTATCTTTTTAGATAGTCATAGATATTGTTAGGTATAGTCACAAATCCCTCTATCTACTATCTACTATTTATGACTTGACTTATGTATTAACTTCACTCTGTCCGTATTTGGGTCTCTATTTGATGGTTTTATTTAATTTTTTATTAAAGTATCCAATCCTATAAAATATTTGATATTTTATTAATTATTTTAACAATATATAATAATATTAAATTTTTTTAGTTTTAATTTATTTACTGTTATAATTCAAATTTTTATAGTGATATTTTAATATTTTTTAGATAAAATATGATAAACTATATATTTAAATTCGATCCATATTTAATTTATATTTTTAAATATTCAAAATTTAGATACCTTACTTAAATGATGAGTAACGTGAAAATTAAAAAAAAATTATCCAAATAATATTAACGTCAATTTTAGGCAACTTATAGTTCACATTATTTTTAATGCTTGTTTGGTATAGGGTAATAGGAGTATAAAAATTATTTTTATATTTTATATATTATATATAATCTATTTAAAATTAAATATTTTTACTTAATATCTCTTTTAGACTTTAATTTAATTTAAAATAAATATTTTATTCAATATATATTTATTATTTTTAAATATTTAATATAAAATAACATAAATTTTTTATTCTTATTATTTCCTTACCAAAAAAGCCCTTAACTGTCTGTCTTTTATTCTGTTTGTTTATTTTAATATATTTTTTTAATTCATCTTTAAATGCTCACGCAAGATATATTTAATTGGCAATTATATGTATTGATTGGTAACCTCCAGGTCCACCACGCCTATGATGATGATAATACTTTTGGACGTCCAAAAAATTGACCTGGTTAAATGTATGTATATCTAAGACCACTCGTAGTCGTTGATACTATGGGAGGCAATTTTTTATTATTAGTTTTTTCCTTCTTTATGTCAGATCCCATCCATCTCAAGAGGCAAAATGGCGAAAAAACTTGCCTCGAAGGTCGGTAGAGCAGCTGCAGAACTCCTCCAAAAGCAGAAGGCAGCCGAATGAAGGAAGAAAGAAAAAAACTGCCCACCGGCAGCGAGAGAAAAGGGAGCGGGGAGATGATATAAGGAAAATGAAAGAGGTGGGAGGAAGGAATCTCGGAAGGGACTTCGCGGAGAGACATTTTATTTTTATTTTTATACTAGCAATCCTTATATTTTAAATAATTCTACTATTTTAAAAAAAATAGCATTGTTTCAAATTTTATGTATATTTTTGAAAAAAATAGTAATTAATTTTTTGTACTAATACAGAAAATTAAATATTATAGTTTTATTTAAAAATAAAATTATATTCAAATGAATAATAGAAATACAAAATTTATTGTGATAGATGAAGTTGGTTGGGCATGGGTTAATAGGACTGAAAACTCTATTGCTAGACTGAGAGGCAGAAACATGAAAGTAAAAATGAGTAAAATACAAAAATGTAAATAAATATTATTTACTGCATTAAATAAAATAATGAGAGACAAATAAAGAATAAGGTGGCTTGTTGTGCTCTAACAAATACTAGAGTTGTTTATATTATGTGCTAAGAATGCTCTACCGATATGATTGATTGTTTATATTATATGATATTTTAGAATTTGATTTAATATTTATATTCATTCAATTTGATTAATAAAAAATTAAATAAATCAGATATTTTATCCAACAAATATAAATAATATCTAATCTAATAAATTATATATATATATATATACACTTTAAACATAATTTATTTTTCATAACATTTTATTGTATATATATACAGCACTTGAAATTTTATTATTAAAATAATTATTTTATCATAAGCATAGTAATAAGATAATTGGGCATTGTTACCATAGTAGACATAAGTTTAGTTTACTGTATCATTCTTATATCAAATATAAGATAAAAATATTTAATAGTTAAAATAAGATGAGCATAAAATGAGAAAATTTTCCATAAACTTAAATAATAGTTGGAGTTTAACTCAAACTATAGAATAACGCTAAGAGTCAAAAAAGTCTATAGACAAAAACTAACTATTGGATAATATTAACTCTAAATTTAAACCTTAGAAAAATAAAAAATTACTCCTCCACAGGCAAAGCTTCAAAATCATTGAAATCATCAAGACAATCCTCGATGACCTGTTTAACAAAATCTAGTTTATCTCCTTATGATAATAAGCAACATTCATAAAAATAATGCCCTGTACTTGCATATTAAGGAATGTAATAATATTACTATAGTAAAGGACATGCATAATACATAAGATCACGTAAACAAACTAATTATGCACATTAATTATAAACATGAGAGGGCTTCCAATAGGAATCGAATGATTTCTAAGATAAATGATTATATGTTTCCATTTAGTAAATCTCTTTAGTTCGGGGATCTTGTTGTTCATAATCGGTGGAACAAGGTAATTTATATTTCTTAATTTGACCTTAATTGTGGTAGATTCATATCATTAACCTTACCTATTTTAGCTAATCAAAATTTAATCTAAATCTAACTTCAGTCTTTTCTCCTTTTCCATTTCTTTCTCCTTTTTCCTTTTCCCCTTTTCCTTTTTCCTTCCCCTTGTGCCGATTTCTTCTCCTCCTCCTCCTATCTTACATGTGTTTTTCCTCATCTCCTACAACACACAACCATCACATCTCACCATCTTCTCCCATCTCTCTCTCGTGCATCTACTAGCCCTACCATCTTTCCCCTGCCATGCTCATCACCATCATCATCCCCTGCCATTCTCCTTTGCACGCTACCTTATACATATACATATATCTACTACCTCCTTCTCCTCCACCCCACTCATTTGTTTGCCTCGTGTTGTCCATTTTTTTTTATCAAGCAAACAACCTGGCCAAACCATCTTCTTCTTCCTCTTCTCCTCCTCCTACTCCTCCTCCTCCTCCTCCTTGCTCTGTTCATCAACCGAACCACCACCACCACCATCACCATGCACCACCACCACCACCAAGCACCGTCTTGTGCTTGGTAAATCAACCACCCCAACCATCCAATCATCCCCCCACACCATCACCAACCATTTCCATCCACCGCCGTCATTTTCTCCTTCTCTTTCTTGCATATCTATCATATTTTCATAAAGCGCACGGCCGTGTGGATCATGTACACCCTAGTTGTGCCTCCTTATAGACCGTCACACACCTCACTCACACAACCATATCGATCACGCACGCCCTAGCAGTGCCTCCTCACAGACTATCACACACCTCGCTCATACAGCCGTGCACTAGCATCGCATGTCTATACATGCTCCCATAGTTCACCCATCCATACTCGCACAACCTTGCACATGCCCATGTAACCCTCATTCTAAGTCATGCATTCATTTTTACACACCCAAATGTCACCCAAACACCACCATAACTCCACCATAGCATCCCCATACCTTCCATCACACTTCTAATCAACTCAAGCTTCCATTTGACTCTGATTATTTTTATTTTTACCTTCATTTACCTTAAATTTTTCCTCAATTTTAATATCTAATCCTAATCATATACTATCTTGTTTTCGTAGATGATATTCCGGCGATCTCAGAGGATGCGGTTAAGGATTTACGTGTTTAGAGCCTAGTATTCTCATTGATAAGGATACTAGTCGATGTTTAGGTTTTTATGTTAAATACCTTAATGGCTACATGTTTTAGCATATTATTTTTATTATATTGTTAAATTTATGTTTTTAATGATATATTATGATAATATGGATTATATGATAGAAAGAGACTAAGAAGGATGAAGATGTGTTGATATGATGTTGTTACGTTAATTAGTAGTATTTTGTGGACGAGTATAACTTGTGAAGAAGTAATATAGGCCAAATAAATTATTATAAATGGAAAATAAGTATTTTTAAGAGGTACGATGATAAATGGATGATTGGAAAATAATGATATTGAAGATATAAGATTTTCGTAAAATAAGGGCTATTAGTTATCCTTAAGAGCATTTTGGTCGATATAGGTTAATATGAAAATTTTGGTATTTTAACTTGTCAGTTGGATTAAAATATAATAATAATATCATGAGAAGTATTTGGAGTGACTATTGAATGTCTTAGATTTCTGAAAATGAGATAATGGCCTAATTAGAAAATAGTAACATTAAAAATGTAATGTTATTATTCCATGTGTAAACGTTAGAGCTAGACTACAAATTTTGGTTAATATGTTGTTAATACTGGTATTTTAAAAAATTATATTGAATTTGGATAATTATATGAGTTTTATGAGAAGAGTTATGACTTACCTATGAAATTAGGATTTGAGGAACTTGGTAAATAGTAACTTTTAAAGATGGTCTTAATATCTGTATGTCGATGTCTTGCTTGCCTTAATTATGTTTTATACTCGTCAAACCGGTCATGAATGAGATACTAATCATTTAAAATGAAAGATCACATGAGTCAAAACCGATTGTACTTGTCTATTCCATTGGACAAGAATAATGGTTGGGAGCATTATGTCCCAAGGTTTTATATATTGATAATTGTTCCACTAGTAACGAATAATGGTTAAAATCATTATGCCCTGTGATTGTATAATTTTGATAATCATTTCATCGGTATAGAATAGTAGAGCTCCTGAAATTAACGTAAATAAAAGAATTAATCATGTCATATTTTAATGGTACGAATCTAAAATCGGTAATTAGCTTTTATTGATTGTTGTATCTTGCATGTCTACTGCTTTCCACTATGAATCTATGAAATTATATGTTTTTTTCTATTTGGTTGTATTGTTACCTATCATTCTTTTTTTTTTTGATACTGCTCATTCCTGCAAGCAGATGATACGGATGTTTATGTACAGGTCGATGAGGACCAAGCAGATGATTTTGCAGTTATGATGGTTTGTATGGGGTGGAATGACTTTATGAATTAGGGGTTTTGGGCACAGAGTCATGTAATCCGGATCTTGGTTTTACCTGGATACTCTTTTAGGACTCTTAGACCCATAATATCCCTTTTGTCTATATTTTGGATTATTATACTCAGAATTAATCTTCAAACTCGTATTTAAGTTTATGAAACCCCTCTCTTTTTCTTTTCCTATTTTTAGTTGAGTATTTTAAATTGTTTTGCCTTGTGATTAACATAAGGATGGAGCAGTAAGCTAGACTTATGTTAATTACAATGGTAACACCCAATTATTTGATTTTATGCTTCCACTATAAAACAAATTTTTTTAGTGGTAACTAGTAAATTCTATGGTGTTACAAGAATAGAGCGGTGAGATGGATGAATGACGAAAAATAGAGTGGAGATGAGGAAGGTTGGGTGGTGCTTAGTCGGTAGAGCTATGAAGGGCAAGGATGGCAACAATGACAATGATGCTAACGGTAACGACATCGACAATGATGACAAAAATAACTAACAAGATGATGATAAAGTGATAATTGAAGAACGAGAATAATTTCACAGATGACCTCAAGAGTTCTAGTTGGCTTGCAGTAAATGGCATCCAACGAGAGAGAGGTTTATAAGGCTAGTTGATTAACGGAGGATGGTGTGAAGGCGTTGATGTTACAGAAGATGGCAAGGACGTACAAAATAAGGGGAGAAGAAAAGGAAATGATCGAATGAGAAAATGGCGTGAAGTCTTAGATTTAGTTGGGGGTATGGTTTGGATAACCAAACCGTGCACCACTCTATTGGCGGGGGAAACTATGAGGGAAGGAGGAAAGGAAATAAGGAAGAAAAGAGAAAAGAAAAAAAGGGAATGGGGGAGTTAAAAGGAAAAATGGTGCCAATGTTAAGAGTTAGAATTAAATTTTACGACCAGAGAATTAGAAAAAGGTTATGTTATTAATCGTCAAAAATTAAGGGTATTACAATACAACTATCACTATGTGTGTGTATATAATTTCAAAAAAGAATGTTTATTGTAAGAGTTCTTTTTATTTTTAATTATTTTATTAAATATTTAAATATTATCTAAATTTAAAATTACTAATTGAATATAATATAATTTAGGACTCATATCAAATAATTAAATCATATGAATTCAAGATAGATAGATTTATTATTTTTCTCTCAAATACTTTTTTATCTGAAATTTGTCATTTGTGGTCTACTCAAAAAATTTTAAAATCTGACGAATTATTTTTTATCCAATCTAAACTTTCGGATATCCAAAGTATCAAATATACAAAGTTTTTTTTTCTTTAGAAATTCGAAGCCTTTTGCTAAATATATGATCCATTAACACCCTAATCCACATAACCCAATCTGATTAATAATAATAATAATAATAATAATAATAATAATAAATCGCTTTATTTTTTAGAGAAAAAAATAAATTATAGGTTTTAAGTTATTTGTTTATCAGTATAACAACAGCCTTTCATGTCATTTATAGTATTCAATCTCACCTGCTTTCCAACCATACCAAATTTTATATTAGTGTCATCTAGGTATCTTTTGGTACATAAATATAATATTTCTTGTAAATTGTATTTTTATAGAAATAACTTGGTGGAAAATTCTTCATTAGAAGTAATATAATTATATTTGCGGTTTATTATTAAACGGATCAAAAATATTAGTATTTTATGTTTTTTTATTGTTATATTATCTAGGAAGCAATACATAAATTAAAATAACACTCGTTAATAATAAATATAATTGTTTTTTACTTATTAAAAAGAAGGTAAAAAAGTAAATTATTGTTCAAGATATATAAATTAATTAGATCTACTTAAATAAGTTGAATCTTAAGAAAATATATTTAAAATGAGGTCAAAAGGAAGTACAACATACATTTGACTTTTATATTCTATTAATCAAATAAATTAATTTTTATCAATTATTGAGAATTACTATTTTCTTCGTCTACTTGCTTTCAACTAAACAATCTCACTAATTTTCTGCACAAAAAGGAGGTTAACAAATTTCCATATTTGATTTTATGTGATTAATAATAATATCTCTTTATTCTATAATATAGAGTATTTTTAAACTTCGTGAATAAATTTTGAATATTAATATTCTTGAGTGTATATTAATAAAAAAATATAAAAGATAATTTCTTTTAATATATATTTTTAAACTCTGTGAATAAGTGTTTTATATAATCTCTTTGTTTTATAATAGTATTTTTTAAAAACCAATATAATTTTTGTATTTTAACTTATTATATTTTAAAATAAATTAAAACTTAAATTCCATCTAAAAATCTACAAATGACCTGCATTCCAAAGTAGAGAGAGTAATTTTTTTTCCCTGCCACATTTACACCGTCCACAAAAGTGAATTTAAATTCAAAATTCGAACAACGACTACTTTATTGTTGATTCGATTGATGCTGAAAGTGTACAACAATTTCATAGCAAAATCAGGGGTGTAAAATTCATTCAGAAAATACAAGAAAAATCTCACGATCCGATCGAGGTAGTCGAGAAAAAAGAGGACACGACAAATGAGGTAGTTGCAATTTGGCTCGTGAAAATTTTCAAGCCTATGGGGCGGCGATCAAAAAGCGGGGGGAAATAGAAATAAAATCAGGAAAAAGCGGCGCGAAACAGAAAGAATAATGGAATAGAGGGACAGACACGTGGGTGGTCATCGTCTCATAGTCATGTCATAGACCGAGGTTGTGTTGTATAAGTCCCGTGATTCAGTGACTGGTGGCACGTGGCAACCGAAAACCACGAACATTCAAACACAATAATGCAACTGCACAAAGACTTGCAAGTTGCAAGTGCAACTACGGTGTTCAAGTACGAATAAATCATGGTATTATTTGGTGTATGATAAATTATTTTTAAAAATATAGTAAATATAATCTTATTTAATTTAAAATAAATTTAAAAAAATATGAAAACCAATTTTATTTTTTTAATTAATAAACAATCTATTTACTAAATAAAATAAAAAAAAAGGTACAACTCATTTTACTTTACTTATTTACACATTATATTAAAAACAAAAATTAATTACTTTCCTATCCTACATCATTGTAAATAAAATATATTCTTAAGTAATCATCTCACTGCAATTTTCTAAAAAAGTGTGATTTTTTAAAAACTTAAAATTAATGTACCAAACAACACCTATATCTATTGAATTAAATATTTATCATACATTTGACAATTTAGATAAGTGTAAATATGGATAAGATATTAGTAAGATTGAATAAATATTCAATTTTTGGAATAAATATTCAATTTTTGCATTAGTACTCTAATTAATTAATATTAAAAGCTTTTATGATAAAATATCTAAAAATAAAGATGTTGTAAATATTCTATTTATATATTGTGGGTGTACAATTTATGAATGTATATTGTATTAAATTATAGATTTAATACTCTCAATAGTACCATAAGTTGTAGTAGCTCCTCCATTATGATTCAACCCCTAATTCTAATTCTACGTATCATCCACCTCCTTTCATATTCTCTAATTCTTTCTCATGATGGATGTAATAATTGTGAGTATTATATATATGAGATATTATGAATTGTAGATGGAAGAAGAAATCCATATATATGAATGAGAATAAAAAACCACATTCTCTCTTTCTATCTACATTGTTCTATATCTCTCTTTGAGTTTATCAATATTACAACACATTATCAGCACGATTATACTTTAGATAAATATATATATATACTTATGTGTTTATTTTGTTCGAGGTGTTGGCAGATATCCATGGAGTTGATATCAAGTTTGATCAGTGCTTGATAAAATAAAATGTTCTATATTTAGTAGTCATCATAATGAATATGATTATTATGTGTCACATAAGACTAATTACCCTTTTTATTTATTGTATGAGATCTCAATTTTTACAGGCATATAAAATGTCACATATGTGACGTATATTGCAATCAAGTAAATCTCAAGAACATTGATCCTCCGTTTAATTTAAATTGATTAAGAGTTTTAAGGGGGATATAGTATGATCCTAAAATTGGCTCAAGATAAGGAAATTTATTTTTATCTCCCCTTTACTTTATTCTTATGCTAATTGATATTTTTATTAGTTTTAATTGTATATATTGGTAATATGTAATTTAATTTGATTATATGTGTGATGATCTCCCTTCTAATTATAAGATGGAGGGTAAAAATATAAGATGATAGAAGGCTAAAAGTCTTCCATTTAATAAACTCAAATTAGATCCAGTATGACCAATTTAATGATAAAAAATGATGGATTAGTGGCCACATCTTCCATCACTATATGTAGATCTCCATCACTTGAAGATGATAGAAAGTTATCCAAAGTGGAAATGTTAAAAAAATTACTTAAATTTAAACGTGATGGATTGGCGGTCCCATCGTGCATCACTACATACATATCTCAACGCTTGAAGTTAATTGGAGAATATAGTGCAAATCTCCATTACCCTAAGTTAATAGAGGGTCACCAAAATGGATAATTTTTTCTTGCATACCCAAAATATGGATGGGTGATTGCACAAGTTTTGGTAGAAGCATGAAGCTCCCAACCAATTATATTATTTACAAATATGTACATGAGGTACAAAAGGAAATGATGCAATTAAGGTGAAAGCCAAAAATTCCACCTAATGATTAAATGGTCCAGAAGACCTCATACGCAATTCAATCGTGAAGATCAAATGATTAAAAGGTGATTAATACCTTATGTACAATTTGATCGAGGAGATCAAATAGTTAAAAGCCATTTATGACTAATATAATACTAGTAAAGAAGATCAGAAAGTATTAAATATCCCAAGTGTTTTTTGATCTAAAAGATAGAAATATTTGGTGGTCTATCCCCACACTAATTTTATTTTTGCATTTTCTAATTATACAATTTTAATTCTTGCAATTTAGTTTCTGTAATTTTAAGTATTGCAATATTCAAAGCATTTATTCTAATCATGAAGTAGTGATGATGGTTTTATGCATAATTTGTCAGCCACTTATTCATGAAACTATACACCTACTTTGCAATTAGTAGTGGTAAAAACTTACCATAGTAAAGTCTCCTCCACCACCACAGTGGTTGGAGTATTTACAATAGTCTCCTCATTATATTATAATTTTAGTAGGTAGAGATATTTTGATAGTTGAAGCCTAAAGCTTCTTGTCAAATAAGTAGTTTAATAGTTGAAGCTTGAAGCTTCCCATTCAATTATTAGTATAATAGATGAAACATGAAGTTTTCCATTTGATATAAGTAATTTAATGGTAGAGGCTAAATGATTATTATCTCGTAGACTTGAATACGATCTAGAAGATCAATTTATATTATTGAAAAACCATTGTACATTTTATTTTATGGATAAAGTATTTTATGAGCTTATAATTGACAAGAACATACAAGTGGGTGTGGCATGACAAATTTATTAAAGAGTTTCCTCATTTAACAATTGGATTACAAAATTGTGCATGATATTGTACACAAGTTCCTGAAGAACTTACTATGGTATATGAGTATTTGATGGTATTATTACCATCAAGATCGACTAGAAGTAAGCCCAAGATAAATGCATAATATATGTATTTGGTATATGTGAAAAACCAAAAGGTATCACTAACTAGAGGTTAGTAGACCATAAAATATTATCTTTCTGGCATGAGAAATGAAATTACAATAGTGCACCAATGATAGGAAAGATCATTAAAGCTTCCACGAGCACCCACATAGAATTCTAAATATTCATTTTTAATTGGCGATCTCATATATTTACATATTATTCTTAGCAAATTTATAGTCGTGATAGTGTAAGAAAATGTAAAATCTCCTATCTAATTGATAGAATTCAAGTTGACACATGTAGACTATTTTAAATTTGCAATGGTATATAATGATGCATCAATGTAAGGTCACGTGTTATATTTTGCAACAAATATTATTGCATTGGCACAAAAATAAATTATCATCCAATTGGGGTAAAAATGTAATCAATGCTTCAAGATGGAAGTAAAATGACCTAGTAGAGTCATTAATTATGTATTTGATTCATAGACCCCTATTAGTGAGGTCTATAAGTGATATGCCAATATACATGTAATGATTTTTGGTATATACCAATTGCATATCACATTAACCCTTAAGCCAAGTTAATTGAGATTATTGGATGAGTATTATGTGTGCTTATAATCCCCCATGAATATGAAATTAAGCCACAAAGATGGCTAGTAATGTTTGTTTCCTCGGCCTCAGGGGGAGAGAAGATGGGATTGAGATTATAAAACAAGCAAGTACTTAGAAGATGTCTTCCATGAGATATGTATCCAAAGAAAAATCAAAGCACACTTCATTATGGTTATGCTTGCTAGATGTAGCCTAGCTACAATTTACGTTTGTTATGGCTAAGAAATTATGAAACCAATATGTATTTTGGCTAAAGTTCTAACTCACATAGAAATCCTTGTGGTGACTTCAAATAAATTAATGGCAAGTATGGAACAAATACGCTAGAAGTGTATAATAAGGGTCCAAAGAGCTAAACCCTCAAAAGACAAGTTATAATCTTTTAAAAGGAAATAAAATTTACCATATTAAGTTGAGATGTCCATATGGATAGAATGTGAGTATAGATTCCACCAGTAAATAAAATATCCATTAATTATCCTTACACCGATGTAAAGTGGTATGAGGTAGACATTAGTGATGTCTTTACCTAAACAGTTGCAACTGATAATGGATAAAAGTGATAATTATTCTCGATTCATTATGGAATGCCATTGGATAAATTATTATCAAATTAGAATAGTCAAACAACATAATTATTCTATTTACATATTGTGGATGTGTAATTTATGAATGTATATTGTATTAAATCATAAGTTTAATACTCTCATTAGTATTATAAGTTGTAGAAGCTCCTCTATTATAATTTCACCCCTAACTCTACGTATCCTCCACGTTCTTTCATATTTTCTAAGTCTTTCTCACGGTGGATGTAATAAGTATGGGTATTATATATATGGAATATTATGAATTGTAAATGGAAGCAGGAATCCATACATATGAATGAGAATAAGAAGTCACATTCTCTCTTCCTATATATATTTTTCTATATCTCCCTTTGAATTTATCAATATTACAACAGATAGAAAGTCAAAAAATATTTATATCTCTATACGTATGAGTATCGTACATTATTTCAAAAGAATGTTCAAAAACATTGTCATCTTTTGAAAAATAAAATTTAAAACTATCTACTAAATTAAATTTTATATTATAATTTTCATCAAAAGTATAAATAATATTTTATTAATTTATTTGGTCACAAATGGTTAATATTTATAATCTTATTTTAAATATACATACTTTTAAAAATCAAATATTATTTATATTTATTAGATCGAATATTTAATTTGTTTGATTTTTCATTGACCAAATTATTCATTTGTCTTTTAGATTAGATAAACAAATATTAGATTATATAATTAACAACCCTACTTGTAGCTAAATGTAAGCTCCATGTATTCTCTTATGGTTGGGTTAGTGGCTTTTAAGTTGAAGAGTAAATAAGAGTAGCTAAAAAAACAAGCGAAAATACTTAAAAGTAGGAGGTAAAAGAAAAGGAAAAGAAAAAAATAATAACTAGTGGAAAGGAAAATTTGATATTTAAATATTATTTTAGTAAATTTGGTTTGTAAATTTATTTATTTTAATTTTTATAAAAATAAAATATTATTTTAGTATTTATAGTTTGCAACCTTATTTATTTTGACCCTTGTAAAAATAAAATATTCATTTTAACTCACGTAGAAATACTTTATATTCAAATTGGTTCTTGAACTCTATATTGGTCTATTATTACATGTTAATCTTCATACTTTATCTCGTAATGAGAAAATTACGTCTTAATCACCTAATTAATTAGCAATATAGTTATTAATCTATAACTAATTTCAAATCTAATTACATTCTAATAGTCAGGCCAAAAAACGAGGGTTTAATTTTTTTATTATTGATATAGGATTTTTTTTTAATTAGATTTGAAATTCTGAATAAAGGAATAATTATAAAACTAACTAGGTGATTATATGTAATTTGTTTATTAGGAGAGAGAGAGAGTATAAAAATTAATTTGCAATAGTAGGTTAATATAATGTATATGGATTAATTTGAATATAAAATGATTCTACAGGAACTAAAATAAATATTTTATTTTTACAAGGACTAAAACAAAAACAATGCAAAATATAGGGATTAAAATGAATATTTTCTTTTTACAGGGATATAAACAGATAAAATTGTAACCCATAAGACCAAAATCATATTTAACTCAAAAAGTTGCTAACTAATCTATTCTTAGAATTTAAAGTTGATTAAAACCATCTATACTTTTATTTCTCTTTATAGGTACAACCACATGGGTCATTTGCTCTTTATACAAGACGAGATCAATCTCTTTATGCAAAACAAAATTATGCATAAGCTACAAATAATACTTCGCTAAAATTAATTAAAAAAATCTTCTAACTATCTATATTGTTCCTTTTAAAAAAATACTTCCCATGAAATATACGAATATATATATATATATATATATATAAAGGGTAGTAAGAAATAGACAATAATAAGAAAGGATAGTTTGGCTTCTTACATGTGTTAAGCTCAGTTTTCACCACTTCATTTTTCAGTTATAATCTAATGAGTAATGATGAAAATAAAAATTATTATATTTGTGTTAACAATATAATTATTAATTATTAAAATTATTAATTCAATAATAGTAATAGTCCTTATGATTATAATGGTTTATTATTATTTATTATTATAATTATTAATATCATAGTTATAGTAATTATATTCATAATATTTACTATAATGATAAGTATAATCATATTAATTATCATAAGTATATTAATAGTTATAATAAATAAAATTATATAAATAGTTACAATCACAATAATAATAATAATATTTATTGTTATTGTAAGAATAATCATATTCATAATTGATTGTAATAAATATATGAATGGTAAAATTTATATTAATAATATTAATCATTATAATTATAATAAAAATTATAAAAATAATAATTAAAATAATATATTAATAATTATTATAATAATTTATTCCATTTTAAATTTATAATTATAATTATCCTAATAATATTAATTATTATTATTATTATTATTATTATTATCATAAGAGTTAGAAAATTTAAAATAATTAAACATATAATAATGAATATAATAATAAGTATTATCATTATATTAATGATTATAGTAATTATAACACCCCTAAAATTTACAACAGAATAATTTCATTTAAGCGGAAACGCAAAACAAGCGTAATTGGGCGTTATCATCTTACACAACATAAGTCTGAATTACCATGTCATCCTTCCATCGATTATAAAAATAAAACAATTAAACATTTAAGCATAATAAAATAGAGAATGAGATAAATTCATAACATATATAAGATTTTTGAGGTTAACTCCGAATAAAATATTCAAAATGTATAATGGAATATCCTATACAAAGAGTCCCAAAAGGTATCTAGGTCAAAATAAAGAATCATATAACATGGCTCTCCAATTTAAAACCCCATATATAAAGTAGGATCACTCTTCTCTAATAAAGGTGTTATAAGTAGCAAAATCATTCAGTGGGTCATCAATGACCTACAAACTTAAATAGGCTATTTATTAGTAAGAATGAGTAACATCTATAAAAAGGATGATCAATATGCTATGTAATGAATAAAGTAACAATACAGTCACATAAAGGTCGCACAAGGTCATAAACTACAAAAACAAGGGATAACATACATACATACATACATACATACATACATATATATATACACATATATATTAACATATGAGGGTATGAGCTTATTTATTCATTATAGGTCTTACAATAATAATGGCATGATCAATATTCATAGTCTTATTCACGTTGACTTTAGGGACCCTACTATTATCAATTGGTGAAACAATATGATGATATATAACCTCAAAGCATAAAGCTCTAGGTCACTATTCTCAATTGGTGGAATGATATCAATAATATAGAACCTTTAGGTAAAAAGCTCCGTACCACAACCCTTGTTCGATGGAAAAAATAAGTATATCTGGTCCTAACTCACGTGGTGTTTTACTTTAAGTGATTAATGTCTTATCAATAATTACAATCATTCAAATGATTTGTTGAAATTTGAGTTTAATGACCTTACTATTCTCAACCGGTAGAATGGTATCCTAATATAAAACCCTAAAGTATAAAGGTCCTGACCACTATTCTCTTCCAATAGAACAAACAAGTACAACACAAACTTCTTGCCACTATCCTCGTCCAGTGGAACGAAAAGGTACAACCGTTATGGACTCATATGATATTTCACTATAAATGATTAATACCTTATTGAAGGTTATTTCCTTTATGGAAATCATGCAACACACATATAGCCATGCAAAGTGTATGACCCAATATATTTTCCTAACGACAAGCCATATTCTCCTAAGAAACCCTAATTTCATTGGGCAAACGTAACTTCTCCAATGGTATTCATTTGATCACCAATTTTAATTCCCATCATCAAATTATTATTATTAACAACATTTCCAAAAATCAATATTCAACTCTCATGTCTTACCTATGCGATAATAGCCAACCTTTAGGGTTACAATTCACATTCCCCCCCCCCACAAAACTCTAATTTCACAATTATATCATAACTCTTTTCATGAGACCCATATGACTCCCAAATTTAATATGCATTCCTAAAATTCCAATACTAACAACATATGTGCAAATCAAGGTTAAAATTCAATATTTCACACATGTGATAATAATTGTGCCCGTAGAGTTATTATTCACACTACAAGTCACTTTCTTATTTATTAGACTTAGATAATTCATACTTACTCCAACATTCCATATAATATATTTAAATTATTTTCAACCAACTATCACATTTAAATACCCAATGTTTCATTTTTAACCCATATTATCAAAACGCCCCTAAGTCAGCTAAAATAACCATATTTCTATAAAAATCTTATCAATCCCAATATGAAAGTTCTTGTAGCCTCCAATATATATATCATCATAAAAATACATGGCTACATTTATATATGTATATACTAACCAACAATAAGCACAAAATGCATGTTTCCACAACTTTCTCACTTTTACATCACATACTATAACATATATATCATTAATATAACAACATTGTCCATATAACATTTCCAAACATCATATAACATACAATCACAGATATTTCACATAAAAGTCCTAACTATGACATATATTCTTATTGAAGCGGCTTCAGTCTCTAAGCACGTAAGATTTAAAACTCCTCCTCCAATACTACGAGAATATCACTTAGATGTCAAAACAAAACAATAATTAGACTTAGGAAAATCAATTAAGGAAACTAAGTCAAAAGAGAATGAGGAAAATGGAGATATCCAAAAGTGGGAGGATTGGCATGGGATGGTGCATGATGGAGGGCATGGCAGTGCACCAAGCTGGCATAGTTGGGGGGAGAGTATGCATAAGTTAAGGGGAAAAGACACACAACTAGAGGTGAGCTGTGAAAAGGAGAGCATGGATGAGACGTGCATGGGTCAAAGGAGAAAATGGATGCACAATGGTGTATGGATTGGGAGTGATGTATTGGTTAGGTATGCGTCCATGAAGTCAAAAACGATGATAATGGCAAGAGGGAAAATAGTGTGGTTTGGGGCGGTAACGGCTAGGAGAAGACAAGCCAAGTTGATGGGGATGAGGCGGTGATGGATGGGAGAGAAGGTAGTGGTGCTTGGTGGTGAGTGGTGATGACAACGATGGAAAACAAAGTAAGAAATGAGGATGTAATGTCTCGAGTGATGGGTTCTTGATAGAGGATGGAAAACGGAAGAAATAGGGAAGGTAGAGAGGATGAAGGGTATGCACAATATATATATATATATGGGGTTGACGGGAGGGAGATGTGATAAGTTCATATTTTGACATATTTTATATCTTTATAATCTTAGTTTTTAGTAATTTATTTAAGTAATATAGGTGAATAATTATGATTTTATGATTAAATGGTAATAATTGCATAAATATTATTATTTGAGCTAAAATGACAATAATTAAATAAATTTAGAGTATAATATTATTTATAAATTTTTATTAATTTTAATTTTGCACATATTCTTTTTAAATAAAAAAATGAAAATTCAGACGTTTGAACCAATGGCCTAAAGGCCACAAAACAAAGAAATAAGAGAAGGAAAGCAACACAAGAGAGCAAACGGAGCCGCAACAGTTAAAAAAAAGAGAGAACAAAGAAGAAGTCAACAGGGCTAACGTGGAAGAAGAGGCAATTAGGCAAATGATATAGGGCTGCACAAAATGAGAGCAACAAGATCAAGCGAGGCATGGAAAACGAGAGAGATACACAGAAAGAAAAGTTAGAGGAGAGGTGGAAAAGGGAACAAAGAAAGCAAAACGAGGAGCCGCAATAAAGAGAAGAGTGGGATGTGGGGAGCGTGCAGTAGAGAGAGCTGCTGCGGTAGAGGAGAAAAATAAAAAAGGACGGGCGACGTAGGGCAGAGAATAGCGAAGGACAACAACAGTGAGTGTGGTAGTAAATAGAAGAAAGAAAGAAGGCGACGCAGCACAAAAGCGAGGCAAGGGAGTAGAGGTTGCGGTGCAGTACATCAAAGCCAGGAAAAAGAAAAAAAAAAGAAGGTTCATGGAAATAAATGTCGTATTTAAATTTAAGAGGCATTTGTTGCTACTATATTGCTAGTATTTAATGGAGTTAATACTGGCGCTTAGTCGTATTAATTAATTAAGGGAAGTAATATAAGGTATATAAACCTACTTTTGATATACAACTTAGTTGATCTCTTTCTCAAGATTAAAACATGACTTATAAATTAATATTATATTTTGACATAATCTAGTGGTGGATTTCAACTTTCTTAGCATATTTATTATATATACGGTTATCCATTATTTATATTATTATTTTATTCTATTTTATTGATTACTTTTATTATTTTTATCTTCTAAGTTGATAACCCTCATTAGTATTTTTCTTATTTATTTATTTTGTGTTATTCAGGGTTCTTATTTTTATTTATATTTAAGCTAGTTAAACAGAGATAAGACCTCTCAATCCCCAGTTTAAAACGATACCTTTATTTACCAGTACTACAATTAATAACAAGAGGGTTTAAATTACGTGCCGGCTACGGCTACACCAAAATGGAACCTAAAGAGTGAGCACTTGGCATGGATGGTTTTGGCTTGGGTGGTGTTTCAAGGAGGCCCATGTTGGGTGGAGGGGTAGATGATGTAGGCAATGTGTATGGCTAGGAAGGGTAAAGGGAAAACGAGAGCATGCATGGGAAGGGGGACATGTATGGCCCAAAGAGGAAAAAAGGAAGGGTTTGTTGTTGTGGTTGGGGAGAATGGGAAGAAAAGAAAACGAGCGGAAAAAGGGACAAGAAAAAGGAAAAAATAAAAAGGTTGAAGGAAAAAGGAAAAGAAAAAAGAGAGAAAAAATTATGAGGTTAAGATTAAGATAAGGTTTAAGCTAGGATTTAGGGATTTGGTTAAAATTTTAATTTATCAATTACCTAGGGTTTGTGTTAGGCGAAAATAAAGTATAAATGACATAAAAAATAGAATTTAAATTAGGCTAAAGTATTAATTGCTGTAATAATAAATATAAGAATTATATTAATAATTATTTTAATAAATATAATTAATAAGTATAGTAGTAAGAATTATTTTAATAATTATAATTATACTAATAATAATCATATTAAAAGTAATATTATAAATATTATTTTATATAATTATTATAAATAATAATAATAATAATTGCTATTATCTAATCTAATTATAAGGAGATGATGATTAATATTTAAATTTCAAAATTTTGGTTATTTTAAATTTATTATTCTCTTAAAATTTATATTTATAAAAGCTATTTTTACAATAACAAATCCATAACATATTACATGTCTAATATCACCCTAGAGGCATATGTTCATATAAGAGTAATAGGAAATTAAGGTTTCATTAACACTTAAATATTAAAAGTTATCATTTATTTTCTTATTAATTTAAAAATATATAATTTGCTATTATAATCAATCAGAATATTTTAAATAGATAAAAAAATATTATCAAAATATAAATTGATGATGTCATTTTATTTTATTTTACACAAATGGGCTTTAAATCTTGCAAGATGTTTATATGCCATCTTGGTTCTTATACTACTAGCACCACTATTGCCTGCATTTCGTGTATGCTTCACTCAAAGCATCTAGTGAGATGTACTCCAATGGTGATTATTATTTTTATTGTAGTGATTATATATAATACGTGCAACATTTAGCTCTAGCGATTTTGATTGTCTATGCAAGTGATTATTCATGCACACATTGATGATTATATTCTCCGTGTTTTAATTCTTGAACTTAGCATTAAGAATTACTTTTTCATTTAAAGTATCGTGTTGTCGTAATGACTTTCCTATTGATTATCTTGGTTGCACTAATTATTATGCACACTCAGGAGTATTTTACATTGTATACCATAAAAGTATGAAAATAGTAGTACAAAATCATTCTGAGTCCCTAGGACGTTTCAAGGATGAGTAATTGCTCATAAATATTGAACTACCTTGGATAAAAAAAATAACTAAGAGTCCTCCTTGGATTCTCAATGCCTTATATTGGATTCACAAATTGTGCATGTCTTGTGATTCTATACGTCTCTCCTCTTCTAGAAATTCTTGAGTTTCTCCAAGTCCGGTTGTGAGTTTTGATCTTTAGGCCAATTAAACACTAAACCATCATCGTTATTTACCCTTAAACTCCCATGTCATCAACCTAAGCCGCCACCACCACCATCAATAATCAACTACCCAATCAAGCCACCACAATCAACAAGCACTACTTCAAGGCTAATGGGCATGCTAGTTGCAATGTCAGATACCCTCAAAATTCAAGAGATTGACAAACCAAAAGTAGAAGAAAATAAAAAACAAACCAAATGTAGATGGTGTTTAAGATTTTATTGAATATGTTTTATCCTTGTACTTAACATTTGGGAGAATGTATGCATCTTTATTATGTTAGTTGTAGCGATTTCATCTCCATTTTTGAGTTAGCTTCCTCATTCTTCATTTAAAAAAAATAGGTATGTAAAATTGGGGTGTTACATAACACTTCATTAATGCCCGCATCATTACTTTTTATTGACTCTTTACACTTCCGATGCAAACAAAGCTATACACCTTCTCAAATTGGCATAGAGCTCGATAGTAACATGATGAGGAATAATGAACCACTACCACTCAGGAAATCATCTGATGTCATAATGTTCCAAGTCTACTAGTGAGTGAATCCATAGTAAAATGGTGTTGAGTATGTCTATTGATTCCTCTAAGAATCTCTTCAATGATCCATGACCATCTTCCACTCTATTAAGTGAAATTAACAAATAAAAAGATTTCATGAGTAAAAAGTTCATGTAACAATAAAATATAGTCTATATTTGTTTGTTGTACCTTAATGAAAAGCTAAGACTTGATTGACCCACATAGAGCCAAAAAAATTTATTTATGTGGATGTAGCTATACCATATTTAGATAATAAAGCAAGCAGGGCATGTTTTTTTAACCTATCTCCATTGACAAGAGTCATTCTTTAAATGTTTCCTCATCTTTTGTATTTATCAAGTTCTTTCATTGGACTATAAACTATGTGTGAACGATTAACTCTAAGCTTCCTTGCACATCTTTTACACATTCTTATTGGCATAAAATTTTTACAATAAATGCGTTGCGGTTGGAAATACGTGTTCCGAAACCAAAATAAGCCTAAGTTTCTAATTATTGAGACTAGTGGTTGGAAGCATTACAAGGTCTATCAACATCTTGAACTTTTCAAGTACCCACGTATAATTTTCTTCCTTCTCGGATAAAATATAAGTAAACATAATGTTGATATTTAACTATGTTGGTGCTAATCCAAAAATCTCAAGTAAAGACATCCCACATCTATTTATCTTATACATGTAATTTATTGATATGACAAAAGAAAATGCACATAAATTATTACAATATATAGGGTGCGTAAATAGAAACTTACTTAGAGTATCTAACTATGGCTCACTTTGCTACTGAAAATAATGCATTTCAACAAAAATATTCATGTTGTGTTGTAAGGCTATTTTACCATCCATTTTATTCAATCTAATCTTCTATTGGCATTATAAATATGTATTTTCATGCTTTCATTTTTCACAGACTCATTTTGAAGAAGCAACTGGATGTGTTGTGGCTTGGCATCACATTTGGAAATATCATGAACAAACTTTACTTCTTCTTTTAACTTCCTAATGAAAACATGCATTTCAAGAGTATTTATAAAATTATGATGTGTGTTCCATTTTTAACAACTACTTCCCATCATTCATTAGTATTTTCAGCATTAGTAATTTTCAAAGGCCAATTAATTCTCTTTGAAGATGTATTTTGCACATTATCACCTTCTATAGATCTAGTGCAAATATATACATACCCCCTCTTTCACATCTAAATGATACCATACTGACTCCTTTACAATTTCCATTACTCGAAATTTTTAAGATTAAAATCGTCATACAGCTTCGACCAACATCACAAATCAATGCTACAAAATCATCATGATTAGAAAATATATGATTTGTCATGAAATATATTTTATAGTAATAGCCCCTAAATCCTTCTATGTCCTATAAAAAATAACAATTTGCTTAGATTTTGGATGAAGTTAAGAGTGTGCTTGATAAGAGAGAGAGAGAGAGAGAGAGAGAGAGAGAGAGAGAGAGAGAGAGAGAGAGAGCAAGAATAGATATATACGTAACCGTTTCACAAAGGAAACAATAAAACTACAATAAATTAGTTCATATTTGGATAATTTAAATTAGGGTTTTGATAGTCACTTAACTAAACTAATACTGAATACTACTCGGTTACGTCTCTGGTAAAAAAAAGATGTTGAGTTAATGGTTTTCATGTGTAATGGTTTGAGGAACATTAGAGGTTCATGTTCAAGTTGGACAATAGTGTAAGATACTCATATTAGCTCAACCATCCCATATATAAACCTCACGCTATCATTGATGACGAACGTGAAAACCTCACATTATAGACTCTGTTTTGCACAAGGGACTAACATAGTTTTTATATTCATGTCTGAATATATCACATTATCAAGTACATACAAAATTTAAATTTTACACTCAACCAAAATGTTGAAAAATAATGAAGTGAATGCATACCCTCCTTATTGATGTTAAAATTGACATCAAATGCATGCACTTGTTTATACCTATGGGCATCATCTTCTCCTTCTTCTTCACAGCTACTATGCTCCATTTTTATTTAATTGGTTTGAAACTAGGTTTTGATGGGAAAAATGAAATGAAAGCTGATATGAAAGCTATATTGAGGAAGAAAGGGTTTTTGATATGTGGAGGGAGAAATAAAAGAAAATAGAAGGGAGAAGAGGTGGGAGCAAGGGCTTCGTTGTGCAAAGATAATTCATTCACATGCAAAAGGTTAAACGATCAATATGGGCAGAGGTTGGGTGAGAATTTTGTGTGAATGGAGGGACGAGATTGGAAAGAGTAAATTAGTTTATTCATTAGCTAATGTTATCCATATAGTAACAAGATAACTTCCACATGACAACACCCTACAACTATTGTACAAATTATATGTCCTACATGTATAAATATTGGTAAAATTGGTAGCATCCCACTTTATAAAAATATTTTATACAATTTATGAAGATATTGGTCATAAATTTAGTATTTTATGAATGTAGAAACTGTCATAGTGTGTATACTCCTCTAGTATTTCTTACTAGTAACCTAATGATGGCTAGCTAGAAAGGGAACAATGTGGCAAAGGTGTGCAAGCCACATAAAAATTCCACAATATGACTCTTTCAAACAATCTATTAGCATTAGATCAACGTGGAATAAAATATTAGTAGTTTGAGTACTACACACAAGCCATAACTTGTCCAAACATCTTGTGAATGAGTCATGCAGATATGCACACTCTCTTATTGTCAAATTTGTATTAACAACAATATTGTCTCATATGTGGCTTGATGTTTCTTCCATCCATCATTTTTGTGTTAATGTTGGAGAAGTTGTGTGTATTTCATATGGTGCTTGGTGGGAGTGTATGTGGGATACTAGTTGTGTCGGGTGGTGTTGAAGTCTTAACCTCTAAGCACATGATAGTCAAAATCCTTCAAATGATTCAAAAATATTAGATCAATGTTGAATAAAATATCTAGTATTTTGCCAATCTCTCTCTTCCCGTAAACTAAAAAAATGAAAAACTATTATGAAAAAAATGTATAAAATCATCTTAAATATTGATAACGTAAAAAAAATGGTACAAACTAAGGCATCATTTGCTATTCCTAATGTTAGTTAACGAGAGAATGAAGGTTCTTATTAACTGATTTGCTAGAAAATACTTGATCGTGGAGCTAATAAATCTTTACTTGGTATATATGGAGCAAGCGAGAGAGTGATTTTGATTATTATTCTATGAAGGATAATTAAATGTAGCATAAGAAGTGCAAATTATAATAGGTATTTCTTTCAGAAAATAAATAGAGGAGTCAAAATGAAATATAACTTAATTATGACCATTTTTATGTTTATTTTGTAGCAAAAAAATGTCATTTTTTACTTCTCTTTGTGGTACAACAACTTCTTCTAATTCACATCATAACAAAAAAAAAAGATACTGGTATAAGATAGAAAATTTATAAGGCAACACATATTTTTTTTACTGTCAAACTATGTAACCTGCTTCAAATCCTTACCTCTACCTCTTCTACTAGTCATCTACCAATTATAACAAAAATATCAAGAATAAATATTATACATTAGCTCATCAATGGTTTAACATTTAGATTTTAGGGTTTAAAGGTTGTTGCTTATGTTTAAGGGTTTGCAGTTAGGGATTTAGGGATAAGGGCTAATGGTTTAGGGTTTAAAGTTTAGGATTTATGGTTAAGGGTTTAGGTTTTAAGGTTTAAGTAAACATAATGTTGATATTAAACTGTTTTGGTACTAATCCAACAATCTCAAGTAAAGGCATCCCACGTCTATTTGTCTTATATATGTAATTTATTTCTAGGAAAAAAGAAAATGCACATAAATTATTATGATATATAGGGTGCGTAAATAGAAACTTACTTAGAGTATCTGACTATGGCTTACTTTGATGCTACGTAAAATAATGCATCTCAATAGAAATAGTCATGTTGTGTTGTAAAGCTATTTGACTATCCATTTTATTCAATCTAATCTTCTATTGGCATTATAAATATGTCTTTTAATGCTTACATTTTTCACAGACTCATTATGAAGAAGCAACTGGATGTGTTGTGGCTTGGCATGATATTTGGAAATATCATGAACAAACTTTACTTCTTCTTCTTCTTTTAACTTCCTTATAAAACATGCCTTTCAAGAGTATTTGCAAAATTATGATTGTGTGTTCCATTGTTGACAACTACTTCCCATCACTCATTAGTATTTTAAGCATTAGTAATATTCAAAGGCCAATCAGTTCTCTTTGAAGATGTATTTTGCACATTATAAGCTTCTATAGATATAGTACAAACATATATATACCCCCTCTTTCACATCTGAATGATACCCTACCAACTCCTTTACAATTTCCATTACTTGAAATTTTTATGATTAAAACCATCATACATCTTCGACCAACATCACAAATTAATGCTAAAAGATCATCATGATTAGAAAATATTTTATTTGTCATGAAATGTCTCTTAGAGTTATAGCCCTTAAATCCTTCTATGTTCAATAAAAAATAACAATTCACTTAGCTTTTGGATTAAGTGACAAGAGCGATTGATAAAAAAAAAAGAGAGGCAAGAATAGAGATATACGTAACCGTTTCAAAAACGAAATAATAAAACTACAATAAATCCGTTCATATTTGGATAATTTAAATTAGATTTTTGATACACACTTAACTAAATTAATACTTAATACTACTCGTTATTTCCCTGGTAAAAAGATGTTGTGTTAATGGTTTTCATGTGTATAGGTTTGAGGAACATTAGAGATTCATGTTCAAGTTGGCCACCAGGGTGAGATACTCACATTAGCACAACCATCCCATATAGGAACCTCATGCTATGACCGATGACAAACATTAAAACCTCACATTATGGGTTCTGTTCTACACGAGGAATTAACATAGTTGTTACACTCATGTCTAAATATATCACATTGTCAAGTACATACAACCTTAACATTTTACGCTCAAGCACAATGTTGCAGAATAATGAAGTAAATGCCTACCTCCTTATTGATGTTAAAATTGACATCAAATTCATGCACTTGTTTGTACCTATGAGCGTCATCTTCTCCTTCTTCTTCACAGCTACTATGCTCCATTTTTATTTAATTGGTCTGAAACTAGGTTTTGATGGGAAAAAAGGAAATAAAAGTTGATATGAAATCTATATTGAGGAAGAAAGGGTTTTTGCTATGTGGAGGGAGAAAGAAAAGGAAATGGAAGAGAGGTGGTGGAAGTAGGGGTGTCGTTGTGTGAAGATAATTCGTTCACATGCAAAAGGTTAAACGGTCAACATGGGAAGGGTTGCGTGAGAATTTTGTGTGAATGGAGGGAAGAGTTTGGCAAGGATAAATAAGTTTATTCATTGGCTAATGTTTTCCATATAATAACAAGATAATTTTCAAATGACAACACCCTACAACTATTGTACAAATTATATGTCCTACATGTGTAGATATTGGTAAAATTGGTCACATCCCACTTTATAAAATTGTTTTATACAATTTGTGAAGATAATAGTCATAAATTGGTCACATCCTACTATTAACCTAATGATGGTTAGCTAGAAAGGGAATGACATGGCAAAGGTGTGGGAGCCACGTAAGCCACAATCTGCCACCTTCAAATATTCAAAAAGCATTAGATTAACATGGAATAAAATATTAGTAGTTTGGGTACTATACACAAACCTTGACTTTTCCAAACATTTTACGAATGAGTCATGTAGATATGGATACTCTCTTGTTGTCTGATTTGTATTAATGCCGATATTGTCTTATATGTGGCTTGATGTTTCTTCCATGCATCATTTTTGTTTTGTTGTTGTTGGAGACGTTGTGTGTATTTGGCATGGTGTTTGGTGTGAGTGTATGTGAGATACTAGTTATATCGAGGGTGTTGAAGTTTGAACATCTAAGCACATAAGAGTCAAAGTCCTTTAAGTGATTCAAGAATATTAGATCAATGTGGAATAAAATTTCTAATACTACCGAATATCAAATATTGTCCAAATCTCTCTCTTCCCGTAGACCAAAAAAATATGAAAAACTATTATGAAAAAAATGTTTAAAAAAATCATCTTAAATATTGATAATGTAAAAGAGAGAGAGAGAGAGAGAGAGAGAGAGAGAGAGAGAGAGAGAGAGAGAGAGGCACATATTAAGACATCATTTGTTATTCATAATGTTAGTTAACTAGAGAGCAAGGACTCTTATTAACTAATTTGCTAGAAAATACTTGATGGTGGAACTAATAAATCTTTACTTGGTATATATGGAGCGACCGAGAGAGTGATTGTGACTATTGTTGTATGAAAGAAAATTAAATTTAGCGTAAGAAGTGCAAATAAAGAGGTCAAAATGAAATATAACTTAACTTTGACCATTTTTATGCTTATTTTGTAGCAAACAAATGTCATTTTTACTTCTCCGCGTGGTACAGCTCACTCTTCTAAGTCAAATCATAGCAAAAAAGATACTAAGTATAACAAAGAAAGTTTATAAGGCTACACATATTTGTTTCACTGTCAAGCTTACTATGTATCACTTGTATAAGTCATCATAGAGTATGTGTATCCATCATTTGCCGATTCGATTCCATTAGAATAATCAGTAAAACATCGTATATCAACATTTTTCTTCGGGGTATGTTTTGGCAGCGACAGAATAAACTCGGTGGGGGAACAGAAATATTTTGTATATCCCATGAAAACGCATAGGTCAAACCTTGAGATAGCGAAGCTGATCGTCTATATACCATTTCCATATAATATATTACCATTCACCACGGTAGCCGGTTATGGACAATTGAGACTCAATTAAAGCACTTTAATTAGTAGCAGGGTTTGTTCTCGCTTAAACGAAAAGCTTTCAAATTTCGAACCTTAAGAAATGGAACGATGCTTTATGTGGGACCAAAATACCCCTTTTAAGTTTTAACAAAGAGGACCATTTCGGACAGTCGTTTGGATTGGTGGGGGCAGAAGCCGGAAAAATCCGGCGGCAATTGCGTAAGCAAAAATATTAAAAAATATATATAAAAAGAACAACGTAAACAATAACTAAGTTGATGCCATATCACACGTCTGTAATAATAATACTGGGAGTAGGCAATGAAAACTCACTAGACATTTCTCAATTTTTCTTTTTATTCCAAGTAGTGAAATACCAACCAAGAAATAAACATTAATTTACCCCTAACTATCAATTATCAGAGCACCATCAGGCCTCTTAGGAATTAAATTATAAAGAACAAGGCCCCTCGAGTTCAGGCTCCCCAATCCGCAATTTGTCCTCGTACTCGTGAACCAAACATAACTAACATAAAAACCTTTCTTGTTTTTCTCACTTTCATTCTCAACTACTTATTTCCTATATCCTCTACTTTCATATTTTATTTTATTTTCCCGTGATAATTATCTATTTTCAAATAAATAGCTCTACACGACCCATAAATTATTGTTTCTTCTTTAGACTGGAACACAGTCGAGGACCATGTTAATAAAAAAAATTACTGATGCAAGGCAAATTGGACATAATGCCAACGACAGATTGGGACAAAAGCGGAGTAATTGTGTAAAGCTTTGCGCATAAATCACAAAACGAAACGGGAAGCATATATAATGAAAAACCAAAGCATTAGGAAATAATTACGAACTACTATTATTCATTATTCTAAACTTTAATAGCATCCGACCATATTCTATTCGGGTGGAGGGGTTGTCTCGGGATTTACATCGAAAGTCAGCGGGGTAATTTCAACTTCCTAAAATACCGAAAAAGAAACCACCCCCGCCTCGCCGCCTCCACAACTGAGAGATCATCACAAATCCCCTCCCCTTGTCAGCCCCCACAACATCTAGGGGTTTGTATGCCACTCCAGCAGCCCTTCCCCTCTTCGTTTTTATTTTGTTACATCCTCCTAACTCCTAACCAAACGCCCGGCATTTCTATATCCTCTTCCTTCTCCTTTTTTCATTTTATCTTTCCTTAGTGATTACTTAAATCGCAAAGCACCACTAATTTCTTCCATTCATGATCTCCTCCTACTGCTGTAAAAGTAGCATTTTATTATTACTATATAACATCCTTTACCTTATTTTCCTCCCTCCTTAACCCCCAAAGTAGCATTTTTCAACCTTCATCTATTCTCTCCAACCAAAAAAGGAAGAAAAAAAAAACCAGAGGGAAAATACTTAATGAAGGGACGAGTAGATTAGTTGATTAGACTCAGTAGGTCCACTCCTGCGGCAACTGGATTCCATAGTCTGTTTTCCCAGCTGCTGCGACAATATCAACGCCGGCAACTCCCGCCTGGGCCCGGTTACTTTTGTTTTTCCGTTGAGAGCCGCTGCCGCTGCCTGTAATGAATCTCATTGATCCTTCTGCAAGCAAAAATAATTGAGAGCCAATTAAAAAAATGGAAGTGCTACACAAAATACGTAGTACATACTATGAACATTGAACTAGACCCAATAATTTGATTTTGAATAAGAACCATTATTATTAGTAGTACTTATGGCTAATAGGGTGGAGAGAATGGCGGGGTTGTTGGCAGAATAAATTAACTACAACCCTTAAGGCAGGACTTAATTTAGGACTGTACATTAATGTTGTTCAACGCTTGGACCAGTTTTGGTGCTGTAATTGTAGGAGAGCATTCTGTCATCTCGAGCACCCCAACCGACGCACAACTTCAGTAACGCACGCCCCTTTCTGAGTTGTGGCAATTTAATTTTTGCAACAAGAACAACACTCTTCTCTCACCGAAATCCAACCATTTACACCAACCTAAATTCCAACTACTACCGAGAAAGCCTGAAACCAGAAGGATCCCCACCCACCCTTATTCCCAAATGCCAGGCATACCCCTACTAACCCCATCCTCCGCTCCACCACGTTACGTCAAATTAAAATCTACCCAAGTCTAAAGCTAAATACCAGAATTTATGCAGAGAATATAAGCGGGAAAATAACCGACTCAAGGGAATGAAATCATTGTTATATTCAATTACCAGGCTTCTTGCTAGATGGGCTAGGATTCCCAACGCGCCTCGGCAAGAAAACGCCTGTTCCGGCAGACTCCCTTTTTATCCCGGGAGAGCGCAAGAAACAGGCACGCATAGCGGAACCTGAAACTGGCGGCTGTGAATTCCGGGGCTGCAGTGGAGGCCAAACAGACGGAGACAACCCCCTACTACAATTATTCCCACCGCCGTTGACAAACTCGCTATTCTGACCCAATCGCGGATGCTGCATCCCAATTGGTTTCAATTGCGTCTGCTGTTGCCCCCATACACCCTGACGCTGCAGCTTAATCATCTGCTGTTGCCTTAGGCGTTGTATCTGCATCCACAAAAAAAAAACAAAAAAAAAAACGTGCCAACACAATTTAGTAGCGTAATAATTGATAAAATGAGAAATAAAATCAACTAAAAAACGACGGAAAACGAAGGGGTAAGAATTTTAAGCTCACCTGCAACTGATGCTGAGAAATCGGTTGAGGATAGAACCCACCATGGTAGTTGGCAGCGCTGGCGTGGGGCCTACCAATCGGGAGAGGAGAAACAGAACTTGGCTTTCTGGAAGCAAGAGAGGAGCCAGAAAGATGAGCTTCTCTCTTAGTGCTGTCGAAGAAGCCAGTTCCTTCGTCAGCCCTCGCCATCCTCATCCTCGCAACCTCACCTACAGCAGCGTAGAGCAGATCCAAAGCAGCGTCATTCTGAGAATTTTCCTTAAACATCCGTGGAGGAGACACGGGACCGGTGGGACTTCCACGACTGGAACCACCAGAACAGCCACCAATAGAACCACGTCCAACCGTGCACAAAGTCGACTGCGGCGACGAAGACAGGGCCGAACTCTAAGACCAAACAAACAAACAAAAAAAAGGTTAGAGAGAGATATATATATATCAGAAATCAGAAAAGATCTGCTGAGATAATATACAGGGATTTCGGAATATTTGGATCAGAAAGAGAAGATATCACAGAAAAGGAGTGAATAGAAGCACAGAAGAGAAGAATCCAATCGGAACACAACCGAGACCTTGTTGTCACAGAGGGAAAAGGAATCTACAAGGGTAGAACGTGCCATCTGTCTTCTTAATCCAGAAAGGAGGAGGAGCTCAGAGTCCTCGTCACTCTCAGTCCCCGTAGAACCGTTAACTGACTCAACGGGTGAAGTGAGTTCCGAGTTAGGATCGGCTGAGCCAAAGCCAAGCCTGAACGACTCTAAACCGTCGAAGGCGTCCTTCTTTCCCTCCTGATGATGACGAAGAGCCTCCTTCCCGTCGAAGCGGTTGTAATCAGTGAAATCCATGAGGATGTCGTCGTCGGTAAGAAACTGAGACGGAAGCCAAAACTCTCCGTCGTCCAAATCCTCGGCCATGGTCTTCTTTTCCCTTGGCGAAATTGCTCCGCAAAAAAGCGAGTAAAACACAGTCTCTTCTCCTAGTATAATAAGATACGTAGCACAGTTAATAGTATAATGAGGAGAGGACAGCGTCGGAGCATAGATTGCTGCTTCCGAAAGATTCAATTATAGCGTTCTCGGCTGCGTGCGTGCTGTATTCGGAATTTTGGGGTTCAAATTTAAACAGCGGCAAAAAGGCATGGGAGAGAGAGACGGAGGCGTGTCTGTTGCGCGGATTTCGTAAATTTATAGGGAGAGAGAAATGAGGGGAGGGAGTGGATGAGTGGGGCGCCGCTATTTGTAGAGGGAGGGGAGAGAGAGAGAGAGAGAGAGAGAGAGAACAACCCTAGTTGGCGGAGACGATTGACGCGCAGAATTAAGAAAGACGATGATGTACGCGCTGCCTATTCTCTTCGTCCCTTTTATCTCAATTTTGCGTCTTATTTTTATTAAAAAAATAGTGTGTTTTATTAATATTATACTAAATAATATTTTTTAGTACTAGTAAAAATATTACGGTCACTATTTTTTATAGATACATGGAAATAAAAAAATTATATTACAATTGAGATTAAATTTAATGACATACGGTATAAGAATTTAATTTATCAAACAATTGCCGTCCTATATTGAAATTTATGATAAAATAAATAAGAGTAAGTTTATTTATAATTTTTTTAAAAAAAATAAGTGAATCGGTGTGTATGGATGCCATATTGTAGAACTCGGTCTCTTTCTCTGTGTGCACACACTGACGCACATACCTAATTAAAATAAGTAAAAATATACAAATAACTAAAATAGTTGTAATTGACTGAGAGCAGGGACAGTTGAGTCGGGCTGAGAGATGGGGTTATGGGCCGAGGCGTCTCTGTCTCACGGCGAAGAATGGAGATTGGGGAAGGAATCAGCGAAGTGCGATATCAAAAAGAAGAAAATGGAATTATGTTTTATCAAAAGAAGAAGAAGAGGAAGAAGAAGAAGAAAATGGATTCCTTAACACGAAGAAACCCCTAAACCAGGAAGGAGAGAGGTTAGAACTTAAGACAATCGAACGTGATTGGAGGAACAACGTGTACCCGCCTCACCACCACCATCCACTCTCTCTCTCTCTCTCTCTCTTTTCTTATAACTTTTGGATCCGTGTGTAACTCACGCGCCGTTAGTCGACGGGCACTTTCATTTGCCAATGGCCGTCCGTCTGAGGAGAAGAGAAGAAGTCCACTGACTCGATTCACTCCACTTGCCAAAGTGTAAGTAAAGCCCCGTCGTGCACAAGGACAGACGAGTGTTTTACTTCACGGTTAAGCTTCCACTCCCTTCTTTTTATGAACGCTGCCGTAGTGGGCCCCTATTCATAAAATAAAATAAAATAAAAACACTGCCTGTTAATATTATTATAGAAGGCATTTAATTTCATTGACGTTTCTTATCCGAGCAGGAGTATTAATTTCCGTCATTTCAAAAGGGGTAAAAAAAAAACAAAAAAAACGTTATTTGTGGTAATAATAATACCTTCGTACGTCACAAAATCAAGTAGGTAGGAAATGGCTGGATATTTCAAATGACTTACCATCCACTACTAATGATGCCATTATTGGCTTTTAGTAGTAGTCAAATCTGCTTTCTTTTGACCTTTGCAGCTGTACTGTAACCGTGGCCGTGTTCGGCCCCCGCCCCCCTCCCTCCCGCTAATGTCGATTATCGGCGAACGGATGGGCGATCCAGGGTTGCCGCTCGAAACGATTTGTTTCACTGAAAATTAAAATAAATATAGAACATAAACGTATAATTCAGAAATTCTATAACGAAATAGTTAATGCCAGATTATCGATAGTTTTGATTGATCTCATTCTTCGGTACTCAAAATCTTCATTCTAGCTTATCCAACCCTTTCCCTACCCTCAACATTCGGCCCATCCCTAAAACCTCGTACCCACAAACCCAAACCCATACCCATAGCCGCTATGCTATCTATAAACCAGACTTATTGTTTGTTTGGTATGGGAGTAATAGGGGTGGAAAAATTTTCCCTCTATTTTATACCTCTTATATTAAGTATTTAATAACAACAAATATATTTTTAATGAAATACCCATTTTAGATCAAATTTAGATCTAAAATGGGTATTTATTAGAATATAAATATTTAATTTTAAATAAATTATACAAAATATATAAAATATAGGGGTAATTTTTCCACCCCTATTACCCCCGTACCAAACGAGCACTTAGAATAAGAGTTTTCTTAGGGGACCTCCAATTCAATAGAAACATTAATTCCCTAATCTCTAATCATCAACAATTTCTAATGATCCGGTCCATGATGAAGCATTTTTCAATACAATCCCCACGCCACTAGCTTTGTCAACCGGAATTGCATATTTGTTAGGGCCGGGGAAAAATATTTTGATAGTATAAAACAACAATTCTTCGGCTCGGTGCAATTATAATTCATTATTTCTCTACATACTTAGATTACTCATTCGTTGTTATTAATATTCGCAATAGTTTATTATCACATTGATGAAAAATCGCAATGCATACATCACTTGATTTAATTTAATTTCATTTCAGCGTGTGGTATTCTATTATTAACATTGTGGTGAGTTTAGTCAATGCCTAACCTTCATCAGTAATGTTAGAGTTATTGATTATACATTTCCACGTAACATATCATCTGCTTTCGTCGTATATGTATTAATACATTATAATATCAACAACCTTCTTCATCTTCTTCTTTTCCTTTTCCACAACGCATGCTCTAATAATGAGGTAACCTCAATACCATATGCTTTCATCGTTACAAGATTAGGCACATCGAGACGAAGTGTTTGAACTACAGGGAATACATGAAGGAGAAAGTTCATGCTAAAAACCGTGATTAACATAATCAAGAGGATATTTCCTCAGTGTACGGTGTGCACGTCTAAAGAGAGGATCGAATTCTAGATCATATGCCGTCAACATGATTGTTTTGGGAAAGTTATGAAGTTTAATTATGGTCTTGTCTTTTAGAAAGATCAAACAACTTAGCTTATGTTATGACATTATTTCCTCCATTATTTTAGGATGAAATTCAAAATACCTTCACAATAGTAGTAGAAAAAGTTTATCCGCTTTATAACAAACCATAGCTACAAAGGTACATCTTATTAGACCATACAAAATAACGTAGGATGCATGTTTGAGAAGCCTTTTCCTATCGCAAAATTGAGTATTCAATAATATCCCCTGTTATATAAAGTGTTTGATATGTTGTAATATTGATAAACTCAAAGAGATATATAGAACAATATAAAGAATAAGAGATCGTGAAACTTCTTATTCTCGTTGATGCGTATAGATTATCTCTTTATACAATTCACCGTATACTATATATATATATATACTTATTATATCAATTATGAGAAAGATTTAGAGAATATGAAAGGAAGTTGAACATACATATAGTTGAGAGGTTATGGGGAAGTTGTTACAACTGGCGGAAATGATGGAGGTATTATGGTTTGAAATAAAAAACGTTCCATAATTGTACACCCCCAGTATATAAATAGAAAATTTACAATACTCCCCATTGCACTACTACGGAAACAGGAAATAATAACGGGACATTAATAGCGGTGGTTCGAAAACCGTCGTCAAATGCGTGAAAATTAATGCACAGGAAGTTTTAATAACGGTTTTAAGTAATAACCGTTATTAAAAGTTTTAATAACGGTTCAAACAAGAACCGTTGTCAAAATTGGCCAGGTTTTAATAACGGTTCCTGTAAGAACCATTATTAAATCATGTTTTAATAACGGTTCTTACAGGAACAGTTATTAAAAGTTCCTTTTATTTCGTTCGATCTTATCTTTCGTGCCAAATATTTCAGACTCTGCCGCTTCCCTCTCGTACTCTCGTATTCTCTTTCTCTTGCGAACCCTTGCGCCACCGCTCCGGCTCCTCTGAATTAAGGGAAACCGTCACACCGCCATCTCTCCACCACCCCTCTCCCATTCTTGCGAACGTAGCCAGCATTTGTACCTTCGTCGTTGTCGTTCTCAACTTGTACGTCGTAGCTCCCTTTACGTATGTATTTTTCTTCCTTCATTGCTTAATTTGTCTCTACTGATATGTATATATATATATAAATGCATGCCTATTGCACCGAAGAGGTTGTGTTTGATGTGTTATTCAAAAATCTGTTGTTTGATGTGTTGGTGAAAAATTTTGTTGTGGCCTTTTTTGATTGTGGCCGGCCGAGACCTTAATTTGTATATATATATATATATATATATATATATATATATATATATTATATATATATATATATATATATATATATATATATATATATATATATATATATTTTATAAAAATATGTATTATTATTTTAAGAGAATCTACAAGCCTAAAATATATATTATTATCATAAGATATGTACGTTCTAAGTATAAAATTAAGGTGTATATATTTTTTTAGCTAGCACTCACATTATTATGCAGATCATGTGTATTTATATGCTTTTTTTAATATATATTTTGTAAGACGTGTATTTATATTCCGTAAAATGTGTGTTTATATGTGTTCTATTATATGTATATATATTTATAATATTTTTATATATAAGATGTGTATATATAATCTAAAATAATTGTGGTTAGGGTTAGGGTTGGGGTTAGGAGGAGGGTTAGTGTTAGGGTTAGGGTTAGCTATAGGTTTAGGATCATTATTTTATGAGGTTTAGTGTTATTTTTTATTATAATTTATTAGGGTTAATTATTGTTAGGGTTACAGCCGTATATTGTGACCGACCGAAGATTACTATTATACAAACGCCACATTTCATTCACCGTCGGTCTCGAAAAGGCGGAACTAATGGAAAGTTCGAGTCGGGATCCGCGGATTCGTATCTGAATACGAGGAAGTGCCCGATGGCGATGGAATTGTGTGCGACGAAATCTTCTCATCCGTTTTGAAACCAGACTCTGCCTTCTTCCTTAACTAGTTGTACTGGCAATTTTGCTCCGTTCGGGACGTTGAGGTATGCATGAGTGGGGAGACCCTTGCCATGGTTCTTCACGAATTTTTCTGGAAGTACCTGTGATCACAAATGCAAGGCAGAGATTCCACCGTTCAGTTTCCAAAAGTTTACTATAGGCTCCTTTCGGTATGTTTTTGGAAAGTTTCAAGTAAAAGGAAAAAAATAAATTGGGCTAAAAATGACATTAATTTTTTACTTTAAATTATGATTTCTTCCAAAATTTTCTAACAAAAATCAAAATAACATTTTCATTGCTTAAAATTTATTCCATACCATCTTTTTAAGTAACCCATAATTTAAAATAAAAAAAGATGTCATTTATTTTTTTCCTTTTACTTGAAACTTTCCAAAAGCATACCGAAAGGAGCCTATAGTAAACTTTTGGAAACAGAACGGTGGAATCTCTGCCTTGCATTTGTGATCACAGGCACTTCCAGAAAAATTTGTGAAGAACCATGGCAAGGGTCTCCCCACTCATGCATACCTCAACGTCCCGAACGAAGCAAAATGGCCAGTACAACTAGTTAAGGAAGAAGGCAGAGTCTAGTTTCAAAACGGATGGGAAGATTTCGTCACACACAATTCCATCACCATCGGGCACTTCCTCGTATTCAGATACGAATCCGCGGATTCCGACTCGAACTCTCCATTAGTTTTGCCTTTTCGAGACCGACGGTGAATGAAATGTGGCGTTTGTATAATATTGGTACATTATGGAAGAAGGCTAGAGCAACAGAAGATGGATATATTAATGAAGATGTAGATGTTGCAGCGAAAAAAATTGTAAGTTTGTAGATATTTGAAACCCTGCTTACTTTTCTTTTAGAAAACTATTATATTATGCTTATTCATGTAAGCTAATTTTACATATATTATATACATTACAGGACGAACTTCAAGCGTCAGATGGTGAGAAGGGGGTAGACCAATATAACATTGTATCACAGGCTATAGGAATTGTAGAACACCCTGGAAGACACAGGGGTTTTGGATTAGGTGTTACGAAAACGAGCGTACGCGGTCGATCTCGTAGTTCTCGTAACGATTTTAATAACGGTATTAGGTAGCGATCTATTTATTCTACATGCATTTTCAGGTTTGTATTTCGTCTACATCTTTCGGTCTTCCGGCCTAGATCTGTGAACTCTTTACTTTGGGGTGTAGAGCTACCAAGTTGTGGTATGCCCACTAATTTTTATTCCTATGTATAGTTGGTGTATTGAGACATTGGTACACTTATAGATTGATTGAAATTATGGTGTGATTGCAGATTTAGTATGAATTGATGTTGTTTTACATTGTAGATTTGGTAATTGTTTGAACATACAACTGTGTATGTGGGCAGGAACAAAAGAGAATTTTTTTTTAAAAAAAAAAACATATAGTTTTAATAACGGTTTCCCATAGAACCGTTATTAAAAACTGAGGTTTTAACAACGATTTCTCATAGAACCGTTATTAAAAACTAAGGTTTTAATAACTGTTTTGTTAAAGAACCGTTATTAAAAGCTCCTTTTTAATAACGATTTTTACCTAAAAACCGTTATTAAATATGAAATTTACGCACATATTCGCGGGTTTTTGTGTATTTTTCATGACGGTTATGAACCGTTATTAAAGATTTAATAACGGACGATTCAATAACGGTTGAAAACCGTTATTAAAACTATAAAATAACTGTTATTAAAACCCCTTTCCGTGGTAGTGTTGGATGTACATCTTCTGATATTTACAACACTCCCCATTAAGAGTACGTCTCTAAAATAATGCCTCATTAAAAACATTACTTGGAAAATTGATTAGGATAAAACTATGGTTATGGAAAAGAGTACAGTTATCTCCCCTCAACTTAGTATCTCTCATTCATATGCATATAATGTAAGATTCTATTTGTACGTATCGACACACTTTAATAGTGCATAAATTTTAAAATGTTGATGGTAAAAACCCTATCAGGGGACAAAAAATTGGCTTTTGTACAAAAACATGAGTCACCAAATTGAATTTTAAATAACTTCTTTATGAACGCCCACTTATAGACAATTGGTCTAACACCTTCAAATGTTAGATTTATTATCCATACAAATCACGTTTATTAAGCAAAAATATTTGACTATTCTAGCTCATCAATCATTTATCCAACGATATTCCATAATAAATCAAGAATAATTTTTAATTTTATTCATTATTAGCTGTAATTATTTAGGTAAAGATATCACCAATATCTTCCCCATAATATATCACATCGGTGTAAGGATAATTCATGGATATTTCATTTGCCCGTAGAATCTATTCTCAAATTCTATATATACGGGCATGTTGACACATTGCGGCAAGTTTTCCATCCTTTTCAAGGATTACAACTCCTCTTATGAGATTTTATCTATTTTGAGTCATATCATACGCTTCTAGTGCATTTGTACCATACTTGTCACTAACATATTTGAAGTCACCACACTGACTTCTATGTGAGTTGGAACTTTAGTTAAAACATATATTACTTTTATTATTTATTAGCCATAACAAACGCAAGTTGTAGCTAAGTGACGCATATGAGATCTAACTTAGGTCATGCAAGGATGTAGTGTCTAATTAAGATTAGATCAACCAAAAATTAAGAGTAGAATAGGGAGAGATTTGAGAAGGTAAAATTGATTCTTGGCAACTCCTTGAATCAATACTCACAAGAACCACCATAGGTGTAAACTCTTAGGATAAATCTGGAAAGATTTTGTAAAAACTTCAAACTCCTACACTGGAGTTGAAGAAGGGTGACTCTTGGATTTGAGAGAAAATTGTGTGCAGCCAAAACAAGTTGTATTCTCTTTCATTATCTCCTTGACGCTTATATATGGAGTGTAGGATTAAAGGTTACAACTTAGCCAACTAATACATGTGATTTAAATTAAAACAACTAAAGAAAACTACCTAATATACAACCCATGTGATTCGGCAATAAGGTGTGTTTTGTGTAGATTTTTGAATGATGGGAGTCTTCTAGCATGTGTCTCACTCATGTAGCTACCGCTTAATTCACAAGGAAAAGGACAAGGATCATTTTAATCTTAAAAGGGACAAAAAGGAGTAAAGAATGTCTTCTAGCCTTCCTTGTTCTTCCCAAAAATATGCATCGTTCCTCCCCTGACGGTGGCGGTTTATGGATAGGGTGATGGTTGGTAGCAAGGGTTGAGGTGATGGTGGTGTTAGGACTGGTGGGATTTGGTGGTAGGGAGTGGTGGTGGTGATGGTGGTCAGCATCAGAGGTGGTTTGGATGGTGGTGATGGCAACTTAGGGGCTGGTTGGTGGTTAAGGGCGGTTACCGGCAAGGGAATGGTGTAGAGTTGGTGGGGGCAACAACAGAGCAAGGATGGTAGCCTACAGGTGTCAACCAAAGCTATAAGTAGTGGCTAGTGGTTGTACAAGTAAAGGTGATGGCTGAGAGGGGGGAATGAGGGAAAGAGAGGGCTAGATATGGTGGTGATGTTAGGTCTAGGTGGATGTGGTGGTTATGTCGGGATGGTGGTGGCGACGAGAGGGGAAAAGAGAAGGCTGGTGGCGGTGGTGCAATGCTAGCGGAAATGATGTATGGTTGGCTAAGGTTGTAAACGCTAGGGAGGAAAGACGAAAGGAGGCCATGGCAGGGGTGATTGGCAACGTACAGGCAAGGGAAGAGAGATGGCAGGGAGGTTGGCTAAGGTGATGACGGATGGCCAGTGTGGTTTGGCCAACGGTGCTGATGAAACAAAGTAGTGAAGAAGAAAAAAACAAAGCAAGAGGGGAAGGGGGTAACCTGCATGTGCATATATAGGTGACATGGTTGGGAAAGGGAAGATGACAAGGAGGATGTAGGGGAACCTCGACATGCAGGGCAGGGGCAGGAGCGCAAATGTGTAGGGTGGCAGGGGGACGGACAAAGCAGTTGCATGGCCAAGAGAGGTAAGGGGGACATGTGTAGTGTGTACGTAAGTCCCTTTTTGGGACATAAGAGGAAAGGAGAAAGGAGTTGAGGAGGGAGACATGGGCGGGAGAGAAAGAAAATAGAAAAGCAAAAAAGAAAAAAAAGGGGGTGTTTTAGGATGGATGTCGCCTAGGGAGAAAGGAAAAAAGGAAAGAAAAAAATTGGGTTGGTTTGGGCTAGGCTGGGTTGGGAGGCGCAACCCAAGGGAGACGGAGGGAAAAGAGAAAAAGAAAAAGGAAGGAAAAGGAAGAAAAAAGGAAAAGGGGGGAAAAGGAAAAAAGAAAAGGGAGATCTTTTTGAGTGTAGAATTTGGAATTAGGCTTAGGTTTAATTTTTTAGATAAGTTAATCTAAAATTTTATCTATAATTTTTTTAGGGTTTGGGGTAAGGCTAAAATAAAATAAAAATTTTGAATATTAGAAATTAGATTAAGTTAAAATATGTGATAAATCATAATTAAAATTTTATAAGATTTTAGGGTATTACAATATATTACTTATAGATCTCACTAATCAAGGGTATATAAATCAAATTCATAACCAACGACTTTAAAATGTCGTTATGCTTCCAACTTGAAACATTGATTGTATTTTTGTCTCAATTAGATGGTTATTCACTTTTTTGTGCTAGTAAAACAATATTAGATGTAAAATATAACATGTGACCTTACATTGATGCATCATTATACAACATTATATATTTAAATGATCCATATGTGTCAACTTGAATTCTATCAAGGACATAGGATATTTTGCGTTTTCTTACATTATCACAACTGTAAATTTGCCAAGAATAATATTGTTCATATGAGATCACCAATTATAAAGAATCTTCTAGATTCTAAGTGGGTGCTCGTAAAATTTTTAATGATATTTTCTATCATTGCTGCAATAACGTGATATCATTTATAATGTCACAAAGATAATATTTTATGATTTACTAACTTCTAGATAGTGACACCTTGTGGTTTTTTACATATACCAAATGCATATATTGTGTATTTATCTCAGACGTACTTTTAGCATATCTTAATGGTAATAATACCATCAAATACCCATAGACTATAGTAATTTCTCTAAGAACTTAGCTATAATATCATGCACACTTTTGCTATCCAATTGTTTCTTCATAAAACCCTTTAATAAATTTATCATGCCATATACATGTGTACATTCTTGTCAGTTATAAGCTTATAAAATACTCCATCATTAAAATAGAATGCACAATGGCATTTCAATTGCATGAATTGATCTTCTATATAGTATTCAAGTCTATGAGACAATAAGCTTTTAGCCTCTACTGTTAAATTACTCATATCAAATGGAAAACTTCATGTTTCAACCATTACACTAATTAATGAATGGGAAGCTTGAATCTCCGACAATCAAACTACTTATTTGATGGAAAGCTTTAGGTTTCAACCATCGAAATATCTTTACCCCCCAAATTATAATATAATGGGGAGACTATTGTGAATACTCCAACCACTATGGTGGTAAAGGAGACTTGATTATAGTAGGTTTTAACCACTACCAATAACAAAGTAGGTTCACAGTATCATGAATAAGTTGCTAGAAAATTATGCACACAGTCATCATCATTACTTCATGATTAAAAAAACACTTGAAATACTATGGGAAAAATTGCATAAACTTAATTACAAGAATAAAAATTACATAAATAGAAAGTGCAAAATTACAATTAGCATGAGGGTCTATAGACTACCAAATAGTTTGATCTCCTGGATTGAAATGTGCTTGAGGTATTTAATACCATCTAATATTCTTGATCAGTACTACATAAGTCTTGAAATACTTCTAACTATTTGATCTCCTTGATCAAATTGCACATAAGGTATTAATCACCTTTTTATTGTTCAATCTTTGGGATCAAATTATGCATATGGTCTTTAGGACCATTAAATCATTGGATGGCTATTTTGGCTTCCACCTCAATAATGTCAATGTCCTTTCGTACCTTAGGCACGTGCTTATAAATAATATAGTTTTTTGGGAGCTCTATGCTTCTACTAACATGTGTACAGTCACCCATCCATACATTAGTTATGGGAGAATTTTTTTTAGCTATTTTTAGTAGCCCTCCATTAACTTCAGATAATAGAGTTTAGCACTACATTCTCCAATCAGCTTTAGGTGATTAGATATGTATATAGTGATGGGATATGAGGCCACCTATCCATCACTTTTATGCACATGGTTACGGGTGATGAGACTACTAACTTGTCATGCTTAAATTGATGTAAGTTTCTTAAAGTTTCCACTTTAGATCTCTTTACAATATCTTCAAGTGACGGAGACTACATATGATGATGGATTACATGGCTGTAAATCCATCACTTTCGATATTTCAATTGATTATATTATATCTAATTTGAATTTATTGAATGGGATACTTTTAGCCTGCTGTCGCCATCTAGCTCTACCCTCAATCTTATAATCAGAAGGGTGATCATCATACATATAACCAAATTAAATTACATATTATCAATATATACAATTAAAACTAATAAAATATTAGTTAGCATAAAATTGATGTAAAAGTGGAAATTAAAATGATATTACCTTGTCTTGAGTCGATTCTAGAATGATAATAGTGTACCCTCCTTAAAAAACGTAATCAATTCAAAATTAGTGGGAATCAATGTTCTTAAAATTAGATTGATTATAAGATATATCACACATGTGACCTTCCATATGCATCTAGATGCCGAGATCTCACATAAGAAATAAAAAGGATAAGATAACCCTCTGCTACACATAATATCTATACACATATAGAATGATAAGCAAGAAGATAGATCACTCCCTTTATTTAAGTATTATTCAAGCTTGACACAAATTCCATGGTCATCTACTTATGGGCACCTCAATGTTTCGAACAAGATCAATTCAATGGAATAGTCAATCATAAATTAGTCTTGAATATTTGATAGAAAGAAACAAGATGAATATGAACACAAAATGGAATTAATCTTTGAATGATTATGGTAAGGATATGGTAAGCAACACATAAGGGTAAGATATAAATTAAAGGTTAATTATGCTAATAACGTGTTGTAATATTGATAAACTCAGATATATATATATAACAATATAGAGAGGAAAATAGAACAGACTTCTTATTATCATTGATACATATGGATTCTCTCTTTATACAATTCATCATATCCTATACATATAATACTCTTACTCGATATAAAAAGAGGTGAAGGATACATAGAGTTGAGAGGTTATAAGAAAGATGCTTACGTTTAGTGCTTATGCTATGAAAGACTCTTTAACCCGACGCTATTCTTTCTTCTCCTCCCTCCCTCCCTCCCTTTCCCCCTCTCGGCATCTTACCGCTTTTGTTGAAATTGTAAGTTAGTTTTTTATTTTTTTTATATTAATTTTGCTTTTTATTGTTAATTTATTTTTTGTTTGAGTTTTTGATTTTCTCAACATCCAAATCTGGAGGTTGTTTTTAATAAGTTTTTATTGTTATTATAATACTCTATTATATATTTTTAGTTATATTAAAAGTTAATTTGTTAGTTGTTTCTAAAGGGACACCACCAGAAGTCATAGGTGAAAGCACCTAAAAAACTTTCTAGCTTTTTTTTTCTCCCTCTCTATATTTTTCATAATTATATATGGTTAAGTATGATACTTTTGATGCATGCCGTGTATCTATAGTTAATATGCATGATATTAGCTAGTTGTACTTGTAACTTTTGTGAATAGTGAAGGGTGTTATTGTTGCTGATTTAGTTATATAATTTTATTTGAAACTATTCATGTTGTTATATTTTTCTTAGATAACGATTTTCGGTTATGTAATGTTTTGGTGGTATTTTAGACACACAAATTGTTAGTTAGCTACTATATTTTGCTATTTGTTCTATAGCTTACCCGCTTCTACCTTCTTGAAACAAACTAGCTAGGTTGACATTCTAAGGTCTGCATAGTTGGTTAAGATATAATATAATATATTTATGATTAGTTTGATTGAGAAATATACATATTTTTGAATTTAAAAGGCTTACAAAGTAACCTTTATGATAGATTGAGTGGTTGTTATATTTTGTAGGTAGTGAGATATTATGCTTACTTATTATACACCCTCCACCACATTTTTGAATGTTTCCCTATACGAATATGAGGATTCATGTGATTTGTTTATATGGGAAGCTATATTTTTTGATGGAGAGTCATTCATACTTTCATTCATATATGTTTATATCGTATCACTAGTTGTTGACCCATACCTCAGATGGAGACATGGATATAGGCTACAACTAGTTATTTAGAGCTTTCTTTGTCACCGATGTACCATACCGAATATTTATTAAGGGTTAGGTGTTTGTGAGGCATTGGGATTTGATAGCTAGAGATGATAGTGATATATAACCACTAGAGGTTTTGTAATAACTTAACTTCAAATATCTAACCTTGAGTTTCCATCAGGGCAGATGAACTCTCTAATGATTAAGTGAGGGAGCATATGAATCTTCAAGACAAGTGGAATTTGAGAGTCATCTGATGATGGTGATATAAACGAATATCCGTATGATGGTTCTTGTTTTTGTTTGGTTTTAACAACCTTTTGATGTACATAGTGATGTTTTTTTCCTTTAGGGTTCCTATTATTTTGTGGGCCTTGTTTTAACCTTTGTTTAAGTATATCATTTTTAGTTTAAATACCTGTGTGTTTGTGTGTCTATATATAAGTGTTGATTTAATTATGCTTAGAGCTCACTAGCAACTGAACAACCGGATACGTTATACATATATGAATTAATTTTTTCTAAGCATGAGAGTATTTGAAATTCTTTTTTAGCAATCTCTAAGTTATAATATATTTTTTTGGTAATAGATTATAGATTGAAAAACTATGGCTAACAAATAGATGTATGTAGATTGTAGGTCTAGGGAATATGCATAATAGGTGGAGTTTTTTTTATTATTATCAATTTTGCAGTGGAATATGCTCAAGACCCTAATAAGCTAGTTGGTCCTTATTTGGTATATAACTATATTCGACGTATCAGTGTTGATGAATTGAGACATTAGATGTTTTTTGAATGGAATTGATAGAAGTTATAATCATTAGATATGGCATGGTGAGATGAAGTTTGAATATAACAATGATGATGATAGGAGAGAAAGTACTAGATCATTTGAGAATCATGAGGGAGATTCTTTAGATGAGATGGCTCAAAAGGTTAAGGAAGTTGCTCGAGATTGTTCTAAAATATTCGAGAAGTTATTAAGCGACTTTGAGAAACCTTTTTTTTATTAAGGCTATACAACGCTTATTTTGTACCTCATATCATCCATGGATATTGGTGTTTCTATGCCATTTGTCCTTCAAAAAACATCGTCTATGTGTTTAATTATAGAAGGCAATATGAGGTTCCTTTTAGGGTAGCTCCAGCAGTAATAAAGAATTCAATTGAGGCGTTAGTACACCAAGCTTTCTTCATTAGGTTATTTATGCATATATTATATATATTTGTTATAGTATAGTTACAATATTATGTGCAATCTCTATTAGGACATTACACATGGCGTACAAAGGTAGAAAGGGAGCTCCAAACTCAAAGAATATTCAATATGTGTGTACGGGGGTCAGAAAGTTAAGGATTCTCCATTTCTTATCAATTTTAATAATATATCCTTGCTAGTTAAACCTAATATGAGCTTTCATGAAAAATGCATGAACTCATTTTTTTTATAGTATCCACAACAGCCGAATGATAGTGATTGTAGATATACTACACATGTAAATTCATGGATTATAGATTAAGAAATAGATATTAGGACATAAATCCAAAAGTGGTATATTTCTTAGTTTATAACAAAGGTTTCAAGCTGAATAGTGACATATTTGATAATTTGCTTGATTACTAAATAATAAAATGTGATGTGTATTATTATAACTTCAAATATGCAAGAGGCAAGGGATATTCATATGATGAAGTTGATGAAGTAAAAGATCGTTGACCAAGACCATACATTCACATGCACACTCACAAGCTGACATAGATTAGTATCTACATGTTAAGGTGTTTGTTTAATGTGTATTACTCACAAATTAGATTTTTAAGGTTTATTTCATTTATTTTAGGGTGTAGGGTTTAGGATAATGGTTTAAGGATGGGTTTCGGTGTAGGGTTTGTGTTTAGCTTTTTATTTCAGGGTTAAGGTTTAATAATCATTATTTTAAGGTTTTCGGTAGATGGTATAGGGTTTAGGGTTTAAGGTTTAGGTTTTTATTTTAGGGTTTTTGGTTGATGGATTTGGGTTTAGGTTTATTTTAGAGTTTAACTTTATTTTTGTAGTTTTAGGTGTAGACTTAAGGTACATGGTGTATAATATATGGTTATATAGGATAATGATTTAGGTTTGCATATGTTATTAATGTAGGGTTTGTGTTTAGTTTTGTTATAGGGTTTAGGTTTATTTCAATTATTTTAGGGTTTTGGGTAGATGGTTAGGGTTTAGGGTTGATGGTTTAGGCTTTTGGGTTGATAGTTTAAGGTTTAGGTGTAGAGTTTACGATTATGACACGTATGATAATGGTTTGGGTTTGGGTTTGGGGTTTCGGTGTAGGGTATTGAGAGTTTAAGTTGTCTCTCTCTATATATATACACCTCTTTGTTTATAGACTATGACTCATATAACATATGGTCATTGTTCATTAGTAGATAAGTGGTGAATTTGAAGAGTAGTATGATTGCTGGCAACGTAGAAAGATGGGAGAATATGTGATATACAAGACAATGAATATGTTTTTATAGCAGTTTATTAATGTAATTTGTTGACAACATGCATTTTGTTTTTTGCAATTATAGCTTAAACTACTTTTTTTTTCGAGGAACATTTACAAATTTGGTATATATTAAGTATACATCTGTGTATGTGGGATAGAAACAAAAAACAAACATTTAAAAAAAATTGGGTTAAGGTTTTAATAACGGTTCTATTAAAAGGTTTTAATCAACAATTTTAATGATGGTTTTATAATCATAATCGTTATTAAATTCACAACAAACAAACAAAAAAACTAGTTAGTTTTTTTTTCTATAATGTGTTTACTTTAATAATTGTTATCATAGGTTACTTTTAATAACCGCTTTCATTATTATTTGTTTTAAAAAAAACATTTGTTATGCAAATTTTAACATGTTAGATAATGGTTTGAACATAATAATGATTATTAAAATTGTTTTTTTATAATGATTTTCAACCGTTACAAAGCTTGAATAACGACAAATCAATAACAGTTCAGAATCATTATTATAAACCGTTTGAAAGTGTTATTAAATCTTTACACTGTAGTAGTACAAGAACAATATTGACAATGAACAATAATACATTTACTATTTAATATTTATGACTACTAATAATAGTTTTTTAAAGCTAACCTAATAGGAGGATGGCTTTTTGAAACCAAACCTAATAGGAGGAGGAAGTGCCAAAATAATTTCGCCATAGAAACACATGAATACTATAGTTACCAATATTTAAAAGAAAAGGAAAGATAAAATTCTCAATAGTTCAAAAGATAGAAAATGAAAGTCTTAGTAATTTCAAATACGTCTATTGTAAATAAAAGATATTTTACTTTAAAATATCTAAATTTAAAAAAACGTACTCTTCTACTATGATATATAGTGAGCACAACGATGTTCTAATAATCTGGTCAGCAAGCAAGAAAAAATTTCTCACTTTCGCTCTGAAGATATATTTTCTAAAAAACAAAGTTCATAGAGTAACCGAAAGTGAATTATTTATCACAATATGATTGCATTATACGACAACGTCTTCAATCTTATTCTATACCAATATAACTAGAGTAAATAATGGATTGTACTTTAATAGTATATGAAAAATGTATTTGTGTGTGCGAACGTTTATAAAAAATCAAATTTTCGACTAATAACTTTTATTATTGATAAAAATTAAAATTTTATAATATGTCTGATTGAGTTATTATATTTATATATTTTTTTAAGAGAACACACATTATTTCACCCCTTAAAATGTGTTCTTAACAGGGATGATAAGAATTGAATCCAGATCTTTGGATGAAAAAAACAAATGTTCTGCGGCGGAGTTATTTTCCAACTCAAAGAGCTAGCTGTGCGTATGCTCTCCAGACACCCCAATCACTTTCGTGCGGGCATTTCTTGTTCCACATCCACTCGCGCTAGCTGCTCCACGTCATGCACCCTACAACTACATACCCAAATCTTCCTTTTTATGGCACCGGCACTTTGGTAGACTAGTCGCTTTTAACGGCTGAGCTTGTTTGCCGATCAGTAAACACTTTTTGGACGGCCCCGGTATGGATAGATTTGGTGGACCTGCTTGATTGCTTTACCAAGTTAACGTTCCTTGTCCTGGGCGGCGCAATTTGCCTGCACGTTGAACTAACCACCACCTTCTCAGCATGTTGCGCAGATCTCCGTCCTTGTAATTCTGACCTAAAGAAGTTGCTAGTGGTCTTTACCAAACTATAGAATAAAATATTACTCCATAGAATTATCACAATCCATGCTGATCCTAAACATCACGATACTGTGAATTGTAATAGTTGATTGGACCGGCCGATTGCAAGATATTTACTGTACTCTTTAATAATTGTAGCATAATTATTCACATCAGTTGGCCACTACAATAATGGGCAATGGGTATAGTGATTGTCCATTGAGGAAGGGACGGGTGAATATGGTGGCAGACTCCCTGACAAAACAAGTTCTCACGATGAGCGGCGGTTTCATCGCATGTTGGCTGTGTTTGTGTCATGTATTGCGCAAAACCTTCCTTGATTCAGTCAGTATTTGTTCGTTTATCGTTTCTCATCTACGTTCTATCAAAACATAGATAATTTTATATGTTATATTTTTCAAAATTATCATTTCTCTGTTTCGACAGTCCTTTATTTATTTATTTGTTGTTTTTATGCAACTTGACACATTTGTGCAATGGGTGGTCTTCACATTGAGACCCCTCGCAAATTTTCATGCAATTATAATAAGAAAATATTATAGAAGTTTCTATTTTGATATCTCTTATTTTATCGTCACGTCAATAATTTCTCATATAATATTAAAATAAAAAATACAATCAATCCATAACCCATCAATTTTATACGATTTAATTGTTATTTTTATTACCGTTATTCTTTGATATAATTTTATTCCTTAAATTAATAATGAAAAAACATTTTTTTCAGTATTATGTAAGAAAATTTATTAATTTATTCAAAAAAATAAAGGGAAAAAAGTAACAATATAAACAAAAAGTAAGCGATCATCTTCTTTTTTCCTTCATCTTTGTTGGACGACTCAGTTTTATTTGGAGTGGTGTCAACCCATATAGAGATGTAAATAAATCAGAGTATGCTCGAGCTTGACTTGTCTCTTAAACGGACCTAAAAATTAAGATTAGGTCTGGCTCGTGAGCTTTTGCACCACAAATAAGTTCGAGCCAAAAAGTTTCATGCACAACTTTGACTCGTTTACTAAAAGAGTTTAAAAGTAAATCTTGAACTTGATCGATTTGTTAGCTAAATGAACGAACCGAGTCGAACTTAGAAAACTCGCGAGCTAAATTTGTTCATTTATAATCCTAATCCCATGGAGCTTTGCCACTTCAACTTTTTAATACTGTTTGGATTTTCAAATTACGTTCCAATGTAGAAAAAGTTAGCCGCTTCATTTTTTTATGTCCAAAATTAGCTTATTGCATATGGTCTTAGTTGTGAATTCTTGTATTATTTTATCTATTATGGCATTTTATTTATTTATTCGGTGTATATCCTATTTGTAGTGATTTATTTATCTACTTAACAACCAAATAAGCAAAAGAAAGAAAGAATAAACATGAATTTTTTTACTTCTCATAAAAAAAATCGTAGCAAATGAGGAGTAACAATCTATTCATTTACTTATTCAAAAATGACAGTGAAATTATATAATTAGCATTCGTTCTTTTCATGAGACTCAGTCATCGGATGGTGTATGTGGTGTTGCCGTATAGTTCCTCTAATTTGGATGGATCTTGAGTTTATTATTATTATTGTTATTATTATTATTTAGCAGGTACTATATACATACATACATACATACGTACGTACGTATATGTATACATACTTATGCACGCATATTAGCAAGTTGATCATACAATGTAGTTTGTACTACATCTCGAAGATCCCCACTCCATCTGCATTCAATCGTTGCTATTGAGGTCGAGGAGATGTATTTAAACTAATTTTCTAGTAATAATTTTATTTATTTCTCTTGACTTCTAGTCAATAATTTTACATTGATACTTAACCATCTCTAGAAGAGATCAAAATGTATATATCACATTGATTTGTTAGTCAAAGAATTGAAATCAATGCCTTCTTATTGGTTGTGCACATGTATTCATTTTATAGTTTTATGTTTTGGTTTTAGACGTACCATCATATATATATATATATATATATATATATAGAGAGAGAGAGAGAGAGAGAGAATACTTTTTTGAAATATCTGGAATGAATCTCCTACTATAACATTTAAATTTGGTCATGTCAAATACCTAGAAAGAAAGGTGAGCATTTGATTCCTTATCAAAGAGAATTGAACATTAATCTAAAAAAAATTCTGCAACACAACCATATATATTTAGATAAAACTAATTAACATATACTTTAAGCTTTACTCATTTTATGATTCCTTTTTTATTATGCACTACCACTGAAAAAACTATTAATACCAGTTAATTTATATATATTAGATAACGATACTGAGTTGTTATTATATTTATGATTATCTAGCATTTGATAACGGTGCAAAAACCATCATCTAAAATACAATAAAGATGCTTATGTTGCGACTTTAGATATTGGTTCTTGCTAAAAACCGTTATCTAAGGCTAAAAAGTATGAAACTTTAGATAATGGAACCTTATGTAACCATTATCTAAAATTTTCCATTTGATTTTTTTAAACACTTTAGATAACACTTATATTAGGAACCGTTATCTAAAGTGGATGAAATTATTTGCTTTAGATAACGGTTCTTAATATAATACTTATCTAAAGTGTTTTTAAAAAAAATTCACATTGTAAAATTTAGATAACAATTATATCAAAATCGTTATCTAAAGTTGAATAAATTTTTTTATACACTTTAGAGAACAATTTCCTATAAAAACGTTATCTTATGCTCCTTTTTAATTTGTTTATTGTTTATTTAATTTATCTCAAACTACATATACTACCGTATGTTCTCATGCATCAACCCAAATATGCAATATGAAATTCGTCATATATCCAAAAACAAACAAACATCTAAATTATTCACCAATACCTGAACAAAAACACTACTCAATAACGGTATGACCTACACTACCAAATATACACACATTGATAATTCTCATTGAAATAAAAGTACTTAAAACCTACACTTAATTATCCAATAAGTAAGAAATATCATCATTCTTTGGCAACATCAAATTCCAAACCTTTCAAAACACAACCTACAGTTTTGGAATTTTGAGAGTTCTTCATTAGTTGCAAATTATATATGACATTCATTAAAAAACATAAACTACCTAACCTAGTCCAAAAATACTAACCAAGTGCTACTTACCTTGATCAAAAGCTACTTATAAACTAGACACCTATGCATGTACGTACAAATTTTACCTATTTATCTATCACTTCATTAATCTCTTCCGGTGTATATTCTCTCAAATAAGATCCATCAAGATAGAATTGTAATTGACATTCACTTAATTATTTGATTAGTAAGTAAATTATCAAAAAATATTATTATTTATTATTTAAAACTAATTAAATATGAGGCATATTTTTTTAGGATCTATATGTAAAGACTTTTTTTTACATAATATCATATATGAATATGCACACGTAGCATCCACAATTGATGTTATTTTTCTGCTTAGGAATATGTCAACATAAAGAACGCATTTAAATTGCAAGCTTAGAATATATACATCTAAGTAAATATAGTAATGAAAGTTGAGACAAAATACATTATTAAGAAATTTTGACCTTGACAAGATCATATTGAAAGCCACTTGTTAAAGTTCTTCCACCCTTTATCATAACTGACATTCGTAGTGCCCTAATAGAAATGATAAACAACCCTAAATATACCAAAAATGGAATGCATAGACATATATAAGAAATATACTAACGTGTCGATCAAATGCTTCCCCTTAGGTTGAGCTTGATCAAAATGGATTGAATGATTGACCAAGGAATCAAACACAAATATTTTGCTCTTACAAAGATGAATAACATACAAAACCCAATGTTGATCAGCAAGGTGTGGTACAAAGAGTAGTTGTCCTGGCTGCGAATCCATGATTGATTGTGCTAGATATTTTATGTTTTCCCCTTCTTGCTTAGCATGCATATCATTCAACTAGAATGGACACAGAAATCCATAATAGCTAGTGGAAAAATTATATGTTTGAGCTATAACCCCCCCAATGTCTTATGCATGGAAATAATAATGCATATAAATTAATAACATTGATAACTCATAATGCATATGAATTAATAGTATTAATAAGTCATACTAGTGTCATCAAAAAATATAAAACATTAATGTTTTAATATGATATTAAATAATATTTACTTAATATATACGAACATCATGGTAGAAGACATCAACTCTTGTCTTCAATTATTTCATCTCTTCCTATGTAAACAATAGTGGATGTGTTTTCACCAACTAAATTGAAAGGCATGTCAACAAAAATATGACCCATGCCAAAGAAATGTTGGGTATAGAAGCTCAACATGGTGAAACTTGGTATGTTTGGAATTTGTGGTTGCGTGAAAGTTTCAGATTTTTATTCTTTAGGTGTCGTCTCTAAAGGAGTTGCTAAATCATTTGTGCTTTTTTACTTCTCTAATGATGTTTTTCTTTGGGCTCTTACCATCAACTTCTTTTTCCTTTGCCTTATAATTATTAAAAAAAGTTATAGTGATCATAATATTAACTAATGCAAATAATTTAATGAAAAAATGAATATTAAGTGTGAAAGAGAGTGTAACTACCTTTTCCTTATAAGATTTCATAGGCTTTGATTTCTTAAATTATAGTAATAAAAAAATAATGAGATAAAGACCTAATTAGTTTAATGTAATAAACAAATAAGGTACTAGAAATAATGGAGATTGTCATTTCCTCTTTATTCATCAAACCATAATGTTAATAAATTAAGGTGGAAAGTACATCTCAAGATAGTACAAAGTAACTACAACTCCTCTTTGCAAAGAGTCCAAACTATTGAGGTATATGACTTTGGAGGAGAGTGCCTTGAAGAAATAATATAGTCTAGTGATATAAACTCGAACATGCTTCGGTAAAATCACACGTATACCCACCAACAACAAATATTGCGTCAAAATATGGCAATCATGGGACTTCATACCGATTAATTTCAACTCCTTAATCAACACAAGATTTTTGATATTTGAAGAATACCTTCTGGAACCTTGACATTGCCAAAGAGCTCACAAATTTCAATCTTCTATTTTCTAGAGATAGTATGACAAGCCAGCAGTAAATACGTTCTTGTTCCATTGGTTTGTGGTGAAAATTCTTTCTGAATGCCCATTTCATGTATATCCATTCAAGTATCGATTTCATCTTTAGCCTTTTGTGGAACATTAAGTAGTGCATCATGTTATGGGAATGTCTCACATACAAACATTCCTAATAAGGAAATCAAAGAATACATACATATCCCTCCACCTAACTGATGGAACCACATCTTTTTTGTTCTTCTTAAACTTGATTTTCAATCTTTTCATCATCAAATACACTTGTCGACCTATCAATGGAATTGGCATTTCCCATTCTTCCTATAAGTCGTTGAAAGCTTTCCTTTGCTTGCGATAATGATGATTATTTCAGTAAAAATCTATGGTGTCTGATGAAAATAGTATTTCGTCCATGCTCTAGCTGAATAGATGAAGTTTTTTTCTCACATATCATACATGCATAATAAAATTTTATGTTGTAACCAGACAAGTTCCTATATGCCGGAAAATTATTTATGATACAAAATAACATCGCTCTCAAAGCGAAGTGTTCTTAATAATATGCATTAAATTCCTTAACATTAAGTGTTCCACAACAATTTCAAATCATCAATCAAAGATGCTAAATAAACATCAATATAATTTTCTAGTTGGTTTGACCCCAACATAAGTAAATACAACATCATATACTTGTGTTTCATGTATAGCCATGGTGGTAGATTATATATCTCCAAAACCAATGGCCATATGCTATAGGTATATTGATGGTGTGGGTTCATCCCATAAAGTGTAAGACATAGATTTCTTGATTTATTGCCAAATTTGGGGAATGTGTTATCAATTGTCATCCATTATGAATAGTTAACTGGATGTCTAAAAATTCCATCATCTATTTTCTCATCAGCATAGCATGTCAAGTTCTTAGCATCTTTTTCATCATTAAAAATCCACATAAATATTCGCATTATAGGAAAATATCACAACACCTTGGACGGAACCTTGTTCTTCTTGTATCGTGGTGCCTTAATTTGGGATTGGGACATGTATTAGGGGATGCATACTCATTGAGAAACAATATGCAATCATTAGAGCATACATTTATCTTCTCATAATTCATGCCCATGGATGAAGGAATATTTTTGGATTTATAGGTGCAATAGGGCAAAACATTATCATCGGAAATCATATCTTTCAAAAGTAGCAATGATTCCATAAAACTCTTATCACTCCATTCATTGCAAGCTTTCAAGTTGTATAATATTAAAACAACATATAATCTAGTAAATGTTTTACAACCACCATATAAAGGCTTTTCCAAATCATCCACCAATGTCTCAAACATTTTAGGACAATATCGAACACTTTCCTCAACTTTCTTAGTCATATCTTGTAAAAAATCTCCGTCATGGTTCTCAAATATTTGGTTATTTTCCCTTATATATTCATGATTATAATATACACACTCTATGTCACCATGCCACATGCAACAAGTATAAATTCTATTTATTCCATACACAAAAAAATGATCTCTCGGTTATTCAACATTGATACATTCAGCATAAGCACAATGCAAGCAAGGAAAAATTATTTTAATAGAGTATTCATCATGTCATACTACAAACTTGATGAAAACCTCCACCCTTTCTTCATATTCCCTAGACAAATGATTTGGAGACACTCATTCCCTTGACATAATTTTCCAATCTATATGTCTTCCTTAGAAATAGTAATATAGTAAAGAAAAAAAAATCAACGATGGCATATCCCACCTATTGAAGCTAGCTTTGGGTTACAATCTATATCAATAGTAAAATAAAAACTAATGATAAAAGCTTTCTTTGGGTTTAAGAGTTAGGGTTTATTGATCACAGTTAAGGGTTTACGATTTAAGGATATCATAACATCATGGTATAACTAACCTATAACACCCCATGTTTTCCTATTTTAGCTTCCACAATTAATTATTTAAATATTTTTTTTTTGTAAATTTGGGGGTGTTATAAATTAGTATCAAAGATTTTAAACATTGAGAATCATGTTTCAGTTAGAGATACAATTCTTATGACCCTAAATGTTTACATCATAAAATGTATTTTTTTTCTTCTTCTTTTCCAAGTGTTTTTAAACCCAGATTAGTCTTGTGAGTATTGAGTGTGGGTAGGGTAAATGAAATTTGATATGTGTTTATGAGCTATGTGCTAGGAAGTTAGGATTTTCCTAACATGCTTTTGTTTTTGGAGCTAGTTCAACATGGCCCTTAATGGATGTGTTGGCAATTTAGAGATAGCGTTTGAGGTTTCTATGGAGTTCGTTCAATGTCCTTTGGTATCTCAACCTCAACCTCTACCACCTTCATATCACCCACAGGCAGACATCTAAGAGGATTTGCTCCAAAGATTCTTACATCATTAACCACCAACCTAAGTTGGAGAAGAAGGCCCTATTGTCCTATAATTTTGGATATGGAATTTTGATAGGACAATTGAGTCAGGCGATTGCCCAAAATAGCAAAAGGCAAGCATAGCTTCGTACTTTCTTCAAGGACCATCAGACACTTGATGGGGTAGGCTTTTGTGATCAAGAAGGACAACTAATATTCTTAGAGGACTTCAAGAATTTGATTTGTATGCATTTCTACATTGAGAGCCTCTAGAAGAACAAGCTCAAGGAATTCATTTAATTGAAGCAGGGAAGATTGATGGTATGAGAGTATAATGCACAATTTACGTAATTGTTGTTGTTTGCTCCAGGCATAGCAGCTAGTGAGGCTAATATTATCTTCCATTTTGAGAAATGACTTCACTTTAGCATCTAGAGGATGATGAGCGTAGTTGTCTTCCATGAATTGGCTACCTTGTATTAGCGAGCATGTGTTACCGCCACTTTAGTCCAAGAGCATACTTTAATTTTGGGCAAGAGGAAGTTCGAAGTGCCATAATCTAGATGAAAAGGGTCAGCATCATAATAATAGAGCTTTGAGTGTTCGAAACTGGACTTGTGGCTAGCACCAGGGTGGTAAGAATGGTCCTCGTAGCAGAGGTAATCAGGGACCAACATGACACTACCATTGGCATAATTATAGTAGAGATCATCTAGACAAGGACTTTGTGGGGAAGTTGATTTAGTGCCATAACTATGGTCAATTCAGGCATAAGAGTTTTGAGTGCTATAGCGTGCCCTATGAGGGAGTTTAGAGCTCTCTAGTGAAGCCTTCAAGACTGATCCTCCATCAATGAACAACTCATCATGATTCAATGTTTGGAGCTATTTCAGTGGTGAGATAAGCAAAATCAGATGATCAAGCGCTATATCCCGATGCACCTCAATTTTGTATGTTACTACCTCCTTCTTGGTCATTTTGAGCTGTTGGCTTCTGTATGTTGCGTTTTTCCATGGCCACTTTCTTTTAGTTAGGGCTAACCTTTAAGGGGGTAGTTACCCCTCGGGTCCATCAGGTTCCTTGTGCATGTTCCTAGTGATGAGGCATGGACTTGGGCAATGAAGTCTACTTTTAAGGGGGTAGCGATGTAACACTCTGAAATTTCATAACCTTAATTTAGAATGTTTAACTTTTATCAAAAAAACATAACCCTTAAATATTAATTTAATTATTTTTGTTAACCTTTGACCCGTAAATTTAGATAAATTATTTAATATATTATTCTAATTATTCTATCTTTTTCTTTTATTTAAATCCATCCTAAACCAATAAGTTGACATGGTTTATTTTTATAATTAGACAACTTAAACCCAGAAATTAATATTATCTTAAACCTAAATTTAATATTAAATTTACTTTCTTTTTCCTCTTTCTCCTTTTCCTTTTTGTCTCCTTTGTTTTTCTTCCCTTGTACCTATCCCATCTTTTTCTCCTCTTTCTACCTCCCCAATCGGCCTAACCCAACCCACTACTCCTTTTCTTACCTGGCCTGCCTAACCCAACTCATTGCCCCTTTCTTCTTTATTTCCTTTTCCTTCTCCTCGTCTACACCAATAACACTCAAACACCCCATAACTCTCTTCATCTCCTCTACAGAGTACGCCCCTCAGCAAAACCAAACCAATCCTTACCCCTATGAATGTCAGATAACCTCCTTTCCTTTTTTTTTATCCAAACAACCCTTGTACTCTCCCTTATCACTCGTCTCTTCCTTTCCCTTTTCTCATTGCCATGCACACCTGCCTCTCCTTTCCTTTTATAGCCCTACATGCCTCCCTTCGCATGCTTCTCCCTTTCCCCTTCTGCACCTATTTCTACCCCTTTGTCGTGCTCCCCAAAAACCCTCCACCAAACACTCCTATTTTTACTCCTTACTCAGCCCGTCACCTCAATCCGCTTAGCTCTTCATTTTTTTTCTCTAGCGTACCAACCCCCTCACCCCATCTGCATATATACATACACACGCTACCTGCAATCAATCCAAAAAAACAACCCCGTCACCAACTCCCCAGCTCCCCCAACCATTTTCGTGCAGCCCACTTTCCCCCAAATCTCTTTGCCCTTCTTGACTTCATTTAGTTTCTTGCCAAACCCCCAACCACTACTAGCCTCATCTTTCCTCTCCCTTCCCTGTCCAGCCAACTCCTCCTCTCATCTCCGTTGGTTTTGACCCAACACCCAAACACACCACTTCCCGTGCACCTAGCTTCCCCAACCGTCGACCACCATCCACCTCCTTGTCCTTGTCCATCCAACCCTCATTTTCTTCTATTTTTGTTAACTAATAGCTCCCCTCGAGCACCAACCATCACACCACCGCAGTCACCATCACCCATCTCTTGCACCACCTCGAGCCTGCCACCACTCCCTCACCAAAACAACCTCAATGCAACCTCCAACTCCACACACTAGCCACCATTTTTCCTCTCCTTCCTACACTGACTAGACTTTTCCCTCTCACCTCCACCATTGCAGCCACCTCCAACCATCCCCCTCACCCACACCCGAACACACCACCACCACCCTTATTGTAGTTGACACCTCCATTTCCCATAACCCCAGCTAACATCCCCTTCCCTCCTCTTCTTCCTGCGTGCACCAACCCACCTCCAACCCATCACCACCTCGCAACAACAACAACACCTTCCTAGCCACCAATGCCACCCTCCACCGATGATCACCGACTAGTACCAACCACCACCCATCGTCACCCATGGCCACCATCTCCCCTGCCTCACTCCACCACCCCAACCAGGCCCCAACCCGACCAACCCCTTCTTCATGCGTATGACTCACGTTGCATGCAACATGAGTTGTGTGTTGGGTTTTAAAATTTTTGTTACCTATATTAAATGTAAGGGTATTTTAGTAATTTTTGAAAAATAAATATTTTGTTATTATAGTTATTATTTTATTTGATAGATATTAATTCTGTAATTTTAGTATTATTTTTATGGGACCTCATAATTTTAGTAGATACTGCTAATTTTATGTTTTTGCTGGAATTCAGGTAACTGTTATACTCTATTAAAATGATAAATATTGTGTGATAGCACATTATGTTTTTTGATGTATGAAAATATGTTAAGCATGATTTGTTAAAATATAATTATGTGTTAATTATTCTTATCATGAAAATTGGTAAAATGATTATGTTATCTGATGTAAAATATTTCGAGTACTAAAGTGTGATTAAAATGATTCTAATGACTAAAAAATATTTTGTGTGATAAGTATGTATAAAATAATAGGATGAGCATGCTTAATATAATTATGAAATGATAATTATGGTTGTGTGCCCTAGGGGCAATTTAATCATTTTTAGTTTATTATGATATTTATTCTAAAAATCATGTCTAATATGTATTATCTGTTGTTGATTATGCGATCATGTGTTTTGTACGTTTTAAAAGTGTATGATAGGGTTTTGTATGTGGAAATAGGTGTAAGGGCAAAATGGTATTTTGACATAGCTTAGAATTTAAAATGCATAATAAGTAATTAAATGATTTTTTAGCCTTTTCACAACTAATTAATAAATAAAAAAGATTTAGTATTTAAATAGATGATAATCTGATAATTATTAGTCTTAGGGGCATTTTGGTCATTTCGACCTAATGTGCCCAAATGTGAATAATTGGATATAGGATGGCCTTAGACTTTTAATAGGTTAACCTTAGTGTTGACTTTAACCTTGTTTTGGACCGTTGACCTTAGGGTTGACTTGGATAATTGGTAATAAAAAAAAGGGTAAGTATAGAAATGGGAATGATTGTGTAAAATATGTTATCTATGATCACCTTATAAAATACTAATACGTAAAGTGAAAAACCTCGAATTTGAGAATAATTTCTCTCTAGGGGTAGCTAACCTAGAGATAAGGTAGGAGTTCTCGATTTTTTTGGTTTTTAGGTGTGTCACTTGTGCCCCAATAAGGCCCTAGTCTACTCTATAGGTGACCTACGAGCCCTATAGAGGGTATCAATGCTTAAGGATTAGGTGTCCGAGGTGAGGAGGGCATTATGTGCCTCTTACATCAGAATGACCAAAGTGTTGTTATGCCTCTGGCTTGGATGGTTGGAGGGTATCATGATGCCTTGTGTGCCGATATGATCGGTGTACTTTTATGTCTCCGGGTTATTATTGTATACCTACTCGAGTAAATAAAATGGAAATAATACAATTTGATTATGATGCTTATTATTGGATATTGGATTGGTTTTGGTAGTAGTATTCGTGCCTACCTATGGTTTCGGTAGCAGCCTTGTGCCTAATTATAGTTTCAATAGTAGCCTTCGTTCCTACCTATAATGTTATGTATTTTATTATACTATGCCTGTAAGTACTTGTGGTTTCAGTAGCAACCTTTGTGCCTACCTATGGTTTCGGTAGTACCCTTCATACCTATCTATAGTTTTGGTAGTAGCCTTTGTGCCTACCTATGGTTTTAGTAGTAACCTTTGTGTCTACCTGTAATGTTATGTATTTTATTATATTGTACCTGTAAGTATACCTGTGGTGATATGTATTTTATTATATTGAACCTGTGAGTATACTTGTGATGTTATGGATCTTATTATAATATATTGTGAACATACCTGTGATGTTATAAATTTGGTTAGGATTGATGTTGAGATATGAGTCATGTTGTGAATGTTATGATTGTTATGCTGGAGTTTGGGTTCTAATTATTACTTCTGAGAGCATCTCTGGTATGTTTATTTGGTAAGGTTTCAGTTGTTTTAGATAAATGAAAATGAGTACTATGTGACCTTGATAGAATTTGATTATCTAAATGATTGTTGTATATGAATTCTTGTAGGTATGTATGCATAGGTCTTATACCGTGTTAGTTGTATGTCTTGCATGTGTTTTATGTTGTTTTATCATATTAGTTTGGTATAAAAGATTACTCAGTACCGTTGTACAGAAGGATTCATTCTCGTGAGCCCCTGCCTATTCAATGGGCAGTGGACTTTGTAGGTTAGTCTCCGAGTTCAATCAAATAATAGTGGTTCAGATTTGAGAGCGTAGTTCTATCTAGTGTCTCTTTTGCTATCTTATTTCCGGTTGCATTTAGATCTATATGTTCTCCTATAATTTCTCTCTTGAGTTTTGTAAACTGCTGATGTTGTTTTTATTTAGTTTGGTACTTATCTAATGTTCTCTCCATTCTGATATTTGTACTCATGTTATTAATCTAAGTGGAGTAATGATTTTAGCCTTAGCACTTGGTATGAGAATGGTAAGAAACCAAACTTGTTCTAAGTCTGGCGGTAACACCCTTCATTTTTATTGTTTTTAGCTTCCACGCTTAACTATACAAACAAAATTTTTGATTAGTAAATTTTAGGGTGTTACACTACCATCCTCTACAAACCAACCACACCTCCCCCACCGATCGAACCCTTATGCCTCAACCTTCAATATATACACACATAACCATATGTCCTCCATTTTTACCCCAACAACCTCAAACCCTTCTCCTTTTTGTTTCTTCTTCATCATCCTCGTCGTTTCCTATCCCCTCTGTAGCCCTTCCAACCCCCTTATTCCACCAACATCACCACTAGCCCGACCACCCTCAATCCCCTTTTTATTTTCCTACAACCCACACCCCATATGATCCTTTACATCCTACATCTCTTTGAACCCCATTGCACCACACCACCAACTGCAACATCAACCTTGCCTCCACCTCATTGTCTTGGTTTCTTTCCCTGCCACCATCTACCAGCACCCAAACACAACACCATAACCTTCCTCAACCATCCAGTCCCTCTACATTTTCTCATCCAAACAACACCTCCACCACCACCCTTCTTCTTCTTCCTACCCCTCCATTTTTGTGTGTTGCTAACACCACCTTAACCCTGCCATACTTCCTCCTCTACACCAATTTTGAACACCATCCACCCCACTATAGCCTTTCCTTGTCCTAGTTCCAACCACCATCCAGCCGTGCCTCCTCCACCTCACCTCATCCTTTCCATCTCCCCCTGTCTGTGCCATTTCCTTCTTCTTGCAGCTCTAACACCACCACTGAAGCCTACCTCATCATGTCGGAGCCCTCACCACCATCAACCAACCTCACTGCCATCATTGCCACCCACCACTGACCATCACCTCCACCTAGCCAACCAATCCCCCAACCCCCTTCTGCCTTACCCAACTTACAGTGCTTGAGCAATGTGAGTTTCTCCTTAAAATTTTGTGCCCATTTTATCATCATGGGCGATTTGGAAATTTTCTATTTAATAAATATTTTAATAATAATTATTATTTTATTTATTAAATATTAATATAGTTATTGTGATATGATTTTTAGGTATAAAAGTTTTATTAGCGTAGCCTAATAATTTTTAGTAAGTTATTGATAAAATGTGCTTTGGCTGGAAAACAGGTAACTTTTATACTCTACTAAAATGTTCAGACATTGCATGATACCACATTTAGGTTTTGATTTATAAACCATGTATTAATTATATTCGTTGCATTGTGATTATTTATCTAATAATGATAGTATAGGATTTGGTAAAATAAAGCCTGTTAATTTGTGGAATTATTATGTGTGTAAAATATATGTTAGAATGGGTTAAATGATGGGAATAAATTACATATATCATGTATGTCCAAAATTATAGGTTGTGCATGCCTAGATGTATTTTTAACATAAATATTATTATCATGCGCCCTAGGGTCATGTAATCATATTGTAATATTTAATATGATAACAATGCTTAATATGCCTCAATTATTGGTTAGTATAAAGATGAGTGATTTGATGTTACAAAAATGCATGTTTTACCATTATTATTGTTATTATCATATGTTCTAGGGGTATTTTAGTTATTGTGCATAATTATTCTTATAAGCATGCATAATATGTATTATTTATTGTTGAACATGTGGAAATGTGGTTTGATATTCTAAGAATGCATGTTAGGGTTTTACGTGTAAAATCATATATAAGGACAAATTTATCATTTGACGTATTTGATAATTTATTTATGTATTAAATATTTTAATTACTTTATTTTTATTATTTTCTTAACTAGTTCATAAATAAAATTTAATTAATATTTAAATGGATGATAATGTGGATATTTTGGCTTCAATAGCTTTTTGGTCATTTTTGGTTAAAAGTACCTAAGTGTGAATAATTGAGTGTAGGATGACCTTAGTATATTTTTAATGATTGAACATGGTATCATATGTTTGGAAATAAGTTAAAATGGTTAGGTATGAAAATTGAATATGTGTAACTAATATGTGATTTTGTGGCTAGCTTAATAAAATACTAATACTTAAAGTGAAATACTTCAAGATTGGGAATCGTGGCTCTTTAGGGGTCGCTATCCTAAAGACATGGTTTATCCCACGATTGATTATGGATTTTTGTTGGTTTTCCTTAATTCCCCAATTAGGTCCTATATCTTACCCTATTTAATTCTACGGACTTATAAAGGGTATGCATACTAATAGATTAGGTGCTATTATCGGTAAGGTACTATGATACCTTTGTATGCTAATGTGATTAGGGTACCTTAATGTCTTTGGGGTGATAATAAATAGGATATTGTGTTGTCTTAGTGCACTGGTATGACCAGAGTATTTTAGTGTCTCTAGGTTTGATGTGATATCTCCTCAAGTAAATGAAAAAAAGGAAAATGAATATTATTAGATGGAAATGATTATTATTGGATTAAAATGATTATTGGATTGTTCGGTAGTATCCTTTATGCCTACATGTATTTTGGTAGTAGCCTTTGTACCTACTTATGGTTCAATAGATGACTAAGTGCCTACTTGTGGTTCAGTAGTAGCCTTTGTGCCTATATGTTGTTCGGTAGTAGCCTTAGTACCTACTTGTAGTTCAATAGTAGCCTTAGTGCCTACCTGTTGTTCGGTAATAGCCTTTGTGTCTACCTATGGTCCTATAATAGCATTTGTGCTTACTTATGACTCAGTAGTAGCCTTTGTGCCTACTTGTGGTTTGGTAATAGCCTTTGTGTCTACATATGGTATGGTAGTAGTCTTTGTGCCTATTTATGGTGAAGTAGTAGCCTTTGAGGCCTACCTATGATGTTATGGATCTTATTAGTACTATGACTTTGAGTTTTGAATGTGGTATTATGAATATTATCAATTTTATATTGAGACATGAGGTAGATTGAGATGGTTATGGTTGTTTTGATGAGATTAATTCTAATCATTATTTCTAATAGCATCTCTTACATGCTTGGTTGGTAAGTTTTGTTATGTTATACATCAACGATTATGAGTAATATGTATCTTTGTTGTTATTGTATATTTGATATAATTATCGTATTTCTGTCATCGTATGAATATTTCAATGTTTATACCATGTATTGTTACAATCCTATTTGTATGTTTTATGCTGGCTTTTCATATTAGTTTTATATAATATGTTATTTAGTACCGTTGTACTAAAGGGTTCCTTCTCATGGGCCCTTGATTATTCAATGGATAGTGGTATTTATAGGTTAGCATGTGAGATAAGTTAAACATTAGTGTTTAGGTTAAGAGTAGGTTTATTCGGTGTTTTTTCCGACATCTTTTGATCTGAATGATTCCATACTCTTATATTCTTATGCATTTTCTTTCACTGAATTTTGTAATCATGAATAGTTCACTATACTTGAAATGATGTTAAATTGTTTTGATTTTATCTACTCTAATTTTTATAATTGTGTTATCAGTTTGAGAAGAATAATATTTTTAACCCTATCAATTGATATGAAAATGGTAGATGAAACCAGACTTGTACCAAGTGTGGCGATAACACCCCACGTTTTCCTGTTTTAGCTTCCAAAATTAATTATTTAAACAAGAATTTTTGATTCATAAATTTAGGGGTGTTGCATACCCAGTTTAGGAGATAAAATAAATATGAAATTATGAGTCACATACAGAATCATTAGAAGCTCAGAAAAAAGAATGAACATAAAGAAACAAACGATATCTTAAAGCACACACACAGATGCACGCATGCATGCACGCATACACACACAAAAGATTGTTACAAGGATTCAAAGCTATATATAATCGCTATAAACATAGGGGGACTAAAACATAGCACAAAAACCATCAAGAAATCCCAAGTAAAAGCACCAATATATATAATAAAATATTACTACAGCCCCAAACATTTCACTAAGTACTTCTGACCATCCTAAAGTCTCCAAATATCAACTATCACTCTTTTAGTCCACTCTTCTCGAAGAATCATATGCTCCCTCACTTCATTATGAGATGGTTCATCCATCCTACTATGGTATAAACTCACTGGTGACCTACACAGATACCTCAATTGATCGTCTATCATGATAAGCTCCCTAGCTATTTGGTGATAATGTCTCATAAAACACTCACCATCAACAAACCTTGGATGTGGAACTTCCATGAGAAACAAATCCATATACATAGTCGTAGCCCCTATTCGTGGCTCAATATGATGCAATGTCTATAATAAATGGTATAACCTAAACACATATGACTCCATGTACACACCACTCTCCATAATACTCCCAGCTACTCATGTAACAAGACTATATGTCTCTTAATATCACCATAAGGCGCCATCCTCAAGTGTGGTGAAGGGTACTTACATGATTGGAATGTCGTGTCACTACCTACAAAATGGGGAACACCACTAAGTCTTATTATCCAAGCTATTCATATCGCTCAAACTTAATCTAATTTAACTAATCAGGCAACAAAACAAACACCAACAAAAAATAACTACCATTTACTACTCTAAACCATGAATATATACAATAAATAAATAAACAAACAACATATATTTTTTTAGTGCCAAAACCACCAATATAACCTAAAAATAAAAATAAAATAAAATCAAAAGTGAAATCATATAGCAAGGGAACATAAAATGTATACTTTAAAGCAACAATTCTCAATCTATAAACTACGAGCTTATATATAAATTTTACAAATATTTTCACCGAAATATATATAAAAAAAGCTACACAATCACACTATTGCTAAAACTAAATTATAATAGCTATAAATTCTTCACAAATAAACGACTCTACCTCAAACCAACATGTAATAGCACAAGCACTACATAAAACAATAATAGCTTTAAACCATGAGCATTTACATAAAAATAAATCCATAATACTCAAGGATTTACATACTAAACAACATCAATTTAAAGCAAATGACTAAAAATTAAAATTAAAATAAAAAATTGCATGAAAATTTAAAAATAAAAAAATCACAAATTAAAATAAGAACCTAAAATAGTGAAGGAATGAGGCTTACCTAGTTAAATGGAGACAATAGCCGACAAAAATGACTAGGATAAGTCTGGTGACAACACCACAACAAGCATAACTCAAGTTTGTAAAAATTGAGGAAGAGAGATAAGGAAGATAGAGTGAGAGTGATAAAAACACCTGCGAGCCTTTTGAAAACTAGAACCGAAACAAAAAGGTACAAGAAAGAATACCAAGATAACTATGGCCGACACTAAAATGAAGAGGGCTAGAGAAGATAGCTCACAAGCCAACCACAAGCAAAACCAAAGGCGGAGGAGACACGGGGCCAAAGAATAGCCACTATAGACCACCGCTAGCACCTCTTAAAAAAGGGTGTTGATAACGATGGCAAGTAATAAAGCTATCCTACTCGCTAATGAAGGAACAATAGAGAGAGAGAGAGAACAAGCTAGCTAGAAGTGACAGTGATGTTAGCTAATAAATTCTGTAAAAGAAAAAGTGGAGCTAGAGAGATAGCTAATAATCAGTTTTTCATTAAAATCGTTATCTAAAGTTGCCACAATACAATATTTTAGATGTCGTTTTTTAATAAAATCGTAATCTAAAGTGTTTCTTTTTTATCTACCTTAGTTTTCCCGTTCTGAAAAATCCATATTTTACGTTATTTTATAAAATAGATTTAGATGTCAGTTATTACACAAAATTGATATCTAAAGCTGCATTAACGATAGTTTTAACTGAAACTATTATCTAAACTATTATGTGTCCAAGTATGTACGATATAAGTTTTGGTAATTTTAATTAATATGGGTTCTGTGGTTTTAAATAATCGAGAACATCAACTTAAAATTTATCTAACTTATAATAATAATGGGGCCGCATTTGATACAGGGACCTCTGCTTATTTAAGATCGATCTTGTTTAATTTTCATTGTGAATATCTAAGAATTCGGATGGGAGGAGTACTTTCAGTGTACGCGCAGCCCAACGTGCATTGTCGCATATGCGCCATGTCCCCGGCCTGTTTGGTTCACCCCATACTCATGCCATGAATTTATTAAGCAGCTTGCATAGCATTAAACAGGACCTTCGCTTTCTCATGAACATCAGTACCCTTTTGCCCGGGATATTCGTCGACAAATGCACGACGCAAGGCCGAAGCGAAAAAAAGGTGGAAGCAAGTAATGCACGGCACAAGATATCCTCGAATCACGAATGCTGTCGTGGAAAAATAATGGACGAGAAACCAACCAACAGTATGCATATTTTGGGTTCTTTGAATTTAATAATTATTTAAAGCCGCAATTGGTGCCACCCAAACCAGTGGATGGAAGAATCCATCGTTTCTGTGGGATTGTCATGCGGGTCTGATGATGAGCATGACTGTTGAATGCGGACATCCAACCTCTCAACTAAATCGATTATTTATACTTTAAAATGTATACAAAATAAAAATAAAATATCGATTAAATATGGTAAATATTTAAATTTTTTATAATTACTTTAATTAATAGATTTCAAAAAATTTAATATCAAAAAATTTAAAAATAAATATCAGATTTTGGTTAGTATTCCTATCTTAATTTTATCTAAAAATAATGTTAAAATATGTTATAGAAATTTTAACAAAAAAAAAGGAATGAATTAAAGAAACCAACTACTAAATTGAACTATATACAATAACATGTGCACCATCAGTGGACTATATAATTATTCGAATAATTATATAATTGTAATATCCACTTTTAAAACTCTTTAAAATATATTAACTCAATATTTAAATATGTATAAAAAAGAAATTAGATTTGAAAAGTTTTGGAAAGTGTTGAAAATTTGTAAGAAAAAATTAAATTTAAGAAAAACCAGTCCATTGGTCAGTAAACTAACCACTAAAATGAGCCATGCTAACATGACCCTTCTTTTTCTTCTTCTTCTTCTTTTTTTCCTTTTTATTTAGGAATAACAATCGACAAGTAGTGACAATGCAATCCACTAGGAAAACCAATATACCGATTGGAATATTTGATTTATTGTCTATTTTGAGTCGAATATTAATTTAATATTTATGAAACTTTATAATCAAGATATTTTGTGTTAATGAACAACTTTTTAAGTGTGGTGGGTTTATTTCTAGAAGCTTTAAAGAATTATTTCAATTTATTTAGCTATGTACACTAAAAGTACTTTTTGAATCGTTCTTCCTTACTAGCTCACTTCTCTCTCCCTTATTAATTACTAAGTCAGACATGCTATTTTTCACCACTGATGTTGTTCTTTGCTATAATCTTATCCTTTCTTACACATAATCACGGGGCTACGCGAGGAGTTGATTTTTTTTTTCACTAGCTCACTCTCAGTGTCTTTGGTTCTCATTTTATTTTGTTTATATTTACTAAGCGTTGAAGGTCATTCCTTTTCCATCTCTCCACTTAAATCAATATTTTAAAAATTGGACCAAAACTCAAGTAAGTAGACCTTCTGATACATGATCCAACCGGTCCGACCACGGTTTGATCGAAAATTACATTTATAAAAAAAAATGTTCAGTCCGACTGAGCTAACCCTAGTTATTCACCCTTAAATTTTTTGTCTCCCTACAACTAAAATGACAATGTTTAGTGTGTATTGGGGTCAAACTAATCCAACTCAATTTTTTGGTCCAATTCTTTTTTTTAATCGGTATGCTTTATTAAATATCAGATATGTATATACCAGTGGACACTCGATACTCGATTGAACTGACCCGTACGATCCAATTTTTATTCATTGACTTAAACGAGGTTGTTCTTCCTAATGTTTCTCCATATCATTAAATTCTACCCAATCCTCCTTCTAGTCCTCTCTTTCTTTCCCATGACCAAGGGTGAATTAGGGATTGGAAAAGGTTGAGATTTGCTTGATTTCCTTCTCTTTGTTCTTTTAAGCTCTGGGAGGAGGTTGAGAGATTATTTCCCATTTAATTCGCCAAACTTCTTTAAGTTTTAATGTTGTTAAAGAGGTTTTTATTAATTTATATTCTTTTTCTTTAAAGGTGATCAAGACTTAAGTTTTGGAGCTTCAAGGCCAGAGGTGCTCTTGATTCTATTTTGCTAGCTAGCTTGAGATTGGGTAAATCAATCCTAACTTTGTAATGTTGTTGACTATTGGGTGTTAGCATGATTTTTCTTGTTTATATAAGCACAATGTTTTAAATTAAGCATGATAATGTAAGCGTGATGTTATTATGTATCGACTATTGAGTTGACTTTTATGCAAGCATGTGAGGCTTATTGTAACAACTCTAATTTACTACTTGAAGATTTTATTTTGCGGAAGCATTGATTACAAAAATAATGAGTGTTACTGCCATACTAAGTATAAGTCTAACATCCTCTACCAATCTTATGCTAAGTGCTAAAGCTAAAACTTATCTTGCTTGAATTAACATTTACAACATAAGAATAAAATAGTGATTTCATTACATATTAACACTGTCTTGACAAATATAAAAAGATTAGGCAAATGAGCTACAATATGACAAAAGGAGAAACAGTAAGGGACATAAAAGTTCAAGAAATATCCGGATTAAAAGATAACGGGACGAACACTAGATAACCTTAACTCTCAACCCCTACCATATGCCATCAAATCAAACCCTCAAAGTATTCATGTAAGGTAGAAACGACCCATTAAATAGGTAGGGGAACCATAAAACATAACTCATTAGTACAATGGTACCGATTAAACCATTACATAACACAAACATGCAAGGCCACATGAGACACATAAGGAGTAACCTGACATAGATACATCAAGAATGCGATAATGAGATGGCCAAAACCGACATAATCAAATCTAATGATCATGATGACAATTTTGGAAAAAATTTGAAGAAAAAGAGACGACGAGTTTAGACAAGAGAAGACATTTTTATTTTTTATGATAGAGCTCCTGCAAAGGCCATAAAAATGGAAATACTACAATAGATAACAAATACACAAAAATAGTTGATTGAATCCACATGGAGGCTTGATGTTGTGAGTTAATATAACACCCCCAGACTTCACAGTTAAATTTCATTTATACAGAAAACTATACACTAAAACAGGGGGTGAAACCGCTGTAACTGGCATAAGATTAACCCCAGTCCAATCTTATACCAACCACAAGGCTAGAAAATTTAAAGGCGTTAATACGAGTAGTAAATAAAACCACAATAGTTTCAACATTTTATAAATAAAATAGAGTGCGCAAATGTGAAAGTTGATACAGAAATAGAAAGCGGGTACACTAACACCCATATAGGGGGAATAGAATAGTACATACAGCGATAAGAAGGTCAGGTAAAGGCAAGTCTGGACAATACCCTTTTGGACCCCATGATAAGTACAACAGACCATCACTCAGTCCCGCCCAAAGCATCGTAGGCATCAAAATCATCACAAGCATTATCTCCTACCTGCACAAACTCAGGAGGGGTCACTGCTCGTGAAAATGAGCAACATCCATGAAAGGGGTGATTAGTACGCTACATACTGAGTAAGGTAACCATGCGGCTAAGACCGTACAACATAGATGACAAACAATGCATGTAGTGAGTCAGTCTAGTTAATCATAAGCATTATAATCCGGTCCATTAATTCCATTTTCACACAACTCTCAATTTAGATCCATGTGAGTACGGGATCCTCCACTATTATAGTCGGTGGATCAGAAACACCTAGGGTAGTACATGCTTGACCACTATTAATCGCTGGTGAATCGATCTCCAGGGCACAATGCACCTGGCCATTATTTTTGTCAGTGGATCGGTCTGGGCCAGGCGTAATAATCTTTCACTTTAAATGATTAGTGTCTTATTCATGTCTTATTCAACAAGTACTTTCTTACTAGACATGCATGCCCCACTGAACTTCCCATTCTCACCCTTTCACTCTAGTTCCCTTGAATAGCCCGTCCCATATCTGGGGACCTCTACACACCCTAGGACTCCAAGACTTCTCCCTCACCTTCCCCTTACTCAACATGAGAACTCCAACTCCTGCGCACGTGGATCAAGGCCCACTTTCCCATATCTTCACTTTAGCTCACCACCGCCCTCTAGAGGTTCCCCTCAAAAACCTTAATCCGGCCTATGTGACCCTAACCCCTCCTTATCATACATAACCCATGCTCCTTTTGTTTTCCAACACCGTCGCTCCACTCAATCCACACCCAACATCACAACCTTACTTCCCATTCTTCACATGCGATCATGAAAACCCTAGTTGGCCACCCTAAACCCTGATACTTCTCCTTTCTATTATGCCATCCCCTCATCCACACACACTCCACCCCTTCCACTTGACTCATCCTCCCTTCATATGACACCCTCCTAGTCTCAACCCTTACTCCAACCACTCACTATCAACTCTCTCTCCACACACTTCCTCCACTTAAGGTTTGTCCCACAAACCTTAGTTAAGTCCCCCACGCACACTTCTATCAACCCACATACTATTTTTTACCTATGGATTCCAATCTCCCAAAATAGTCTTCCCCCACCAAACTTAACCCTCAAACCACCTTTTCCCATGTAAACGGTACCCCCATGCAAAGGATAACCATCCCATGCAAGCCTCACACTCTCCATGCAAGATTTACTCCAACCTTTCATTTTATTTCTATTATCCTTTTATTTGGTCACCCATAAATCATAAGGTACTTAAGCTTTTCTCACTTCTCCCTAATCACTCCACCCTCTTTATTTCTTTTAGCTCCCCACAACTTCATCATACCCTATGGCCTCATAGCATTCATGTCATATAAGGGTAACAATACATAAGGGCATATCATAAACTACAAGTCATATCACCCATATCATAACATATACATCACTTACCTTAGCTCCATGCATGGCAAGCTGCACTACAGGTATTTAGTCCATACTCACATATGATACAAGCACATAACCAGAACACCCATGAACACATAAACATACAATTTGGCTTAACCACATCCTTACCTAAAAGGACATGGGGCTTGGAGCACGAATCCTGCGCCTCCTCAAGGGCTGGGTTTGGTTCACCTATAAGAATAGAACACTACTATTAACTTTCCTCTTACTCCTTTTTCTTTTTCTAACCCTTAAATAATTATTATTAAAGGACTAATAATATTAATGATAATAATAAGATTAGTTATAGTAATGATACTAACAACAACAATAATAATAGTAATAATAACAATAATAAGATTAATAATAATAATAATAATGATAATACTACTACTAATGATGATGATGATGATGATGATGATGATGATGATGATGATGATGATGATAATAATAATAAGAATAACGATGACAACTAGGCAAAATAAATTATACTTAAGTAAAAACAAGGGTTAGAGCACAACCAGGGGTGGAGATGGTAGTTAGGGTGGCGGCAGCTGTGGCTGCGGCACAAGGCGGTGGAGGTGGTGGTGATTTATAAAGACACATTCTTAGGGTTGGAAAATGGGAAGGGGATTGGTGGTTGTGAGGTGGTAGGATTCCTAGATCAGAGGGGGTTGTAGTGGTGGTGGTGGAGTTCCACGACGGCGGCAACGATGGAGACAACATTTGGAGGAGAGGAAATGAGGGGGAGAAAAAGGAAAGGGAGAATATGGGGAGGTAGGGGAAGGATTTTTGGGCAGAGAGGGAGGTAGTGGGGTTGGTGGTTGCGGTAGAGGAGGCGGCGTAGGGCGACGCAAGGGGCGACGATAGGGTGCAAAGGGCAGCTTGAGCTGCCCACTTTGCATGAGTAGGGAGGGCATAGAAGGGGGAGTTAGAGGCAGGGAGGGGTCTCATTTGGTAGAGGGTAGTGCAAGGAAGATGGTGGGTGGAGGTTTGGACGACAGCGACCAAGGCTGCGTCTGAAGAGGCGACGGAGGATGGTTTCGGGGGGTGTTGGGCAAAGGGAAAAGAAGGGAATGAAGGGCAACCGGGGGGTTTGTAGATGAGGGGTGGAGAAGAGGAAAGGGGGGATGAGGGCAAGGGAGTGAGTGGCAGGCAGCTGCCGGCCGGCGGTGATAGCCGGCGTAGGGGCTGTAGGGTGTAGTTCTGTAGGCGGTAGGGGAAAGAAAAAGGAAGGGAGAGGGAGCACGCGAGCAGGGGGCTAGAAAAGGAAAGGAAAAGGAAAGGGGAGAGAGAAAAGGGAAGGCTGGCCGGTGTAGCCGCATGTGTAGGTGCAGGCGCATATGGTCGACGACAGGCGGGAAAGGAAGAAGAAGAAGAAAGAAAAAGAAAGGAAGGGAGCTGGCCAATCGGGTGGGGGAAGAAGAAAAGAAAAAAGAAGAAGAGTGGACCGGCCTATGCAAGGGAGAGGGGAGGGGTGGCTGCTGGGCTGGCCCAAACGAGGGAGAAAGGAAGGAAAGAAAAAAAAGAAGGGGATGACACGAGCTGGACAGGCGAGAAGGGAGGGAAGTGGGCTGGGGGCTGGGGCTGCCCAAAAGGGGGAGAAGGGAGGAAAAAGGAAAAGGAAGGAAAAGGAGAAGGAAAAAGGAAAAAAAGGGGAAAGAAAAAAAGAAAAAAAAAAGAAAAAAAATAATTTTTGGGAGTAGAGTATTTAATTAATTAGATGGTTAAATTATTTTAATAATGTAATTTGCTTAAAATGTTAAGATATTAATTTAAGAGGGTAATTTTAGAAAAATATGGGTTTAGAAATTTATTTAAATAAAAATAGTATGATAAAATAATAAAATATTTATTTTAATTATTAAATTATTACATCCACTTTTATAAGTCTAAAGTCAACAAAATTATTAATTTAATAGTAAAAGAAATGTTTAATTATCCCAAATGAAGATTAATTATTGAATTCTAGGTTCTAAAATTTTAGGGTATTACAATTATTTACTTTTACTTCTTAAATGCAATAAATGCTTTGTTAAAATGTATTTCTATTTCTATTATTTTAGAATTCGCTTGTTTAATATATCAAAGCAAAATTATTATTGTTATGAGTGACCAATTAATATAAATGTAATTTTAAGGCAAATTGATTGATGTTATGAATGAATGATTGATATAGTGCAAAAATAATATTATGAGTTAGGACACGCACAATTGATTTTTTTATATCCGTTAAATATATGCATGTGTTTTGGTGTGTAGGAAATTGTGTATAGTATAGGCAACAATAAAAATATATAAAAAATAGGCTATAGGTAATGGTTTTAAATTATACTATCGTTTATAGTAAAAAATCGGAGGAAGAATTAGACAACACTTACAGGATAAAACCACTTTCTATAGTAGATCATAGATGATGATTTTAGTCCAAAATCGTCATCTAATCCTTTAAAAAAATGGAGGAATATCAGACGACAAGTTTTTTTGGCTAAACCAACTGTATATACTTCACAATAGATAACTAATTTTAGCCCACAATTGCCGTTTAATCCTCCTTATATTTTTTTTCAAGTGCCATTTTATTTCCTATTTTGCTAGTTGGTTGGGTTTTTAACCACCATGTGTACTATACCTACATGACAATTGTTCATTGTTGCCCTTTTTTTTCTTCCCACCATTGTCTAAGACTATTTTTGTATCGGTGATTATCCTGGTGAGCAGATGTTGACTATTAGGATTTTGATGACAAATTGCTTTATGATGGTGTCAGTAGATAGTTTTTCTTAGGGAGTTAGCGTAGAGTAGGCTATAAGGCATTGAGTTATTTTGCTCATGCTTGGAGACCTTTTGTCCCTCATTAGATATTTAAATCTCTTAGATTTATACCTTTATTTATTTTATGCCATTAGTGATGCATTGGTTTTTGTATGCACATTATTGCTTCACATATTTTGGCAATAATCTCTTTGAGGGTTATCTTTATTTGAGTTTAGTTTTAACTTTAGATCTAATATGAGATGGATGGTAGACATATAACTCATGTTATATATGGTTGTGACACTCCTACTTTTGCATTTTACTTTCATAATTTTTCTATAATTAGAAATAGGGTTGTTAACATAATTATTTTGTGATTTAAAAATGGTGTATCATAATTTTTATGGTCATCAAATACCTAATGTAACTTATATGAAATATACATAATTTTAACAAATCAAATACTACAATATGCTTAACTTTTCATTGTTAAAATTGTTTTTTTGGATGTAATCAAGTTGAATATCAAAACAGAGCATTAAATATTGAATCTCATAAGTAATTGTAGATACGAGAACATGTGTACCTATATTTTATATTTGTTTTGAATAGAAAGTAAGATAAATCCCACTTAAGTATTATGATGTTTCGCATAATTTAACTTGCATAAAATGTGCTTCAAACAATTTTATCTAACTACTTTTGTTTTAAAATTTACCCATACGTTAGTATCGTAATGCCAATATTTTTAGTCTTGAATTACTAAAATGATAAAATAATAATAATATCATGTATGTTTCTAAGATGAATTAAGATAATCTAGATCATTGTTTAAAATAATTTTCTTTGGAACTTCTTATAAATTTTTTAATATTTTAATTTTATGATACTTTCTTTATTAAAATATTATATTAAGTTCTTGGAAAATGCAAAAATATTAGAATACTCATATTTTTTTTGTTCAGCTTAAGAAATATGTAATATTAAATAATACAATTATTTTAGTAAGGCAAAAAAATATTCAGGCAAAATGCTAGTTAAGTTAAAATTTAAAAGTTTTGTATTAGTTAAAGTTCATAATATTTTGTTTTTATATAAGTTAGTTTATTTTAGTCATGCCATAGGCATTAATAGATCCTATGATTATAAAATTTGCTATCAACTAAATACATATATAACATACAGAATTAGAAAACCTTTTAGCGTTAATTTTTTGAGGAAAGTAAATCTTAAAATCAATTAAAACAACAAAAATTTGAAATCTGGGATAAAAATTGAAATCTTAAAAAAAAATTGAAAATAAAAAAAAGATTTTTTTACGTTTTTTTCACAATATTTTAATTTTAATATATATTTTATAAAAAAAATAAGGCATTATATTTTTCTTAGATTCGTAGGTTTTTCTTTAATTTGTTTTTTTTTTGTTAAAAAAAATTGGTATAAAAGGGAGTTAAGGAGGATTATTTTCACTAGTTTAAGACAAGTTCACTTAATTGAGAAGTCACGTCAGCAGAAAGGATAGGATTTTGACCGAAGGGTAAGGTGTACTAACGGACACGAACACAAAGATCTCTAGCAATACCGTGCGATTTTGCCGAAAGGTAAGGGACACATGGTGCGACATCATATTATATAAATTAATTGTATTTTTAGTCATTAGTATTTTTTTGGATAATATATTTGTCTACCTTAATTTTCGAAGCTATGGATACGTTTCATCAATAATATTTCGTATGAATAAAATCACCAAAAATAAAAATAAACATGTGATGGAAACCATATATAATACGCGTCCTTAATTGACAAGAAGGATTGTGGAATGGAAAGGGACGTTTCATAATCGAAGGAAATGTGAATTAGAGTGTGTATTGTAACGAATACTTTAATTAGAAGATAACATTAAGACAAACGGACAAAACATGAGAAACGTTCATGAAAAGACAAGATTTAAGACACATCCGATGTATAATTTTTTATATTTTTATTTGGTGTAAAACAAAATGATAAAATTACTTTAGTTTTGGAAAAAGTCCTTTTAGCTTAATTTTTTTATGTTAAAATTAAAATTAGTTATAAAAAATTAATAATTAAATTTTATTTTTATTTCTATATTTTTTCTTCTTCTATATTTTAATTGTCATATTAATTTTTAATAAAGGATATAATTATTATATTAGGAATATATTTATTATTTTTAAAAAATTACTATATTAATTGTTAAAAAGATTTTATTTCATAAATGCAGGGAGTATTATTTTTTAATTATTTAGCTTTTACTTTTACATGAGGAAAAATAAAGAAAATGAGGTGGGATACACATAGAAGTTCTTCAAAAACTAGGAAAATCAATTACGCGTAGAAGCTTCAAAAGAAAAAAAAAGAGAGAGATTATTTATTTATTTATTTAAAGGAAGCCTTCAATTTTAAAGGTTTTAACCATAGTTTTAAAAATCGGACCGGTCATCGAACATGTATCATAACTGGTTCACTAGTTTAGTGGTCGAACCAATGGTTTGGACTGAAGTCAAAAAATATAAAATACATAGAAAATTAAACTATACATGAATTTGACCGGCTCCCAATTGATTTTTTGACAGGTTCTAAGATAGATTTTTTGACCGGTTTACCGATTTTCACTAGTCTAACCGGTTTTGGCCGAATTTTAATGGTTCCGAAATCTTAAAAATCAGCACATGAAATCTAACTGGTGACCTGACCGATTTACCCATTCACTGGTCGGATCGGCCGATCCGGTTCAGTTTTTAATACTAGGGTTTTAACCATCGAGGTTACGGATATATTTTGCTTGCAAGTTACGGCAGCGACTAGAATAATAATTGTCGGTTTTTGGAAAATAAGCCGGTTCCGATCGGTCGTCCTCGCACGCACCGCGTCCGTTGCGACATAAAGCTCAGAGAAAATGAGTCCTCATGATTTTGGCAGAAGCCGCACTCTTTAGATTTATTTGCTGGAAAGAAAGTCCGATCTACGTGCGAAGGCCTCAGATCGACCGTGTTGCATCGTTTGATTGGTTAATAAGCTTGCGTAAGGTGGAAGGGTGGTAACGTGAGTACGATTTAGGAAATAAATCAGGTTGACGGACAAAAATCAAAAGTGATGAACAAACCCTACTTTATTACTATTATTATTATTATTGTTATTATTAATAGCTATTATTAAAGATAATTATAAAATATTATATAGTTAGAAATACTATAAAAATATATTACAGCAACAAAAATATAAATAAAAGTTAAATTAAAAATTATTAATATTTAAAAACTAATATTTATTATTAGATAAGGGTAGTCATCAAATACAAACTCGATTTTATATCTTATAGTTATGGATAGATATTTAAATAATAATAAAAAATATTTTAGGGTCCACTCTATTATGACAGTGAATGCTCCATATGATGGGTATGCATTCTTTCTCATCATGGTCCACTATCGCTATTAATAAACCTTACACAGGAAGCCTCGTGAAAGCGTGGATGGATTTTCCTAAAAGGATTAAGGAAACGCCCTAAACTCCCACTGCATTAAGCAATCTCGTCCGTACTAATCGATTCAACTCGAGGTTTCCGGCAGCTGCATGCTCGCCCAATCAAATTAACTAGCTAGCTAGGAGGGCGCACTTACTTATATATATATATATATATATATATATCATATATGTACACTTGAACCAAAAGAGGTAGCATGCATGCATATACAGGAAGCACCCTCCTGGCTCTACCAAGAACTCAATAACTATACATACGTGCCCTCCCTCTCGTACATCTCATGTTTATTTTTTCTTTAAAAGGAAAAAAAAAATCTTTCAAGTTAATTGGCAGCCGTGCTCGTGTTTGTAAACAAGATATACCTGTTTTTAAGCTTTTTTTTTTTTAATAAATAAAGACATAAACGTATCATGGAAGAATAAGACTTAGGAGAATGCTTAAATCATTCACGACCTAAAAAAGAGAATTATGTAACTATTGCCTGGGTACTACAGAATTTAGGAAGGGTGATATTTTTTTTGCGTCTGGGTGTAAGTTTCTGTTTTATCTGTTTCAATATTCCGTGGGTTCTGGTGGATCCGTTCGACCGTGTTCGTCGGTTTGAATTTTTATTTTTAGTGTAATTTAAGGATAGAAAATTTTTAATGCTTTAGGTTCCTTCCCATGAAAATAAATTATCAAAAATAAAATAAAATAAAGAGTTAATTGACGCACTTACTAATTAAGCACATAGAAGTACTTTTTTAGACATGAATATATGTCACATAATCGTCGCATGTGTGATTTGTTTACGAGATAAACTCCCTTTCATTATGTATGCAACTAATTAACCTAGGAAAGAGCCATTTTTTTTCCGTCCCCCCTCCCCCCGAGGACGGATGATCTGTCGATTATTATATATATCATTAGGAAAATGATTTAAGTATCCCACCCGACCGACATCCTCCTCTTTTTTGTCTTTCGATCCCGATCCAACTGTTGCGTCGTCGTGTTGTAGTCAGCCTATTGTCATACGAGAATTGGTTCACATGGGGACTCAAGCGGTCGGCACGGCAGTACACACATTTGTTCCGAATCCAATGAACTGCTACGCCTACTACTGCTTCTTAGAGCTGGCACTGACGCCCCCGCGCGCGACTTATATGTCTATCTCTCTCCGGCGGGGTACTTAATGCCACGCCTTGAAAAATGAAAAATGAGCAAGCCACAAGCCCGTACTCTAGCATACCAAACGAGGCGTTTTCTTTTTTTTTTTCTTAAAAAAAAAGAAAAAGAAAATTGAGACGGACGTATTTCGGTCGAGGATCAATGAATGAGGTCATTTCAGTAAAGAGGACAAAAAAGCTTTATCAAAAAAGAAGCAAGCAAGAGATATGCTAATTATTCTTCCCATACATAGATAGGGCTCTGCTACAGCTACTAGTTTTCCATTCCCCTTGTTCCTGCATCCCTGTCTTTCGCTTTTCCTCATATCAGCTGATGATGCCTTTTGACGAGCCCCGCCGCTACGATGCGCTCTCTGATTACACGATTCCTATGTAATGTATAATTTCTTTTCTATTAGTATAACTTCGGGAGTACGGAAAGTTGATTATATATAACTGATGTAATTAATTATGATCTGTAAAAATGGTGGGCTGTCATGCTCCTAGTGCGGATAGTTAGGCACGGCGCTGCATGCACGCACCCCATGCCGAGGGAAACATGTCGCCTCGATTAACGGGGGGTCGACGAACTAGCGAATTGGAAGCCAAGGGCATCGGCTTTTGTTTTTCATTTTTTTTGCCTTTGTTTTGTCGCGATGCTTTTAGTAACGGATTGCTGTGCCTGACACTATTACTGCTATTATTGAGTACGTTGTTCTCGTGTTCCGAGGACTCCTTTCAGAACGTCCTTCTCTTGACCGTCTGCCTCCCACTACGCCTCCTCTTCCCTCCCCTTCCCTTCTTTTCGCGCTCGTTTGAATACTTTTTGTCCGTTCTATGCTGCGCGTTAAAATAATACGTCTTGCCGCCACCCATCGGTGAGCCCGACTCACTCACCGGAGACTGTTATCGGCCGTAAATAAATCGAATAGGCTCGTACGTTATTTGATTTGCTTTGTTTAGTTAAACATTTTAAATTTTAATAAGTTTTCTTTAACTTTATTTTAGTTTAGTTTTCTAAACTTGATTCGATTCTAGTGCTTTAAATTCGTTCCGTTTGTTTATTTAATCGAGTCGAACCCATTATTTATTTTACACTTGTTTATCAAATGAATAAAACTAGAACTTAAATTTTAAAGTATTTGGTCTATCTTAATTTATTGGTTAAAAAAGGTTTGATTGATTAGCTACCGACAGATCTATTAGTCGGGAGTACAATCTTTATTGGATCAGACTCATTAGGTTAACATGATAATTAGGTATTATCTATTCAATTAAATTATACTAATATATTAATTGAACCCATCTCTAATATTTTATCTCTTGATGCAAGTAGATGTTTCTTGGGTAAATTTAGACTCGTATAAACTATATTTATTTTTATTTTGTTAATTAGCGCACATTATAGCTAATTTTTGGATGCTAATACTAACAAATTCTAATGCCATATTGATAGAATATGTTCATATATTAGCAGTGTCTTTGCTTATCTTTTACATATATTTAGGTGTATAATTGGTTAGTTAGTTGCCTAACTTATAGCTAGTAGTTCCTAATTTTTAGCCTATTATCACGTTCATTAACAGTTGGATTTATTTAGAAGGATAGTTAATAGGTGGGTCCGAGTCTTGTTTGCTTTATATATATATATATATATATATATATATATATATGTATCCAAAATAATGTTTTCTTGAAGTCATTATCGAATTGGGTTTATTTAATAATTTATTAATTATAATTTACCTAATATAAAAATAACCTAATTGTATTTATAATTTATCAAACACATTATTTTTTTTAAATTATAAATCAAACAAATATATACATCTTTTTTAAAAGAAAAAGAATATATGATTCGATTCAATTTGCAATTTTAACACACACACATACTAGTGTTGTAAGTAAAACTAAATCACCTCATAATTTAACGATAACTTTTAATTATTAATTTATATAATTAATTAAATAAAAATATTTTTAAAATGAATATAATATTATTTGTATATTATAATTTAAAATATTATAAAATATAATTTGTTATGGTAATACAAGGTGCCTTGTTAATAAAAAAAATTGCGGTAGTGGAAAGTCTGGTGGTAATAAAGGAAGTGGTGGTGGTTTCTTTGGTGGCTAGGTTGGTAGAAACAGTGGTAGTAGCCACGGTATCGGGGAGTAATAATTCTCTCAGTAGCATCAATGAATGTCGTGTGTCAACAATAGGTAGCAACAGTGGCCCTTCATGCCTTTCATGCTGTGGACTGTCCCACCTTGCCCATATTCCACAACTCAATGGGCCAAGCCCAATTTCCAGACCAAACAGGTAGGGGTGCTTGGACCATGCCCACAACATGCCTTTTTCGCGACAGCTCAACCAACTGACATAGAGGCAGTGATGCACACACTCAAGCCCACTCCCTTAGATGTAAATTGGTATATGGATACTTGAGCAACATATCATATGACCTCTTCGTAGGGTAATCTGTTGTCCGATTTTAATTTGAGCAATAATCATGGTATACTTGTCGGAAATGTCATTCAATTCTAATTCGTGGTTACGGCCACACCAAATTATCTTCCCCAAACCCATCTTTAATTTTGAATAATGTCCTTCATGCTCCAAAATTAATAAAAAACTTAGTTTCAGTTCAAAAATTCACAACTGACAACTTAGTTTCAGTTGAATTCGGCCTTTTTGGGGTTTTTTTGTAAGAGATTTTCAGATGGGGAGGCCACTAATGAGATGTGATAGTCGGTGCAAGTTATATCCCATCACCACCACCATTACTACAAGTTGAGCCATCCCGCCATCTACTTTTGCGGTTTCAGCTCCTTCTTTGTGGCGTGAATGTTTCGGTCATCCGAGAACGCATGTCTTTGATTCCCTTAGGCCAAATGATTTTATTTAGTGTAATAAATCTCATATTTCTCATGTTTTTTTTTTCTCTCTTTTCCTCTTGGAAAGCATGTTAAATTTCCATTTGTTGCTTCTACTTTACATGCATTTATGCCATTTGACATTATTCATAGTGATTTATGGACTTCTCCTATTTTAAGCCCATCAGGCTATTGTTAATATAGTGTTTTGTTGGATGATTACTCTAATTTTGTGTGGAGTTTTCCATGGTCAAAGAAATCACAAGTCTACTCCACATTTTTCTCTTTTCAAGCTTTCATCTGCACTCAATTTGAATGGGAAATTAAAAACATCCAATGTTATAATGGTAGGAAATTTGATAATGGGTCGTTTTGGGAATTTTGCAAACAAAACGATTTGTCTTTTCATCTTTCATGTCCATATACATCATCACAAACTAGAGAAGCCGAAAGAAAAATTCAAACCATTAACAACATTATTCGCACTTTACTTGCCCATGCTTCCTTACCAATGTATTTTTGGCATTATACATGTAACACCCCCAAATTTATCACTGAAAAATTTCGTTTAATTTAAAGAGGTTTAGCGGAAGAGAACAGATAAAACGGTAAATTCAGGGGTATTACCGCCACACTTAGTACTAGATCGATTCGCTCTTACCGACCCGATACTAAGTGCTAAGGCTAAAAAGAATAGCACCAAAGACAAGTCATTAGTAAAGCTTACGTTTAAAGAAATCAGAGTGCGAAAGTCAAGTGTTACAATCCGAAGTGCAATTTAAAAGTCCTAAATATCAAGGAACATAAAATAATGAAATAGCAAAGTACGATAGTCCAAGAAAACGAGACAGGGGATGCTCTCCGGCCACGTCACTCTCGGCCCCCAAGCTAGATCCAGAATCAACTCTCAGCCCTGAAAATGCCACATGCATCGACCCCTACCTGCAAAACTCAGACGGGTCTTCTGCTCGTGGGAATGAGCAGCATCCATGAAACGGGTGATCAGTACGCTACATACTGAATAAGGGAACAGACGCACTAAGGCCCACATGCACAGAAACACATGAACAAGCAGACATAACATGTGAATAATAAACAATAACACAGATGAACAATGCTGGTCACGAATCAGATAACCCTCTCATCAGATCTCAGATAATTATAATGATACACGACATAGTCTTTATCGATCCATGTGAGTGCGGGAGCCCCACTATTATAGCCGGTGGAACGGTCGCGAGGGTAATATACCCTGCCACTATTATTTGCCGGTGGACCGGTCTGGCCCTGACTCACAAGGTATTCCACTGTAAATATTAGTATTTTTCCATGTCTTATAACTTTTACGTTTGGTTTGTTGAGCACGAAATCCCCCACTATTATAGCCGGTGGAACGGTCGCGAGGGCACATGCCCTGCCACTATTATAGCCGGTGGAATGGCCGCGAGGGTAAGATACCCTGCCACTATTATAGCCGGTGGACCAGTCTGGGTTCGGCTCAACATCTTTCTCTGTAAGTAGTTAGTGTTTTAACGTATATTATTCAAGGGTACTATACCTTTGTCATGCATGGCCAGAGACCTCAACACATCACATCAAACTGATGACATATTCGTACTATCACAGACAAATGAGAACACAAGCACACGTCTTGATTCCAAGCCCCGTTACACATGGAACAGATAAGATGACGACGTTTTAAAGCAGGACTCATAAATCATATAGAACATCCACAACACATAGGATACATGTCACACATCCATACCTAGCTATATCCTTACTCAGTTTAGGTTACCGAGCTATCTCCCGCACTTATATTAGGCCACTAAACACTCCTTATGGTTATCAGACTTAACATATTTCTCGTATTGGAAACCCAACCTCTAGGCGTGTGGATTAAGGCCCACCACCTTATACCCCGAGTCTACTCATATTATCTTAACGCCCCACGTATCATAACTCCTAGACGTAACTCCCCCTCGTACTTCGTTCCTCCTCACGTATTCCAATTATTTCTTTTTTCTTTTTCCCACCTTCTCCAACTAGGGTTTCCTTCCCAAACCCTAGGTACCCTTATATGACCCTACGTACTATTTTTCACCTCGAGCCTCCAGACTCCCAAACAGACCTTCCATTAGTCTCCCCACGTCCCAAAGTAACTTTTCATACGTAAGATTCGCCCCCATGCGGACCTTAACCTCCCCATGCAAACCCTATCATTTCTACCATGCCAACTCTATCATTCCCATGCAAACCCTAGTTTCCCCCATGCAACCTTATTTTCTTCCACTCTTCTATTTATTTAATTTCCCCTTTTTCTCATCATTTCACAGATTATAGATTACCTAGGTCGCCCATACCTACGTTAACGAGCGTACTTCCCTTTGGTTATCTTAGTTGCTTATTTTTCTCTTTCAAGCCCCCACTCCACAACTCCTCATCAAAACACCTAGCATGCATGTTGTAGGGGTCACATCACATCACATCATCTTTGTACCATACCATGTTAGTACATACAAACAAGAGCACGAGAACGTACCTCGGTTCCATGCTGCGCTACATAGTAAAACAGATAACATACACAGAATACAACATATAAACCATACGTGGCATCCAGGGCAGGTAAAACATGTAATACACACAGGCGGCCTTAGTTACGTCTTTACCTAAATCGGCGCCGGGCTTGGAGCACGCTCCTACGCCTCCTGGGGGCTTTGACTCGGTTCACCTATAAGAGGGAAATGCTAAGGGTTAATCTCCCTCTATCGGAATTACCATAATTTTCCTATCTTACCCCTATCACGGCCTAATACTAAGGCTAATATTAATAATAGGGGTTTATAAATAAAGGGTAGGGTTATTACTATTCTCACAATAGTTTAAACGGATTATCACTAATTAAAGTAGGTTTTAGCAAAATCCAGAGTATTAAGGTGAGGGTTTCAATATTAATAATAATAATTACTAATAACAATAATAAGAATACTACTAATAGTAATAGTACTCATGATGAGCTATAATGATAATAATGATGATAATAATAATTGAAATCGTAGTAGCATTAGTGATAGTAATATTACCGATAATAATAAAATAATAACACAACCATAATCATCCTGGCGATAATATTAATAATAATGATAATAATAATAATAATAATAGTAGAAGTAGCAATAGTGATGAAAACAATAATAATAGTAGTACAAATAATAGTATGAATACTGAAAATAATAATAATAGAAATAGTTGAAATGATAATAATAGTTAGAAAGATAAACCTAATGACACTAGTATTAACCATGAGAATAATAATAATAGTAATGATAGCAATAATGATAGTAACAATAATAACAATTATAAAAATAACAATAATAATAATCACAATAATAATAATAATAATAATAATAATACAATAGTTGTGGCAATACTAAGCATAACAAAAATACTAAGGTAATAATATTAAATTATAATGTTAAGGATAATAGCGATGGTAATAATCGATAAAATAATAAATGCATTAAATACAACAACAACAACAAAAAAAAAAATAACAAAGATAATAATAATAATAATAATAATAATAATAATAACAACATAACCATGATAATAGTAATAATAACGATAATGATAATAATAATAATAATGATAAGGGTAATAATAATAATAATGTTAATCATACTAATAATAGTAAGAATACTACCATAATAATAATAGTAAAGATAATCAACATCAGTCATAGTTAGAGTAATAAACATGGGAATAATAATAATAATAATAATAATACTAATACTAATAATAATAATAATAATAATAATAATAATAATAATAGAGATAATCATAATAACTTAACAAGGTTTTAGTATCAACTAATACCATTAATTAGAAGTTCTTGGGGGTAATATTAGGACCTAAGAATAATAATAGGGGTAGTAATAATAATAATTATGACAGTAGTATTAATAATAATATTGATTACCATATCATTAATAATATTGGTTAATATTATTAAAATTTATTAACACTTTTATTATTCAAGGTCTAGGGTTCAACTGTTCAAGGAATTTGGGGCAACCTGACTGAGGTGGGGGCGGCGGCGGCGACGGCGGTGGAGGAAGGGAGAAAAGGGGAAAAGTGGGTGTGGAGGCTAGGGAAGAGGGAAGTAGGGGAAAGTGGAGGTTTAGGGTGGTAGAGTAGGAACCGCTGGTTGATTTGGGGGGTAGTGGCGGAGCTGCAGGTGGCGGTGGAGGCAGCGTCGGCGGCACGAAGGTGGCGCTAGGGGTCGAAAGGCTGTTTCGGGAAGGCAACTTCGCGTGGCCAAGGAGACTCATGCGAGGCAAGGCAGGGGGAGCTAGTAGTTTGGTTGTGTAGAGGGAGGTGCAGGGAGGGTGTTGGTGGCGCGAGCAGGCGGCAACGGTGGCCGAAGGCGGAGGAAAGGGCGGCTAAAGCTGGGGCGGTGTGGAGCTCTGGTTTTCTGGGTTCCAAATTTCGAACCCGATTAAGGCAATGGTTAGGGCTATTTATAGGGAAATTGGGACAGGAAAACGACAAGGGTGCGAGGGGGAGTCGGGGTTAGGTGCTTGCGTGTCCGGCGAGGCTGACCGGCGTAGGTCTGCTGTTGCAGACCGAGACCCATCGGGAAAAAGAAGAAGAAGAGGATTGCGTGCGGGAATGGCTGAATCGATTGGTCACATCTGCAGGGAAGTCAACGGGGAAGAAAGGCGAAATGATCGGTGATATTGGCATGGCGTTGAAGGTTTTGTTTGCCGGCGAAAATTTCGATTGCAGACGGCGAAGGACGACGACGTCGCAAGGAAGAAGAAGAGGAAGAGGCTGGACCGGCGGTCCAGCAGAAAGGAAAAGAAAGAAAGAAAAGGGGGCGGGCCGAACCGGCCGGGAGAAAAGGGGAAGGAGGGCGCGGGAGAGGGACGGGCCGCGAGGGGTGCTGGGCCTAGCAGGCTGGCCCAGTCGGGGGGAAATAAGGAAGAGAAGGGGAAAGAAAATAAAAGGAAAAAGGAGGGAGAAAAGGAAAAAGGGAAAAAGGAAAAAGAAGGGAAGTTAGTGGTTGGATTAATTAGCATGACTTGGGTAATTGGGATGTTTAATAAAATATAAATATTACAATAGTAATTAAATTATCTTTTTAGGTTAATTTAGGGGGTTTTTTTTGAAAGAAATTTCTTAAATTCCATTTTAATTAACAAAACACTCTAATTTTCTCCAATTAAATTATTTATAAAGTTTATATTAATTGAAGCTATTTTATCCTTCTTATTTTAAATAAAATAATTTATTTAATTAGTTTCTAAAATAAAACCCTTAATTATCTTAAAATACCACAAGTCCTCCTATTTAAAACACTTATAAATTCCTTCTTGATTTATCCTAATTAATTCCCTTTTATTTCACTAAAAGTAGTTTATTTTAATTAATTTCCTAATAATTCCCTATTTGGCCACGATTTCCTAAATTAGGGTTTTAGGGGTATTTCAATACATTACAAATGGTAACTTACCTCCTTAACATTCTTCCAAGTAAATTATTAATCTATCAATCTCTACTTAAAATCCTGTATCGCAAAGATCACTCATATTCTCACCTGTGAGTCTTTGGTCGTTTATGATATCCCCCTTTTTTTTGTCCACTACCATAAACAAATTGCAAACTCACTCGACCCCTTGTGTCTTTTTGGGATATCCATTGAATCATCGTGGTTATTAGTGCTATGATTTGTTGTCTAACAAAATCATAATAAGTCACCATGTCTTATTTGATGAGTCACAATTCTTGTTTGCTCAATTGCATACTCCCACATCTCACACTTATGATTTTTTAGATGAAGGTTTGTCAAGTTACATGATTCATCATTTGAACTCATAACAACCAGCCATAACTCCACAACATCAACCCCATTTGCCTCCTCTTGGCCCAAACACTGAGGCCTAGTTGCCTACTACTCAACCGGACCCCCAAAGAATCTCGCAACCCACGTCCTTAGGAAACCCTGCTACAAGTCCACTGAAATATCCCAAAAATCCTAATTTAAGAAATTATAGCTAATTAAGGATTTATTAGGAAAATTAATTAATTAAATTATTTTTTTAAAATAAGAGGAAATAATCAGTACAAAATCAATAGGTTTAATTGGAGAAAATTCGGACGTTTTGCTAATTAAAATAGAATTTAGAAAAATCTTTCAAAATCCTAAATTAGCCTAAAAAGGGAATTAATTATTATTTTAAAATATTCTAAAATGCCTAAATATTCTAAATACTCCAACCCACCTTTTTTTTCTTTTCCCTTTTTTCTCCTTTTTTCTTCTTTTTTCTTCCCTCCCCCGACTTGGGCAAGCCTAGCCTGCGGCCCAAACTTCCTCCCCTTCTCTTCCTTCCGCATGACCCAGGCCCTCGTGCCACACCCTTCTACCCCCCAGCTGGTCCGTTCTCCCCCTCTTTTTCTTTCTTCCCATGGACCGCCCGGTCCATCGCATGCCCCATCCCCTTCTTCTCCCCTGACCTCTCCCTCTCCTCGATGCCTAACTACTCCACTTTCCAGCACAGGCACGCAACCCTTGCGCCGCAGCACACCAGGCCACCACCCCTATCCTCTTCCTTGACACTACCTCTCTCTCCTCCTCCCAATCACATCCTCTCTCTCTCCTCACATGTGACTCTCTCTCCTCTCATTTTCCCCTTCCGGAGCAACCCACCCTGTAAGTTTTCGCAGGCCTTCCCCGGCCATTGGGTTGCCGACCAGCGACCGCATGCTTACCACTGACCCTTCCTCTTCCCCCTCAATCTTAGCCTATAAATACCTCTCTACCACCCCTCATTCAAGCTCTTTCTCCCAACCCATAAACCCTCCTTTTCTACCAACGCCGCCCAACGCCGCCACCCAAACCACTCCCTGCATCATCCTCCACCAAGCAACACCCACCACCACCCTTGATTTATCCTGCATAAGTCACCCCAGCCATGCAAAGTCGCCTTCCCAATCAGCCACATCCCCAACTACTGCCGCCTTTGGGCCGCTGTCCACCGCTACTCCCGTCGCAACCACCACTCCTTATACCTCCCAAAATCACCTGCAGACATTCCTCTACCTTTCCCTACCCTCCTTTTCCCCTTCCTCCCTCTCCACCACCCTCGGCCACCACAGCACAGTTGCCTGCACCGCCACCTTTGGCTGCACTACCACCCCATTCCAACCCTTTCAACTTGGGTAACCTCAACCGCCCCAACTACCACCCTTGTTCCCCCTTTCCTATTCTCAACACTAAAATATTCCCCTTTTCTCTCTCTTTCCTCGCCGCACCGGTCACTACCAACCCTAGGTGGTACCCTAACCCCTATCAACCCTTAAACCCTAATTATGCAAGCCTTATCCATTCTAATTGTATTTATATTGTTGTTGTTGTTGTTGTTGTTATTATTATTATTATTGTATTTATCATGTTTATTATTATTTACAGCCCCAAAATATAATAATAATTATTATTAAGGGGTTGAAACCCCATTTTACTATTATTTTGATTATTATTATTATTGTTATCATTGTTGTTGTTATTATTATTATTATTATTATTATTATTATTACTAGATTGGGCATGTTATCATTTTGTTGCTATAAAAGAAGAATACTCAAACCTTATTATTATTATTATTATTTAATATTCGAATATTGCTAATATTATTCCTAATGCCTTTATTATTAACATTGTTACTATAGCATTATAACTATTACTATTACTATTACTATTATTATTATAATAATTATTGTTTATTATTATGGTAAAAATATTCAAACCCTTATATTATCATTATTTCAAATATTATTATTAATATCATCATCCTTAGCTATATTAATATTTTGTTAATATTACTATTATTATATTATTATTTTATCCTTAACCCTATTATTAGCCTTAGCCCTAAAAATACTAGGGTTTCTATTACTATGAGTATTAGTATTACTATTATTATTAATACCACTATTTTTGCTATAACTTATGGTAGTACTATTATTAGAAGAAATAAAGCTATTAGATTTAATAATATAAATATGGCTATAAATATTAACATAAACATATTTTGACTAGTAATAATCTAGTAGGCTAACTTGAGGATAAAAACCCTACTTTTCACTTGTAAAGTTTCCTTTAATTATATTAGCCCTAATCTTAGAATAAAAATAAGAAATAATAGTATTTAGGTAGGAGGGAAACTTATAATTAGTTTTTCCCTCTTATAGGTGAAATCCGTCAAAACCCTAAGGAGACGTAGGAGCATGCTCCAAAACCGATGATGTTTTAGGTAAGGATGTAGCCAAGGCCCTATATGTGTTATGTGCCTTATATGCCATGTATCATGATTTGTTATGTATCTTGTGTTTATTATCACAATTTCTTTATGTGTAGGGCAACTTGGAGTTGAGGTATGTTCATGTACTTTCTTATGGCATGTGTTTAATATGTTTATGCTGTGAATTGTGATATAATGTAATGTGGTCCTTTAGGACATGCATGCTATGATATTTAATATGGTAATATGGGGTGGAAAGATGAAAAAGAAATATGGGAAAATATATTGACCAAAGCAAAGTAAGTTGACCAAGGAGAAGTGAGTTGACCAACGAGTGTGGGATTGACCTAAATATCCCATGATCCATGAGTGGAAGAATAAAAGGGTATTATAAATAAAATAAAAGAGTGGGGTGAACCTTGTAGGGGAGAATATAGGGGTTGCATGGGAATTATAGGGTTTTGCATGAAAACTTTAAGGGTTTGCATGGAGTGCATGGGGATGAATTTTACTTGTGAAAAGTTGTATTGGGATGTAAGTAAGGTAAGGGAAGATTTTTTTGGGTGATTGGAGGTTTTGGGTGAAAAATAGTACGTGGGTTAGTATAATGGTGCACAGGAGACTTAGCTAGGATTTCGTTGGAAAGCCCTAATTTGAGATGGTGGTGAAAGTAAAAATAAATGGAGGGGAATGGTGTATGGGATGAGGATGGAGGAATGTCATGTGTAAGGTGAGTATAAATATCACGGGAGAAGCAAGGGTGGGAGATGAGAAATGGAGAGGTGACAGGTGAAAAGAAGGATGTTGGGGTTTGGTGTGGCCAACTAGGGTTAGGTGTAGCTACCTAGGGTTTCATGGTCACACGTGAACTCGGGGGAGTAAAGTGAAATGATGTGGGGTGAATGTAAGGAAGCGATGTGTGGGGTATTGAACAACCTTGGTTGGGTGGGGCGGAGAAGGATGGGCCATATAGGCCCACATTAGAGTTTTTGGAGGAAACCCTAGGGTAAGGCAGTAAGTGGACTTGGAGGTGTTAGGCAGTGGGCCTTGGTCCACACACTTAAGAGTGGGTCTCTAGTGTGAATAAGTGGAGGAAGGAAGGGATGTTGGGGGTGTGTTAGGAGGGGTAGAGTCTCAAGATATGGGATGGGCCATCTTGGGAGGATAAGTGTAGAAGGAGTGTTACATGCATGTCGAGGGCGAAACTTATTGAATAAGATATAGTAAGATATGAATCATTTAAAGAGGAAGACTGTTGAGCTGGGCCTAGACCAGTTCACCCGTGAATAATAGTGGCTAGGAGCCGGGGTGCCTTGGAGATCGATCCACCGGCGAATAATAGTGGTCAGGAGCATTTTTTCCTATACGCTTTTGGTCCACCGGTTATAATAGTGGGGGATTCCATGCTCAACAAACCAAACATAATTGTGCTAAGACATGAGAAAAATACTAAGCATTTATAGTGAAACACCATGAGAGTTGGGGCCAGACCGGTCCACCGACGAATAATAGTGGCCAAGAGCATATTGCCTTGGAGACCGATCCACCGACAATAATAGTGGTCAGGAGCATTATGCCTTGTATGTTTTCCGGTCCACCGGATATAATAGTGGGGCTCCCGCACTCGCATGGAATGATAATAAACATGGTGTGAAATGAGTATTAATCAAAGATTTAAAGAATCAGTTGATCCGGACTAGAACTTGGCCTTTATTCATTTGTAATGATTGTATGTCATTTATGTGATCGTACTCGTGTTACATGTTTTTATAAACTTGGTCTTAGCTGCATGGTTACCTTACTCAGTACGTAGCGTACTGACCACCCTTTTATGGGTGCTACTCATTTCCACGAGCAGAAGGCCCCTATGAGTTTGTGCAGGTTGGTGATGTTGTATTTGATGCCTTCGATGCTTATGAGGCATCTGGCGGGGCTGAGTGACGAGCATGGACTTGGCGTGGGGATTTTAGAGCATCGTAGCTGGATTTACTTTTCATGTTCTTTTACGTTGTACCATTTTTCTCATACTTGCTTTTTATTGTGTTGTAATCTTAATTCCTTTCAAGGAATTTTAATTATGTATTTTGGTTTGTAAAAATTTTTCCTCATACTCTAATTTTCATATTATGAACTTTCTAGTTCTGTTATGAATTCTCGTTTTTAGTATTGACTCGTGTTTGACAATAATTCTCTTTAGCCTTAGCACTTGGTACTAGAACGGTAGGAGCGAACGGTCTAGTACTAAGTGTGGTAGTAATATCCCCAAGATTCACAGTTTTGTTATTTCACTTTCGCTAATTCTTTAATAAAATAAAAAATTTTAATAGTGAATTTTGGGGGTGTTACATCCACCTCCTGGCAAATGACCACCTAGATATCAGTCTCCTGGCATCCTAGTTTTATCAGGCCCAATCCCTGGCATCCCATTTTACACTCCACATCTCTTATCCTCCACTCCAATTGGGCCGATGCTTGCCAATGCTCACTTTCCATCTACTAGGCTAGTTACTCATAGCCCACATACCTGACTGCATGTTTTCCATCAAAATCCAGTCCAACCCACTCCTCAACCAGTCCAATGAGTTGTCACACTTATTCAACAAAAAATTTTCAAATCCAACAAGAAATATTCGTCCCTTCATACCCATGTGAGCAAGTCACCTCTACATCATACACCTGTGTCTACCCTTAAGGACCCAAACTGGAAAATGGCTATGAATGACGAATACAATGCTCTAATTAAAAATAAGACTTGGGATCAGTTGTCCCGTCCTCTCAGTGTGAATGTGATTCTTTTTATATGTATTTTTAGGCATAAAGAAAAATCTGATGGTTCATTTGAAAGGCATAAAGCCCTCTTGTAGGTGATGGTGTAGGTGAACAGGTTGATGTGGATTGTGGTGAAACTTTCAGTTCGATGGTCATATCAGCAACGATTCAGACCGTTCTCAGTTTAACACTCTCTAAGGCATGGCCCATTCATCAACTTGATGTCAGAAATGCCTTTCTTCACGGTGATATAAAGGAAACTGTGTAGATGCATCAACCCATGGGTTTTAAGGACTCGACATATCTTAATTATGTATGCCTATTGAGGAAGTCCTTATATGGGCCTAAGCAGGCCCCCAAGCCTGGTACAAGAAGTTTGCATACTATGTTTCTTCTATTAGGTTCACTCACAGCACTTCAGATCATTCTCTCTTCATTTATCGTAAAGCTATTGATATGGCCTACATTTTGCTATATGTGGATGACATTATTTTGACTGCATTTTCTACGAACCTTCACAAGTCTATTATGGAACTTCTCGGCTATGAGTTTGCAATGAAATACTTGGGTCCTTTGAGCTATTTTCTTCTTATTGCTATAACCCATCATGCAGGTGGTATATTCCTGTCTCAAAAAATTATGTAGAAGAAATCATCAAACATGTCGGTATGTCTTCCTGTAGGCTATCTCCCACATCAGTAGACATGAAGCTAAAAATGAGTGCTAAGTTCGGCATGCCATATGAGGATCCATCACTTTATCATATCCTTTCTGGAGCTTTGGAGTATCTCACCTTTACCCGGCCCAACATTTCTTATGCTGTCTAACATATTTGCTTATTCATGCATAATCCGATGGAGGAACATATAAAGGCTATAAGGTGCATTTTGCACTATATTCCAGGGACTTAGAGTCATGGACTACATCTTTATCATTCATCAACTTCCACCCTAGTTTCCTATACATATGTTGATTAGAGTGGATGTCTAGATACTAAATGTTCAACATCAGGTTATTGCATTTTTCTTAGTGATAATCTAATCTCTTGGTCCTCTAAATGGCAAGATGCTCTATCTAAATCCAGTGCCGAAGCCAAGTATTGAGGGGTTTTTGATGTGGTTTTTGAGTCTTGTTGGTTACGAAACCTACTATTGGAGCTCCACTTTCTAGTTCAAAAAGCTGCAGTGGTGTACCGTGACAATGTTAGTGCAATATATCTCTTAGAGAACCTAATTCAACCTTAACGCACTAAATAAATTGAAATGGACATTCATTTTGTTTGGGAAAAAGTTTCTCATGTTGAAGTCCATGTCTTAGATGTTCCATGGGGCTATCAAATTGCAGATATCATTACAAAAGGTCTTCCATTAGTTCAATTTGAAGATTTTCTGGATAGTCTTAGCATTTGCCAACCTCCTGCTTCTACTGGGGGGTGTGATAGAATTTGTGTATATATTAGCAATATCTTTGATTATCTTTTGCATATATTTAGGTGTATAATTGCTTAGTTAGTTGCCTAGCTTATAGCTATTAGTTCCTAATTTCCAACCTATTATCACGTTTGTAACCAATGTATATTACTGACATTTTGTCAAGTAAATCAATCAAGGAAAATCAATTTCTTTCACATATATCGTAGGCACTTTGTCATGCTAACAGATTAATTATGGTTTCATATTATGAAAAATTGATTACAGTAGATAGGTTAAACTACTAGGCTTCGAAAGTAAGTTTTTCTACTCACAAATCTTCGTCAACATAGGTGAACTAATGCGTATATCTTGAACAATTATAATTTTGCGGGATGTTAGCACTGTATGCTAATCTAAAATAGTTTATGTTTGTGTTTAGGACTTTAGAATATTGTTTGTGGTGCTCTAGCCCTTTACGTTTATATTATTAGGGTGTGCTTTTAACACCGAAAAAGATTAAAAGGATGACAAAAATTGACTAATAGCGATGGATGACAATTAATCCCAAACCTAACTTGGACTCAAGCCTTATTTTTATTGGTTCTAGTTTTAAGATTTTTAGATCCAATGACTTTAATTTGGGTTCGGACTTACATATATTTAAATGAGTCTGGGTGTAATAGTTTTGTATCTAGATCTAATCAGCCACACCCATTTAATATACCTACATACACGCATACATACTAATTTCATATTTGCCATATTTTTCGTTATTTTTTGGACTCCTATTTTTTTTTTCAATTTTATTTTTGTGTATTTGTATGAAATCTGTAAGGGTTTTTTATTCCAAAAGTTAAAAAAAATAACATTTAAAAAATTAAAACAACTACTTTGAAATATTTCCCTTTTCACTGAGTTGTTTTTAATAAAAAAATAAGGTATATAAAATATAAATATAAATATATTATATAATTGTTTAAAAAAATTATAATTGAATTTATTTATAATCTACTTACTGCTAAAACGTTATTGGTCTGTATCAAACATGAGTCTAATTAATGTAAATATATTTGAGCTTCTGTGAAGTAAGTTCTGACGTAAACACAATCCCTACTATAGCATGTTAATAGATAACAGTAGGTAGATATATATATATATATATATATGTGCTAGTTCAATAGTAATGAATAAGGCATTAGCTAACCTTTTTGTCCTTTACCATTCAGTGGCTAAGTTAATATTATAACAATGTTTAACTCATCTAGCAAATAGAATTAGTCCAAAGCCGAATACTTAAATTAAAAAGCTACCCATTTATTATACTTAAAATAAATATAATTCAAAAAATATCAAAGGTATGAAAGGAAAAATATAATTCAGATCCTCATTATATATATATATATATACATTTTTTGTAAGAAAAATTCAGATCCTCTTGGCATAAGAAGTCTGCGTCGTTTTTACTTTTCGTACTCGTATCGAAGTCGGGCAAGGCAACGCCCAGAGCAGAGGTGGCATCAGACTCAGGCGGCCTGGCCTAACGAAAATTTGGGCTGTTTGGCACATATGGCTTAGAGCTAAATCCTCCTCCCGTAGGCTTATTTTAAGTTCCAACAAATTTGTTAATAGTTGGATCAAAAAGTCCAATTAATGGACTAATCAAACCAAACTCTTCCGTCAATAAGCGACAATCCCATGAATCACAGAAGGAGAGCAAAGCTTAATTCCAAAGGGAGGTTCCAAGACACGTCCGAACGACCCCGGGGGGGGATTTAAGTTGGTATAAAAATACAAAAAATCATGAGTAGTAGATTATTTAGATAAAGGGAGGAAATATTCGAACCCAATACCTCTAATATATATATATATATATGTCGGAGTTGGCTTTAAAGTATCATATAAGCCAAACCTTATTGGTCAAAAAAATCTTAGATACTTTGTATAACATTGTGCAATAAAGCACTGAGAGTCTCACACCAACCATTACCCATTCCAACGTAGGACCGTAAATGAGTACAACAAATTCGATATTTAACTCGACTCGATTTATTAAAAGTTCGGTTTGACTTATTCGTTTAGTTAAATGAGCAGAGTCCGAGCTTGAAAAAGTGAAACTTGGTTAATTTTTTTGGCTTCGATTCGTTAAAAGCTCGGTTCACCTTATTCGTTTAGTTAAATAAGCCGAACCTGGGCCTTATTATAGATTGGTTAAGTTAAAAGAGCCGAGCGCAAGTCTAGGGGTATTCGGCTCGGCTCGACTCGTTTACAGTCCTAGGTACACGTAGTAAGATATTAAGCTACAAATAAGCAGTTTGTGTATTAATTATTCGATATGTTATCAGGGTTGAACCGGGATGGAGATAAAAAATGTGGACGGAAAGAAACGTAAAATTATTATTTTTTAAAAAATTTAGAAAATAGGAATAACATAATATATATATATATATATCTATTAAAAAATAGATTAAATCTCATTCATGATACATCAGTGTTTTACTTGTTTTAGCAGTATCGAACTTTAGTAGGCTAAATATGAAGATTATAGGTTGCAAATACCCTTTTTTGGTTACACAGTATTATTCTCTAATACGGGCTGGCTTAATGCATGACTACCATGCAACATTGTCATTTCTGGATTTTTATTTTACTCGACAACCTTCCTGAAGCCCCAGCTATTCTAGCTTGGGGATCCTACCTGTTAACTTCACTTCTCTTTATTGTACCACGTTAATTCTTCCCATGCTAGAGAATAGTTTTGTTTACTTTGTGCTAAAGAATATTTTTTAACATTATCATTTCATATTTTTTTTGCTGCTATTAAATTATTGAAAATAATGGTCAAAATTTGTCAATATGACCTAAAAAAGGTGAAATGAAATAAAATGATAGGACAAAGATTGTAATATAAAATAATGAATAATTAAGACCTTTATTTATTAAGTGATTTTTAATTACTTCCATAATGATTGACGATTTTCTTATTTTTCATTAAAGTGATATAATAATAACAAATTTTATTTACATAATTATATTAAAAAAGTTTTCCATCTACAATAAAAAAAGAATTTGATAATGTCATCATACTATACTCTTATTGAAAAATTATTAAAAAATAATTCTTTATATTTATCAAATAATTATTCTTTATCCAGATACTTTTATTCTATTTTGACACTTGAAGTCACAATTGTCAAATTTACATTTTTCTTAAGAAATATACCGATTTCTAATAAAGATAGACACTTATGTTTACTTGCTAATTCATTTTATATAATATGATGATGATATAATTATATAAAATAATGGTCAAAGTTTTTTCTTCTTCTTATGTTTTTGAACAGAGCTAAAATGTAAAGAAGAAGGTAGTATACTAGTATTATAAACTGTTATATTTAAAAAAATTATTTTATTTTTATATTCAATCAATTTTAAATGAAGAATTTTGAAATTGTAAAATTAGAAAAAGTAGTTTTTTACTATATGATGGATAAAATATCAATTTAAAAATATGGACTTTGAGAAAAATACATAATTCCAAAACTTGATTTAAAAAAATTATTTTCATACTTTTTATTTAAAAAATAAAAATTCATAATTCTATAAGAATGAGTTTATAAAAATAATTGTTAACAAAATAGATATTCAACTAAAAGTAGATTAGCAAAAATGGATTGCTTGGAAATTTTTTTGACACAAAATATCAATATCATTTATTATGTATTACATCTATTATCTATTATAATTATAATATATAGATGTTTTAATAAATATAAAGGTTTTTTTTTCATTCTTCTTAATTTCTTACATTATTGAAATTAAACTAATAACTATTAAGCCTAATTAATTCAGCCCAAACATAAACCCAACCCAAAATCTAGCCTCCACTAACTAAACATCAGGATCCTAGAATTCAAAACATATCTACCGTCCCTTTCATTTAAAAAAAAACTCGCTTCCATTAAAAATTGAGATTGTCCATTGATTTGTATATGAAAAATCATCACCATCCATTCTCTAAATTCCTAGCCATCACGTATGTAGAAGATTAGCTTCCATTCTGTAAATTCCTTACAATTGAGAACCTTGTCTTGCACCATAAAATAATTACAAGATGAATAGAATGATCACTAGTAGTTGCAAACACACAACTTGTCAAATCTTAGAAAGGCATATATGGGTACCAACAAAAGTCATAAATTGACTCGCCTTCTCTCACAATGTGACCGGCCGCAAACGAATCTTCATCAACATCTGAAGAACACACAACATAGTTGTTTTCATCCATTGGCAATGTGAACTATCCAAGAGTATTGCCCTTTAGAACACTTGCATCACAGTAAAAATTGGGGGGAAGGGTCAACTTTGCCTCCCTTAATAACCCTCATCCCAAGAGGCAAAAGGGTAGAGTAACAAAAGATTTGTCTTGGGATCTGCATGGTGGTCTCGGGAAAGAGAGTGTCAAGCAAGAAAATGAAGAGAAATAAGGACACACAACTTTATAAAATTAATTTTTTAATGTTATATTGTATTGATATAGTATGGTATAGAACATTTTAATATTATATTGGGGAGAAAGGTCATGGAAGTAAAAAGGTTTAGAAGGCAAAATAAGAGGCAAATATTCTGATAATAATATTTTGTATGTTGGAGAAAGTGAAGAGTGGCAGAATGAGTGGCAAGGATGCATATGACTAAGGAAGCAAAAAACCAACAGGAGACTTACACATGTATCAAGATCAAAAATTCAGAATCATAGCATCATCAACCAAAACAAAACTTTTCAGCATATGGAATCCCTAAGAGAGAGAGAGAGAGAGAGAGAGAGAGAGAGAGAGAGTGATAAGTGATGAGTACCATTTGATGCCTCGGAGGAAGTTAACAGGGTTCATAGGACTTTGAAATTGGTGATAGAAATTTTAAGTTCGATAGGGATGAACATTGAGCTTCATCATTCGCCATGAGTAAGCTTGTTTGCTCACTAGCTTCCCGATTAGGTTCTATGAGTTGTCCCTCCTCTTCTTGCTCTAGTTGTAGGGTTTGTGGTTGCTCGTCTTTAGCCATTGGCTCCATCATGAAGTAAGCTTTATCTTTCATTGTTACTAACGCCAAAAATAAATTGATGGGGTTCATACTTGTGCTTTAGATACGCTTTGCTTGGCTACCATTGTCATCGATCACCTCTTGCATGATATCGCTGATGGAAGTTGGTGTACTGATCTTCAACTAAATCCTCTTCCACATACATCTTCAGTCTCTCCTTGCACCATCTTAAATTCTTGACTGACTTTCCACCACTGAAGTGATTGAATACCCTCTTGATCATGAAATTGTTTCTCCTCAACTAGCCATTGCAATTGATTGGCATGAATATGTATTGAAATCTTCTCATTCTGAAGCTGCGGAATCATAGCCATTGCCAGATCAATAGCAGATGAAGTTGCCATCCTCCCTTTTCAAGGTCTATAAGAGCAGCATTTACATGTCACCTATGGTACTTAACCATTTTCTTTATCACAACATGCAGCTCTTGAGCTATTGCAATTTCCAATAAAGATTTATATAATAAAGTTGTAGGGTATGAAAGTTTTTTTAGTTTCCAACAAAGCTTCTTTATTTAAATACCAACCATCAAATTAGCTTGTAGGAGAAGTTTGGTAAAAAAATTTTTATTTAAAAGAAGCTATTTATTGCGTACGTGAGACGATTATATTTTTACAATCTCTATTGTGTTTAGGCCTGATTATTTGCTTTCATGTACACTTTATTATATACAAATTTGTGGGCCAGCCATTTAGGCAGGAAAGTGCATGCATTGGCACTTTGCTTTTACATGTAGTAAGATAAGATGATAAACTTCTATTGTTAAATGACATCTAATTGCATAAAGTACAAGGGTTAAAACTTGACCTATTTTGCTCGAGTATGATTTCTAGGCAAGCATACACCTATGCAAATTTGACAGTGCTACAATTTCTACTTATGGAACTAGATAAAAGTAAAAGGAAAAAAATTAAAACCCACTAGTAGAATTTTGCTCTCCTTTGTCACTTTACTTATCCCCATTTTTTGTCACTTTTTTGCAAGTGCAAGAAGCACCATGCTATTCCACCATCTTTTTGCTATTCATCCTGTCCGATGATCAAGCAAGTTCAAACCTTCTTCTTGTGCTTCATAACCGGTGATTTAGGCTGTCTGTTCATCCGATATTATAATCATATTTGGTTTAGTTTCTTTTGAGAGCTAGCAACTAGTTGATCTTTAAATGCACAACTTGTAGAATCTTGGCACTAGAAGCACATAATTAATTGTGGACAGTAATCCTTATAAGAGCTACAAACTATATTTTATTATAATATGTAATTGTTAACCAAAAAATAGTGAATATAATAAAATTTATGAGAAAATAAACTAGATATATGCTTAAGTTTGGACATTATAGTTCATTTAAGTTGAAATATTAGGAAATGATGCCCTCACATGAGGTTGTGAGATGAAGCTCCTCCAGATTGGCTTTTGTTTCTCTAATATTTGATTTTTATGGGGAGTGGGAAAAAAGTCACGTGAAATAGAAATGGAAAGACCTCTATTCCTTAATTTTTCTAAGTAGATGATGCCCGCCCCACAAATTTGACTAATCAAAACATTATACTCTATGGATTTCTTACCATGCCATACAAACAATTCATTGTGCCATGAGTCGACATGATGGACCTTTAATGATCTTGGCATAATGTTTATTTTAGGCTTCTCCATAATTAAATCTGAGGGACACTTTTCTTGGTGATATTTTCTTATGGAGAATCTGGAGACCAGTGGGTAGTGATTGATTGCCCCATACAAAATCTTTTCATCTGCAGGAGAAATATGAAAAAGCTATGGCATCTTTGGCGGAAATGGAGAAAAAAGTTAAAGTGGTAGAATCAATGTTGGAAGATGCATTACACTACGAGTCTGGTTAGCCAAAAGCGTTGTTGTCTCTATGGTAATAGTACATTATGTTGCTATTATATCGACTTCATCCCTGACTCATATATATTTGTTATTTTGATTTATTTTGAGAATCCCCTAGAAGTGAGAACTACTGAAAAGTTAAGCAATTCTTGATGTAGTTGCTTATCATTGTAGTTAATAGAATATGTAAATATTTTGTCCATATATTTTTGTATGATTTGCTGTATATTTTTATAGCCTACAATACTGCTGTATCTTTGCATTTAATAAATTCTTATGGAATTAAGTAATTTATGATTTTATTCTCTTTCATGGTATCAAGAGACCCAGGGCATCTTTCTTTTCTTCTTCCGCTTCCCTAGCCGTCCCTCTCATCTCCCTTCTTCTTCTTCTTCATCTACTCCATCATCATGTCTGACAGCAAGCCTTCCTTTCATCCCGCACTAACCGTCTCTAATATCAAGAATTTTATTCCTATCACTCTTGAATTAGAGAATGTTCAATATGGCACTTGGGCTGAACTCTTCATGATTCACGCTCGTTCTCACAGAGTCATTGATCATATCATATGAAATATCCCAAAAATTTTTAATTTTAAAAATTATATTTAAATGAGGTATTATTATAAAAATTAATTAAATAAATTATTTTTATTAAAAAAAGGGAATTAATTAGGGAAAATTAAAAAGAAATTTATAAGTATTTTAATTAGGAGAAATTTGGGTATTTTAGCTAATTAAGGATTTTATTTTGGAAATTAATTAAATAAATTATTTTATTTAAAATAAGAAGAATAAAATCGTTCCAAATTAATATGAATTTTATAAATAATTTAATTGGATAAAATTAGGTTGTTTTGCTAATTAAAATGAAATTTATGGAAAACCTTTTAAAAATCCTAAATTAGCCTAAAAAAGGATTTAAATATTATTATTTTTAAATATCGCAAATATTCTAATTAATTTAATTAACTTAAACCATTATTTTCTTTTTTTCCTTTTCCTTTTTCCCTTTCTTTCTTTTTTCTTTCTTCTTCTTTTCTTTTCTTTATTTCCTCCCCGACTTGGGCTAGCTTGCAACCCAAGTCTCCTCCCGCTTTCCTTTCTTCTTCAATGCGGCCTAACCTGCGCGGCCTAGACTTACTTCTTTTAATGTTGCACTGCGTTTTATCCTATTCTTCCTTCTAAACACTGCGTTTCGATTTTTTTTAGTAGCCGTTGCCTCCCGGTCCGCCCGGTCTCCCTCTTCTCATCTTTTCTTTCTTTTCTTTTTTCTCTTGGCCGATCGGTCCAGCCTAACCTCCTTATTCTTGTTCTTTTCTTCTTCCCCATCCTGTCGTTCGACCTGCAACCTTAGTCGCCCTAGTTTTTTGCCACCAGTTATGGCCGTTTTGACCGGTTATTCTCCTTCCTCTCTCTTCCCCCAAACTCGCCGGCCATTTTGACCCAACCAACGCTCCCTCTTCTCGCACGATCCCCTCCCTTTTTCCTTGCACATTCCCCTTCCCAAAACTTACTCCCACCGGCCAACCTCACCGCCATTAACCCTAACCCTACTTGCTTACCCCCTATCTGACCCACAGAACCCTGACCTCCCTTCTAAAATATATAAATAACCCCCATAATCAGCAAGGGTTGAGCTTTTGATTCTTATCCAGAATTTTCCGACCTTGCCTCCACCGCCCCTTTAGACACCAGTTCTGTCGCCTTCGGCCAACCATGCCACCAACTCCGCTTACCAAACTCTTCCTTGAACTGCCCTCTAGTTAACCAAACGTCCCATATACCTCGATTCTTCCTACACAAGCCACCCTAGCCGTGCAAAGTAGCCCCCCTCAACCAACCTATTTTTTGTCTTTGCCACCCTTCGCGCCGCCGTCCGCCACCTCTTTTGCCGCTTCTTTCACCTCCCAAATTATGCTGCAGACCCTCCTCTACCTTCCCCTACCTCTCTTTTTCTCTTTCTCCCTCTCCTCCTCTTTTTCTCTCCTTCTTCCCCATTCAGCCACCACCACCGCCGCCCTGCGCTGCCACCTTTGGCTGTGCCACCACCCTTATTCTGTCCCTCTCCTTCTAGGCAACTCTAAACACCCCAATCCCCACCTTTATTCTCCCTATTTGTTCCCAGCCCTCAACTTTTACCATTTTCTTTCCTTTTTCCTGCCACTGCCGCGCCGCTGTAAACCACCGCCGGTGTCGCCCATTACCTCCAGCCTAAGGTTGAACCCTAGACCCTCTCAACCCTTTCCCCTATTTTTACAAGTCTTAATTTATTTGAATATAAATACTGTTATTATTATTATTATTATTATTATTTCTATTTTAAATATGTATTATTATTATTATTAGTATTAATGTTTTGATTATTATTTTTGTTGAAGGCTGAAGCCCTATTGTATTTTTATTTCAATTTTATTATTATTATTATTATTATTATTATTATTATTATTTCTATTATTACTATTAATATGTTATTATTATTATTATTTCTATTTTGAAATTATTATTATTATTATTATTATTATTATTTCATTATTATTGTTATAACTATTTTACTATTAGTTTTGCTATTATTATTATTATTATTATTATTATTATTATTATTGTTGTTGTTGTTGTTGTTGTTGTTGTTATTATTATTATTGTTATTATTGTTATGCGATTAGTATTAATATAATTATCATTATTGGTATTATTATTTTCTAAAGGGCTGAAACCCTATTGTGTCTATTTTTAATTGTAGTAGTGGTATTATGAATATCAAGTCTTATTATTAGTAATATTATCATTATTTTTATCGTTAGCTTTTATTATTATTATTATTATTATTATTATTATTATTGTTATTTAGTAAGTTTAGTATTTTTCAATGTAGGGTAGAAACCCTACTCCATTTATCTTCAAATATTATCCTTACTATTATTACCATTATGATTATTATTATATTGTAATATTATTATGTTTTTATCATTATTATTATTGCTATTTCATTATTATTATTGTGACTAAATTTTGTTATTTATTGTACTAATTTTATTACTAGTATTATTTTGGTAAAGGGGGCGAATCCCTTATTTCACTTTGTTTTTGAATAATGTCCTTTTTATTATTATTGTTACTATTATTATTATTATTATTATTATTATTATTATTATTATTATTATTATGATTATTATCATTGTTATTATTTTAAGTATCTTTGCTACTATTATTATAGTATCATTATTATTATTATTAGGGTAAAGTTTTCAACCCTATATTATCAACTTTTATAATATTTCTATTATTTCTTATATCTTTAGTAAAGTTAGAAATTTGTTAATATTATTTTTATTAATATGTTATTATTTTTCAAAGCCTTAAGGAGGTGTAGGAGTGTTCTCCAAGGCCGGTGTCGTTTTAGGTAAGGGTGTTACTAAGGCCTTTTTTGTGTTTATATGCATTATGTGCTTCATATGCTATGTATTCTATGTTTATCATTATTAATTATTTCGTATATGGTATGATGTGGAGTTGAAGTATGTTTTTGTGTGTTTATATGGCATGTGTATTATGTATATGTGATGATATATGTCGTGGCCCTATGAGACATACATGTGAGGATGTTAATATGGTTTGTGTGGGAGAAAGGATGAAAAAGGAGAATGGGGGAAATAAGTTAACCAAGGGATGTGAGTTGACCTAAGTATTTTAATGATTCATGACTGGAAGAATAAAATGGAAAATTTAGGGTTTTGTTTGAGTGAATATAGTTTATGGTTTTGTATGGGAGAATCTAATTTATGGTGTTATGTAGGAGAATTTAATTTATGATGTTATATGGGAGAATATAATTTATGATGTTGTATGGGAGAATGTAATTTATGACGTTGTATGGGAGAATATAATTTATAATTTTATATGGGAGAATCTAATTTAAGGTTTTATATAGGAGAATCTAATTTATGGTGTTATACGAGGGAATCTAATTTATGATTTTGTATGGGAGAATCTAATTTATGGTATAACATAGGTGATTCTAATCTATGGTTGTGCATGGAAAGATCTATGGTCGTGCATGGGAGAATCTTTGGTTTTGTATGAGTTGAATTTAGGGTTTGGTATGGATGAATCTTTGGTTTTATGTGGTTCGAATTTAGGGTTCGGTATAGATGAATCTTTGGTTTTGTATGGGTTGAATTTAGGGTTTAGTATGGATAAATCTTTGGTTTTATATGGTTTGAATTTAGGGTTTGATATGGATGAATCTTTGGTTTTGTATGGGTTGAATTTAGGGTTTGGTATGGATGAATCTTTAGTTTTATATGGTTCGAATTTAGGGTTTGGTATAGATGAATCTTTGGTTTTGTATGGGTTGAATTTAGGGTTTAGTATGGATAAATCTTTGGTTTTATATGGTTTGAATTTAGGGTTTGATATGGATGAATCTTTGGTTTTGTATGAGTTGAATTTAGGGTTTGGTATGGATGAATCTTTGGTTTTATATGGTTCGAATCTAGGGTTTGGTATGGATGAACCTTTGGTTTTATATGGTTTGAATCTAGGGTTTGGTATGGATGAATCTTTCGTTTTGTGTGGATTGAATTTAGGGTTTTGTATGACTGAATCATGGGTTTTGCATGAAAGAATTTAGAGTTTCGTATGGTTGGACTTAGGGTTCTGCATGAAAAATTCGATAGGTTGCATGGGATGTATAAAGTCCGCATGGGAGTGAAATTTACGTATGAAAAGTTTATTTGGGATGTGAGGAAGGTAATGTAAGTTTTGTTTGGTGTGGCTTCTTAGGGTTTTTTTGGTATCATGTGTATTTGGTGATTCAAGTGTAATTATGAGGATGGAATTCATGATTTGTGATGTGTGAAGTGTAAAGGGAATGATTTATGCATGTCCAGGGTGAAAGCTTCCGAATAATATATTGAAGGCACTAATCATTTAAAGTGAAAGATTATTGAGCCGGGTCCAAACCAATCCACCGGTCAGAAATAGTGGTGTGGACTATTGTCCCGCAAGTGACCGATCCACCGGCGATTAATAGTGGTGTGGACTTTATCCCATAAGTGACCGGTCCACCGGTAATAATAGTGGGGTGGCCTCGAGCTCAATAAACACAAACCAGAGTTTGCTAAGACACTTAAAAGATACTAATTACTTATAATGGAACACCCTGTGAGCAGGAGCCAGACCGATCCACCGGTTAGAAATAGTGGTGTGGACTATTGTCTCGCAAGTGACCGACCCACCGGCTAAAATAGTGGGGTGTTCCTGTACTTACATGGATTTGATAAAAGGCATGGTGTGCATCGATTTCTGATAAAAGATTAATTAAATAATTAATCCGGACTATAAATGGGCCTTTATGTATCTACCCGAATGATTGTATGATATTATATAATCATGATGGATTATGCCCTTTTATTTCTTCTGCATTTTTTATATGATTTTATGTGCTTATGTGTTGGTCTTAGTGCATCTGTTACCTTACTCAGTACATAGCATACTAATTACCCTTTTCATAGGTGCTGCTCATTCCCACGAGTAGTATGCCCTTCTGACTTTGTGCAGGTGGGCGAGACATCAGTCGGTGTTGAGTGTTGAGCATGTTTTGGCTCCAAGTTCGAGAGAGTTGTGGCCATATTTTAGTCTTTACATGATTCTATTTCCTTTTATTAATATTTTATCGGTTGTAAGCTATTTCTCTTTTTAATTTGTATGATAATTCTTTATACGTACTCTGATTTTTGTTTTTACAACCGTTTAATGCTTATTTGGAAATTAGATTGTCTTAGTTTATAATTGATTATTACTTTTCTTCTAGCCTTAGCACTTGGTACTGAAACGGTCGAAGAGAACCGGTTTGGTACTAAGTGTGATGGTAACATCCCTAGAAGTCACAAGTTTTAATTTAAGAGTTTCTATTTTAATTACTTTTGCTTTTTTTTAATAAAAAAAGTGGTGAATTTTGGGGTGTTACATCATTCCTCTGGAAAAAGGGAAAGAAAAACCCCCTCCCACCACTGATGATGAACCAGAATTATGGTCTACCCTTAAGGCCACCGTTTTACAATGGATTTACTCCACCATCTCCAATCATCTTCTTACCACCATCATTGAACCTGATACAATGACCATGGGTGCCTAGAACCGACTTTGTGACATATTTCAGGACAATCAACATTCTTGGGCTGTGACCCTCAAACAAGAATTCTCTTCCACTAAGATGGAAAACTTTCCCAATGCCTCCAGCTACTGCCAATGCCTCAAAATGCTTTCTGACCAACTCAAAAATGTGGGTGCTCCTGTCACTAATGAACGCCCGGTGCTTCAACTCGTTTCAGGTCTCACTGCCTCCTACAGAAACGTAGGCACACTAATTTGTCAAATGAATCCCCTACCTTCATTTTATTAAGCCAGGTCCATGCTTACCTTGGAGGAGGCTGGTTTCGTAAAGATGGCAGCCACAGGGTTAGATTTGGCCATGCTTGCGAGTGCCCCTACGGGTTCCGATGATCCATCCAACTCTAACCCCAATTTGCAGCACTGTGGTGGAAGAAAGGGCAGAAATCGACATTCTAATAACAAGAACTGCAAAGGCGGCGGTGGCGGTGGCAAAGGTAGCCGTGGAGGTCATAACGAAGGTCGTGGTGGCTCATCCAACGCGAGTCAACAACATGAGCCTTGGCAGGGAACGTGGTTAGGCGGCCAATTTCCATGGTCGTGGCCCTTCCTATGGGCCGTGCCTCCCTGCCCCTACCCTTCCTCCCCATGGGCTAGGCCCAATCTCCCTACCAACAAACTAGCAGCAGGAGTTCTAGGACCTCAACCCCAACATGCATATGCCACATCTTCCTCTCCAACAGACATCGAAGCTTCTATGCATACTCTTGGACTCACTCCTCCGGACCTGACTTGGTACATGGATACTGGTGTTACATCTCATATGACCTCCTCTCAACGTAATCTCTTGTCTTCCTTTAATATGAACCCTCATAATCGCGATATTCTTGTCAGAAATGGTCATTCTATTCCTGTTTATGGTTTTGGTCATACCCTTCTACCCCACCCGAATCCCCTCTTCACCCTTAAAAATGTTCTTCATGCTCCCCATCTTGTTAAAAACCTTGTCTCAGTTAGAAAATTTACAATTGAAAATTTTGTGTCTATTGAATTTGATCCTTCTGGGTTTTCTGTGAAGGATTTCAATACGGGGACACCTCTCATGAGATGTGATAGTCGGGGAGATCTTTATCCAATTACCAATCCCACTCACACAAATCACGCCACCACTCCTTCTCCTTTTGCAGCTTTCGCACCTTCTACTTGGTATGAAATATTGGGCCACCCTGGAGCTTCTATTCTTGATTTTCTTAGGAAAAATAAATTAATTGATTGTAATAAGTCTAGTGATCCTCATTTTCGTCAAACTTGTCCTCTTGGAAAGCATGTGAAATTACTATTTACTTCTTATTATTCTTACACTAATATGCCCTTTGATGTTATTCATAGTGATATTTGGACTTCTCCTGTTCTTAGTTCTTCCCGACATAGATATTATGTTCTTTTCTTGGATGATTACTCTAATTATCTGTGGACTTTTCCCTTATCATATAAATCTTAAGTATATTCCACATTTCTCAATTTTCGAGCATTCATCCTGAAATGCCCCAAAATCCTAATTTCTATTATCTATTACTAAATAAGATTTTTATGTGGGAGTTTAACCAAAATAATTTACTTTTATTAAAATGAGAGGAAGTTAATTAGGGTAAACTAAGAGCAAATTTATAAGTGTTCTAAAAAGAAGGAATGTTGGTATTTTTAAGCTAATTAATGATTTTATTCGGAAATTAATTAAATAAATTACTTTATTTAAATTATGAAGAATAAAATAGTTTCAAATTAATATAAACTTTATAAATAATTCAATTGGAGAAAATTAGAGTGTTTTGTTAATTAAAATGGAATTTAATTAATTTCTTTCAAAAATCCCTAAATTAACCTAAAAAGATAATTTAATTACTATTGTAATATTTATTAAACCTCCCAATTACCCAAATCATGCTAATTAATCCAACCACTAATTTCCCTTCTTTTTTCCTTTTTCCTTTTTCCTTTTTCCTTTCTTTCCCCTTCTCTTCCTTATTTTTTTCCCCGGCCTGGGCCGCCCTGCCAGGCCCAACGCCTTTCCCCCTCGCGGCCCGTCTCTCTCCCGCGCGCCTCCTTCCCTTTTCTCCCGGCCGGTTCGGCCCGCCCCCTTTTTCTTCTTTTCTTTTCTTTTCTGCTAGACCGCCGGTCCAGCCTCTTCCTCTTCTTCTTCCTCGCGACGTCGTCGTCCTTCTGCCGCCTGCAACTGAAATTTTTTCTGGGAAAAGAAAGCCTTCAACGCCACGCCATTACTCCCGTCATTTCGCCCTTTTCATCCTCGTTGTCTCCCTTGTAGATTGGACTAATCGATCCGGTCTTTCCCCGCACGAAACCTCTCTCTCTTTCCCCGACGAGTCTCGGTCTGCAACTGCAGACCTGCACCGGTCAGCCTCACCGGACACGCATCCACCTAACCTCCGACCCTCTGTCGCATCCTTGTCGTTTTCCTGCCCCGTTTGGCCTATAAATAACCCCGAAGACCGCCTTGATCGGGTTCGAAATTTGGAACCCAGAAAACCAGAGCCGCACACCACCCCACCTTTAGCCGCCCTTTCCTCCGCCTTCAGCCACCGTTGCCGCCTGCCCGCGCCACCAACATCCTCCCTGCACCTCCCTCTACACAACCAAACTACTAGCTCCCCCTGCCTTGCGCCGCACGTGCCGCCCTGGCCGTGCAAAAATTCCTCCCCAAAACAGCCTTCCCACCCTCTGTGCCACCTTCGCGCTGCCACCGTCGGCCATACCGCCACCTGCAGCTCCGCCACTACCCCCCAAATCAACCAGCGGTTCCTGCTCTATCACCCTACACCTCCACTTTCCCCTACTTCCCTCTTCCCTGGCCTCCACTTCCATTTTTCCCCTCTCTTCCTTTCCTCCACCGCCGCCGCGCCGCCGCCGGCACCACCACCTCTCAGCCAGGTTGCCCAACACCCTGAACCCTAAATCTTAAATAAATAAATAAATAAAAATGATTAATGATTTAATATTATTAACTACTATTATTAGTATTATTATGATTAATATTAACATTATCATTATTATTACTATTATTATTATTACTAATACTACCACCCTTATTATTATTACTAGGACCCAATCCTCCCATAAGAACTTCTAATTAATGGTATTAAGCAATACAAGACCCTATTAAGTTATTATTATTGTTAATATTGCTAGTATTACTATCATTATCCTTATTATTATTAGCACTACTATTATCGTTACTATTATGATTACTATTATTATTATTATTATTATTATCGTTATTATTATTACTCTTATTATTCTTATTGTTATTATAATTATTATTGTTATTTATTACTATTATTATTTTTATTACTATTATCATTATTATTGTTATTATTATTATTACCATTATCACATGTGTTACTTTAACTATGACTAACATCCTTAGTACCTTTAATATTATTATTATTATTATTATTATTATTATTATTATTATCACTATTATTACTATTATTATTATTATTATTATTATTATTACTATTGGTGTTATTGTTATTATTAATATTATTATTATGAGCATTATTGTCATTATTACTACTATTGTCATTATTATTATTATTATTATTATTATTATTATTATTATTATTATTATTATTATTATTATTATTATTATTCCCATGTTTATTACTCTAACTATGACTGATGTTGTCATTATCTTTGCTATTATTATTATGGTAGTATTCTTACTATTATTAGTATGATTAACATTATTATTATTATTACCCTTATCATTATTATTATTATCATTATCGTTACTATTACTATTATCATGGTTATATTATTATTATTATTATTATTATTATTATTATTATTATATTTGCTATTATTTTGTTGTTGTGGTTGTTGTATTTAATGCATTTATTATTTATCGATTATTACCATCGTTATTATCCTTAACATATAATTTAATATTACTACCTTAGTATTTTTGTTATGCTTAGTATTGCCACAACTATTATATTATTATTATTGTTATTGTTATTGTTATTATCGTTACTACTGTTACTATCATTATCGTATCATTACTATTAATATTACTATGGTTAATAGTAGTGTCATTATGTTTATCTTTCTAACTATTGTTATCATTTCTATTATTTCTATTATTTCTATTATCTCTATTATTATTATTATTTTTAGTATTCTTACTATTATTTGTATTGTCATTATTATTATTACTATTATTATTATTATTATTATTATTATTATTATTATTATTACTATTATTATTATTATTATTATTATTTTCATTGCTATTACTACTTCTACTATTATTATTATTACTATCGTTATTATTGATATTATCATCAGAATGATTATGGTTGTGTTAGTATTTTATTATTATCGGTAATATTACTATCACTAATGCTACTACAATTTCAATTATTATTACCATCATTATTATCATTATAGCCATTATTATTCTTATTATGAGTACTATTATTATTAGTAGTATTCTTATTATTGTTAGTATTATTAGTAATTATTATTAATAATATTAAAACCCTCACCTTAATACTCTGGATTTTGCTAAAATCTACTTTAATTAGTGATAACCTGTTTAAACTATCGTGAGAATAGTAATAACCCTACCCTTTGTTTATAAACCCCTACTATTATTATTAGCCTTAGTATTAGGCCATGATAGGGGTAAGATAGGAATTTTGATAATTTCGGTAGAGGGAGATTAACCCTAAGTATTTCCCTCTTATAGGTGAACCGGGTCAAACCCCAGGAGGCGTAGGAGCGTGCTCCAAGCCCGGCGCCGATTTAGGTAAAAACGTAACTAAGGCCACCTGTGTGTATTGCATGTTTTAACTGTCTTGTATGCCTTGTGCGGTTGTATGCTATAATCTGTATGTTATCTGTGTATTTATGTAGCGCTACGTGGAACCGAGGTACGTTCTCGTGCTCTTGTCTGTATGTACTAGCATGGTATGGTACAAAGATGATGTGATGTGATGTGACCCCTACGACATGCATGCTAGGTGTTTTGATGAGGAGTTGTGGAGTGGGGGCTTGAAAGAGAAAAATAAGCAACTAAGATAACCAAAGGGAAGTACGCTGGTTAACGTAGGTATGGGCGACCTAGGTAATCTGTAATCTGTGAAATGATGAGAAAAGGGGGAATTAAATAAATAGAAGAGTGGAAGAAAATGAGGTTGCCTGGGGGAAACTAGGGTTTGCATGGGAATGATAGAGTTGTCATGGTGGAAATGATAGGGTTTGCATGGGGAGGTTAAGGTCCGCATGGGGGCGAACCTTACGTATGGAAAGTTACTTTGGGACGTAGGGAAGGTAATGGAAAGTTTTTTTGGGAGTTTGGAGGCTCGAGGTGAAAAATAGTACGTGGGATAATATAAGGGTACATAGGGACCAACTAGGGTTTGGGAAGGAAACCTTAATTTGAGAAGGTGGAAAAAGAAAAAGAAAATAATAAAAATAAATGAGGAGGAGTGAGGTATGAGGGAGAGTTGAGTCTGAGGGTCATGATTTGGGTTTCCAATGCGAGAAATGTGTTAAGTACGATAATTACAAAGGGTGTTTAGTGGCCTAATATAAGCGCAGGAGATAGCTCGGTAACCTAAATCGAGTAAGGATATAGCTAAGGCTGAATGTGTGACATGTGTCCTACGTGTCATGGATGTTCTATATGATTTATGTGTCGTGGTCTTAAATGCCATTATTCTAACTGTTTCATGTGTGGCGTGGCTTGGAATCGGGTTGTGTGCATGTGCCCTCATTTGTATGTGATAGTACGTATATACCTTCAGTTTTGATGTGATGTGTTGAGAACTCTGGCCATGCATGACAAAGGTGAAATGCCCTCGAATAAGATACACTAAAACACTAACGACTTATAGAGAAAGATGCTGAGCAAAACCCAGACCGGTCCACCGGCTATAATAGTGGCAGGGTATCTTACCCTCGCGACCGTTCCACTGGCCATAATAGTGGCAGGGCATACGCGCTCGCGACTGTTCCACCGGCTATAATAGTGGGGGATTTCGTGCTCAACAAACCAAACGTAAAAGTGATAAGACATGGAAAGATACTAATATTTACAGTGGAAAACCTTGTGAGTCGGGGCCAGATCGGTCCACCAGCAAATAATAGTGGCAGGGTATATTACCCTCGCGGCCGTTCCACCGACTATAATAGTGGCAGGGCATAGCCCTCGCGACCGTTCCACCGGCTATAATAGTGGGGCTCCCGTACTCACATGGATTAATAAAGACTGTGTGTGAAATGGACATATTATTAACGAGGATAAAGAATAAGTCACCGGAAAGTACTCAGGCCTTATCTTGTGTGTTATTGCATGTTACTTATATGATTGTGTTATGTAGACTACTTGGTGTGACTGTATGCTTGGCCTTAGCACACCTGCGCCCTTACTCAGTACTGGACCCGTACTGATACTACACTGGTTGAATGGGTCCTGTGATGATCCACCGATGGTGGGGAGCAGACCTTGATGCAGGTTTTGGTCGGTTACTAAATTGGGGTGGAAGGCTTGACTTGAGTGAGTAAGTGGTCCGGATATTTACCCTTCGGAATTTATTTTGTTTAATCGTATTTGTCTTTGGAAGTTACCAGTGTTGTATTTAAATTTCCAAGGGTTTTTATCGTACTTTATCCTTTCGTTATTTTAATTCCTCTGACATTTGGAATTTTTAAATTGTACTTCCGAACGTAACTCTTAACTTCGTACTCTGATTTCCTTATTACTTATGCCTTACTAATGATTTATTTTGGTTCTATTATTTTAGCCTTAGCACTTAGTATCGGGTCGATAGTTGTGAATCGATATGGTACTAAGTGTGGCGGTAATACCCCCGAATTTATAGTTTATTCGCTTGCTTCCGCTAAACTTCTTTAAAATTTAATGAAATTTTTCAGTAGTAAATTTGGGGGTGTTACACATCCATAATCATTTTGAACGGGAAATTAAAAATATCCAATGTGACAATGGTAGGGAAATTGACAATGCCCCATTTTGGGATTTTTACACCAAACATGGTATTTCATTTCGCTTATCTTGCTCTACACTTCTTCTCAAAATGGAAAGGCCAAAAGGAAAATTTGAACACTCAACAACATTGTTTGCACTCTTCTTGCTCATGCTTCCTTACCTTCATCCTTTTGGCATCATGTATTGGACATGGAAACCTACCTTCTTAACATCCTTCCAACCAAGACCCTAGGCAATTTTACTCCTCTTCATATTTTGTATCCAAGGACCCATCCTACACCCACATTCGAGTTTTTGGTTGCATGTGTTATCCTCTATTCCCATCCGCAACCATAAACAAGCTTCAAGCTTGATCCACTCCTTGCGTCTTTTTAGGCTTTCCATCCAATCATAGTGGCTACAAATGTTTTGATTTATCTGCTAATAAGATCACTATTTGTCGTCATGTCATTTTTGATGAATCTCGTTTTCCTTTTGCTAGATTACATCTTCCTTCTACTTCATCTTATAATTTTCTTAATGAAGGAATGTCACCACATTTAATTCACTATTAGTCTTCACTTCCCAACTCAAATCCACAAGCCTAGTCTATCTCTCACACTCCTTCTGGCATGGCCCATCTTCCTCAGGACCAGCAGGTGCTCCCCCCTCTTCCTCAGACCTAGTCCCCCTATCTCTCCTTTCTAAGCCCACCTCTGTCCACAATACTCAGCCCCTATCCTCTACTACTTCTTGCACCATTCCACAATTAGTCCAGCCCACTCCAAATCCTTATCCTTGGCCTGTAACTAGAAGTCAACATGGCATTTTCAAACCTAACAAAAAATACCAACATGGCCTTCTCACAAGTGTTACTCCATCCCCCATTCCTCATAACCCGTTTATGGCCTTAAAAGACCCCAATTGGAAAATGGCTATGGATGATGAATACCAGGCTCTTATTAAAACTATAACTTGGGATTTGATGCCCCGTCCACCTAATGTGAATATCATTCGCTCCATGTGGATTTTTAGACATAAATTGAATTCTGACGGCTCTTTTGCAAGGCATAAAGCTTGTCTTGTAGGTGATGGTGTAGGTCAACAAGCAGGTGTGGACTGTGGAAAATTTTTTAGTCCGGTTGTCAAATCAGCCACCATTCGAATAGTTTTGAGTCTTGCACTCTCCAAGTCTTGGGTCATTCATTAGCTTGACGTAAAAAATGCATTCCTCCATGGTGACCTTAAAGAAATAGTGTATATGCATCAGCCAGTGGGTTTTCGAGACTCAATTCATCCTAATTATGTTTGTCTCTTGCGCAAATCTTTGTATGGGCTCAAACAGGCACCTCGTGCATGGTACAAAATATTTTTTGATTACATGGTCGCCATTGGATTCTCTCAAATTAGGTAAGATAATTCTCTTTTTATTTACTGTAGAGGTAATGACATGGCTTATCTCCTTCTTTATGCGGACGACTTCATTCTCACTACTTCCTTGGAAACCCTGTGCAAGTCTATCATAACACTTCTCAATTTTGAATTTGCTATGAAAGATTTGGGCTCCTTGAGTTATTTTCTGGGCATTACAGTCACTTGTCATGCAGGTGGTTTATTTCTCTCCCATAGAAAATATGCCGAGAAAATTATTGAAACAGCCGGCATGGCTTCTTGTAAGCCCTCCCCCACTCTAGTAGACACTAAACCGAAGTTGAGTGCTAATACTAGCACACCATATGAGGATCCCTCTCATTATTGAAGTCTTGCAGGCGCTCTTCAATACTTAACTTTCACGAGTCTTGACATCTCATATGCTATGCAACAAATTTGTTTATTCAAGCATAATCCAATGCTTGATCATATGACAACTCTTAAATGTATTATACGTTATATCAAGGGCACATTGGACCACATACTTCATCTTTACCCATCTTCCACCTCCACTCTCATCTCCTACACAAATGCATATTGGGGTGGTTGTCTAGACACCAGATGATCCGCATCTGGTTATTGTGTATTTCTTGGTGACAACTTGTTATCTTGGTCATCAAAGAGACGAGCTACTTTATCTCGATCTAGTGTAGAGGCTAAGTATCGAGGAGTAGCTAATGTCGTTTTTGAATCTTGGTGGTTACACAACCTTCTCTTAGAACTTCATTATCCTATACAGAAAGCTACTCTTGTGTATTGTGATAATGTAAGTGTAGTTTATCTATCTGGCAATCCTGTTCAATACCAACGCACTAAGCATATTGAAATGGATATTCATTTTGTTCGGGAAAAAGTAGCTCGTGGCCAAGTACGTGTGTTACATGTTCCTTCCCGGTATCAAATTGTAGATATTTTCACAAAAGGTCTTCCTCTCATTATTTTTGAAGACTTTAGGAATAGTCTCAGCGTAAGACAATCTCCCGCTTCAACTATGAGGGTGTGATAAAATATGTAAATATTTTGTCCGTATATTTTTGTATGATTTGCTGTATATTCAGTTTCCTATTTTATAGCCTAAGATAATGCTGTATCTTTGTATTTAACAAACTCTCATGGAATTAAGCAATTCATGGTTTTATTCTCTTTCAGTAGTATGTTACGATACCATTTAATGGAAAATAGTCATTGGGTCCTTCATCTGGAAGGCTGTAAACCAAGAAAAGGTAAACTTGTGATAAAGTTGATGGTAACTACGCATACCACGGTGAATTCTTGTTGTCGCATTGGGGAGAGAGGTAGCTACAGTTTGAGGTTCCATGCATGAACAAAGGTCATTCAGTCAAGGCCATTGGATGATGACACTTAGTGATGGGAAAACAAGCACTTCTTACCACTTACCCAACCATGTTCCATGTGTAGCTCCCCTTATTCTCAAATCCTTGAACATAACTTTTGGTATCTAATTATTAGTGTAGTAATTGGTAGAGATAATGGTTGGTTAGAGCATAAAACCGTAATTAGGCTAAGGTATTTACTAAAACAATTTTATCTTACCTTACCTTATTTTATTAGATTCCAATCTAAACTTATTGGTGCTAATATGATTTTATCTTATCACAATTATTATTACTGAAAATAATATTGACGATGATTATAAATAAAAAATATTATTAATATTAATTGTTTTATAAATAATTTTTCAATGTCAATAAATTAATAATAATATCCTCATCATTGTTATTATTAGTTTGTATTAATATTATTATTATTAAATTAATAATAATAACAATTATCATTAATTAATATTATTATTAGCAAATATTTGATATTATTATCAATTATTATAAATTCTGATTGTTGTAAACTTAATTATAATTACTATTAATATTATCGAATATTAGTGTTATATTTATTATTATTATTATTAAAATGATATTAGTATTCTTAATTATTATTATAATTATTTATATTTATATTATTAAATTAATTAAAATTATGATTAATATTTATTGTTATTATTAGTATTAATTATTATTAAAATAATTATTTATATTTTAAATTAAAATTTGTATTATTATTTATATTGTTAAGTCAATTATTATTGTTATTAAATATTATTATTAATAGTATTGTTATTAATTATTATATTTTTATTATTAATAATTAGTTATTATTATTATTATTATGAAATTAATATTAATTGTTTATTTTTAAAAATTAATTGTTTCTATGAATTAATTGTTAATAATATTAATTATTATTCCTATTATTAATCGTTATCACAATAGTAAATAGATAAATAAGTTATTATTATTCACATTAATTATTTTATTTTTTTAATATTATTAAATTAATGTTAATATTATTAATTATTATATTAATCTGATCTGATCTTATAAATCATAAAATTTATTCAAGGAGAACGAGGCCTAAATCTAATGGCTTAAGCTTTTAGAATTAGTTAACTTCTGAATGTGTTTCATTTTACCTGAGTCGGTGTCTATTCCCATATTCAAATTTTTATCTGGAACTAGTTGAGCGGTCATGTCTTGCACTGTGCTGGGCGTTTGATATATTATTGAACAAAAATAGTTACCCTAATCAGTAGGTATCTCTTTGTCTCTCATCATCTCTCTGCCGAATGGCTGTTCACCTTCCCTAAGTTGCACCTTGCATGAGAGTTATGTGGTTTATTGTGCTTGTTGATACTGTTTAAAAACTTTAGCTGATGCCAGAATCGCTGGGTTCTTTAAGAGAACCTCAGACCAGCTTGCAGAACCTTTCTGGAAGTACACAGTTTATTATTGATTTAGGCTGATCTAACAGGGTTTTATGTGCCAATCTTCGATCTCCTGCCCAGGCCCCTGCCTAAAAAGATAAAACTCTACTTGGCTTTCTGATTTGGAAACTTGTTCTGTCGTTGTACCCCCCTCCCCAACAAAAAAAAGTACAGCATCATCCGAGCAGCACATGTTGTGATGTTATTGAATCTACCTTCTCTAATCCTCATCGTTGTTTGCTTATGGTTTTTGAAGCACATTCCATGTACTGAAGATTTCTAAGGACAAGGCCTTCGATGATTTCTGCTTTACAAGAATGTGCTTCATACTCGTGTTACGTCTTTGTTATTGGAAGGATGAGTTTGCTGCCATTAGTTAAAATTATGGGGTTTGCTTTTTAGGTTCTCACATCCAGAGTCTCCAAAGGGGCCTACAGCAAGGAAGACTGGTCTGCTATCTTTCGGATTAGGCTGGCGTGACAGGCACAAGGTTAGTTGAGCTTATCCTTTTGAAGGAGCAATATCTGATCTTACCTTTGCACCAAAGTCATGCTGAAACCAAAGATCTGATGTGATGAACCTTCAACACACTTGTATTTAACTAGATCATGAAATAAGAATGCGTATGCATCGTTCGCAAACCATGCCTTCGGCTGGTTTTGAGTTCCATGCTTCATGACATAATGTTTGCATAGCTCTGTCAATTTGTCCCATGGGCTGAAACTGTTCAGGAGCTATACACACAAATCAGGTGTCAGACTAGGATTGTTACTTAATGCTTATAAATGAGCCTCACTATTTCAGGGAAATACACACAATGTTGAGGAGCCTGTTGAAAGTCAACCTATAGGGAAGCCCAATCAAGTAGACCAACAGGGAAGGTAGAATAGTGTTGAGGAGTCTAGTGGAAGAAAATCAGCAAGTAATTCTGTGAACTCAAGCTTCTAGCATAAGAACACAAATTATGTTCGGTAGGTGGACAAAACAGCGGAAGAAGGGTTTTTAATGGGCTTTTGCTGCAGCCTTACCTTTGCCTCACTGATTCATCCTGCACTTACCCCATTCTCGCATTTTGTGTTATGCACTCACGGAGCTCAGCATTGATCGATCCACTTACATATTGTATAACAATGGCTTGGACGAAGCCAATCCTCTGTAAACGTTCAAATATAAAGCATCGTTCCACTTGTACATTGTATGTTGATGCAAAATTTTGATGTCAGAAAACCATTTTCCCTTTTCTGGCACGATCACACTATTCTATTAGAAATTTGGTTGCCTACGTTTAGTGCAGTCTTCTGATCGTCATACTTTGGAATCACATTCCTGATGTTTTTAGGTAAAATGGGATTGAGAAAATAATAAAATTTCATTAGCAATAAATTCTAAAAGTAATCAGTAAAACGACAATCTCCATTGCAGCCATAAGCTCGGCTGGGAAAGCATGTTAGCCACTTGGGAAGTGATAATCCCATACGTCTACTAGACGCAGCGAAGGACTGACAGCCAACCATCCAAAACCAGCATGCCACGCAAGATCATGGGATTAAATATCCTACAGCCCACAGCGGCTACAAACCACCGTCCACCTTTGTTCAGTATTTTTGACGGATTTATACATCAGAAAACGCTTTACAGTAAAGATAAAAGGGGTCAATCATGTATACACGCAATTTAGAGTGTATGATCAAGAAAGAATGCAAGAAACTTTATAACAAACGATTAGCTTAACAAGACCAGAAAATGCATGTGAACCTAGAGCAGTATACTGCTGCTATGTGACAGCCAAAACGAATGCAATTACATCTGAGATAGCAGTTGCATAATGGAATAGCTAAGTTCCAACAAATGTGGCGAAGCTGGTTGTCGGCTTTCTTAATGGAATCAAAGGTCCCATGTTGATCTACCGCTCCCACTTCTCCCAGATGCGCTACTGCCAATAAGATTCTCCCTACTAGATTCCCTAGTGTGAGAGCCCGTTTGTGCCCGAACTTGGGGGTTATATTTCTGTGAGGACAGGTAATTCAACGCAGTGACAACATCAGCTATGACTGGCCGCACGGTAGGTTGTTCTTGAACGCACATCGCTGCAATCGCAAGAGCTTGGTACAAGCCTCGAGATGGATATTGACCTTTCAGGGCTGGGTCAGCCATCTGCGAGAACTTCTTCCGATCTCTGAGCATGGGTCTCGCCTGCAAACAAGTTTGAAAACCATTACTTCAGTTTCTTCTTTCAAATGACACCGATCCAATTGTAAGATCAAATCTGAAGGTATATACTTGAATATGTAAAAATACAACATGGGGGCTAAGTAATGCATTGCCCTTGGAATGCCCGAATATTAAAAAGATGGACGAGAGAGGTGAGGTGAATAGGAAAGGCCACCAGAATTCTGCTCAGCTGCATCCATCTTTATTTATTCAGTGCATTAATTGACCTTTATAATTCAACAAGCATTAACAGGACCAGCAGTTGGAACAACTTTAAAGAGCAGAGAGGCTACCAATTGGGGTTAATAATGAAAACAAGAGCAGATAGCATGAAAAAGCAATTAAACGAGGCATGAAATTTGAAAATCCAACCAAGTAAGAATCCCTTACCCATGCAACCAGATTCTGGTCTCGTCCAGATTCTTTACTCTCAATGGCCTTTCGCCCTGTAATCAGTTCCAAAAGAACAACACCAAAGCTATAGACATCCGACTTCAAAGTCAGTTGACCAGTCATTGCATACTCTGGTGCACAATATCCATATGTGCCCATAATCCTTGTAGATACATGCGTATTATCTCCAACAGGACCAAGTTTTGCCAAGCCAAAATCCGATAGCTTGGCATGAAATCCATCACCCAGCAAAATGTTGGAGCCTTTTAAATCACGATAAATAACAGGAGGCTTAGCTTTGTCATGCAAATACTCCAACCCTTTTGCTGCGCCAGCAGCAATTTTCATTCTTGTTAACCAATCAAGCGGCTTCTTACCAGGGGTCAGATCTGAGGAATGTAGGCACATTTCAGTACCCAATCATAAGACAAATGTTACTGACAGAAATAAGAAAGATGAAACCTTGGACTCTATACGTACCATGTAGATGATCAGCCAAGGAACCTAGAGGCATATATTCATAAACTAAAAGTCTTTGATCTCCATCAGCACAATAACCTATAAGATTGACCAGATTTGGATGATGTAATAAACTTAACATTAGGACCTCAACAAGGAACTCCCTATTCCCCTGCCACCCATTAGGATTAAGTTGCTTTATAGCTACAATCTGCAAGGAGCACAAAATAAGAAAACAGTAACGTTACCACCACATACTGACGATCAGCGCGCATAGAATATTTCAATAAACACGCAAATTAATAGCAATCCAACCTGATCTATACTTTCCAGACGCCCCTTGTACACTTTACCAAACCCTCCTTCTCCAAGAAAAGTTTCCTGTCTGAAGTTTTTAGTTGCAACTGCTAATTCGCGGAATTTAAAAGTCTTTGCAGCGATACGATCAGTAGATGACACTTTCCCTTTCGATATGGGCTTCTCTGATAACAGTAGCATGCCACAAATTTCATTAGGCAAAGGAATGTTATGAGAACTACATAAAGCAATAAAATCCTTCCCACTGCTCCAAGATCATAACTTGAAAAGCCCCCCCCCCCCAGAAAATGCAAACAAAAGACCAATCATACAGAGAGGAATTGAGTTGAAGTCAATCACATGGTGTGTTTTTCAAACAATACATGATTTCTGGCAGAAAATAGCCAAATCCCGTATGATCATGGTTATAACGACCTATTAGTGTCGATCCTAGGAGTCATGGGGCGAAGGAGGTATAACAGATAAACGCACAAATGCCGATCACTCTGACTGACCTACCGAGCAAATTATAGTCAATAACATTATTTTTCATGTTGCGCAGAATCTCATACGCCAAGAGGCATCTTAGCAACCCAGCCACCAACTTAGTGAATCACAACCATTACAGAATAAACCACATGAACTGAACGATGAATTAACGCTATAAGGGAACAAAATGGCAAACTGACCCAAAATTTCATCAGAATTCCGTCAAACTCAGCTAAAAAATAAAGGCAATATTGTCACCTGGGTAAAGATCAGACGGCTCGTTCTTATTCTTCGGTTCATCTATAGTCTCGTCAATAGCGGAACCACGGGAACAACAACCCATTCCTCAGTTTCTCACTGAATTCCCAGACAGGACAGAAAAAAAATGAAGGCGACGACGATGCTAGAGGATGACAATAGGGAGGGCCGGAGGGACAGAACACAATCAGTCGCTTTCTTATCACAAAAGTAAACAATAAAAAGAGTTGACACAGAAGAACAAGTCGAGAGAAAAAATTTTAGCCGGGCTGTCAATTAGTAATCATTCGGCAAAGTTTGAACCGGAAATGAAGAATGTGCTGAGCCGGCACTGGTAGCTAATCTTTAGGTTTAACGTCTTCACGTTTATTTTATTTTATTTTAGCTAGTGAGATTGTTCAGACTGAACTTCTCCACTGCACTATTATTATTTTAAAAGTTTATTTTAATTCAGTTTATTGAATCATTACCGGTGCTATATTGTGACGGAGACAGAAAATAGAAAAAAAAAATACAAAAATGACGTTTTTTAAAAATTTAGAAAACGGCAATAGATTAAAACAATAAAAATAAATAAATATACACACATTATATATATTTTTAAAAATAGACAAAATATATTAAAATTAAAAAAATAAAACTATTACCTATCTTAATTGATAATAAAAAAGAGAAGAATAAAAATTCAACTTGGAAACTATACTTCTGACATATATTCTTAATAATGGTATATGAATAAGCAATTATTTTTATTATTTATTTTATAATTATTGACTTTGGTTTGATAGTATTTCTAGATACCTTTTAATAATTCATGTTTTTGCATTACTTTTTCATAAAATTAGTTTTTTTTTTTAGTTTCATAAATGGGTTATTTATTTATTTTTTAAAAATATATTAGATGGATAATTTTTTTTTAAATCATCAAAAATATTGGATCCAGGTCGTATTTGATTGGGCCACAAAATATGACAAAATAGCAAGCATAATAACATTGGTGCCATTTTCATATTTTTTTTAAGGTACGGTGCTATGATCTATCTTTTATACAGCAAAGTCAAAGGTGTAACTCAATTTGCAGTGCTTTATGCGACACTTGAAACGCTTCATAACCTTCGTTCGACCTTTTCGGTAGTTTTTGACAGATTCGTGACGTCGGCTGGGTGCGTGCTTTTGCTGTTTTGCACGTTGTCATTAACCAACTTTGGAGCTTTACAAGATGATGACGTAGGCTGGCTTTCAATAAATTGAAATATACTATATAATATATTCGATTACGTAAACATATTTAATCAGCTCACTTTTCGTGTAAATAACATATTTCCGTGCATTATCTAAACTAAGGAATGAGTTGAACAAACATATGTTGTATAGATTCTTCAATTATCATCATCGCCATCATCATTATTATTATTATACTTACATCCTAATTTACAGAAGAAGGGTTAATTACCCGCGAGCCATCATATTTTTCGAAAGCATCAACTAAGGAATGAGTTGAAAAAACATATGTAGCATCTAGTGGTGGAGCCGGGGCTTTTGTATGGTGTCTCGAGATACCACAGAGCCCTGACGGGAAAAAAGAATTTATGTTTGTTTTATAAGCATTAAATATATATTATATATACCTTATCAATAGTTTAATGGATCAATGGTTCGGTCACTCAGGTTCCTGCCTTCTTGAACACAAGATCTCGGGATCAAATATCTAAAGCGACTGTTTTTTGAATTAATTATGTAAGAAAAACGACGATGCTTTGCTTTCCCCCTTACATGTTACTCACTGGTCGTCTCCCTCTCTCAACTTCTTCGACTTTTCTAACCCAGGCTATCCTCCTCGTTCTTCGACCACTTTCACCCCTTCTTTTACCACTCAACAATACTTCCTCTAGAGACCACCGCTGATTGTGCCGAACTCCATTGATGACGATGTTACTTCCTCTATTTCTTCCTTCTCTAGTTCTCCTACTCTGTCCCTCACACTCTCAGTTAGTCATTCGTCCTACTTGTTCAGTGTTCACCATCGCCTCCCTGGCTCCCCACCTCCGGCCCTACCAACATGCGACTGTTGTTGTCTGTCGTCACTTGTCGAATGAAAACAAATGAGGGAAGGGGATTGAGTTGAGGAAGGCAATGCAGGTGCCAGTGTAGCCTATGCAGGAACGAAGCCACAAGCCACAACACAGGAGGAATGAAGGTAAGATTTTGTTTAATTTTTGATTAGCTAAATTGTTAGTAATAAATTGTGAGTAGTTAATTTATCTATTTGATTAATTGATCATAATTTTTTTGTTTACAAAAATTGGAACGTAGAAACCCTAATTAATTTGGTAAACCCTAATTTATTAATTAGTTTGTTAATAGATTAAATTGTTTAATTGTTTGGTTAATTTTTGAATTAGTTTGTTGTAAAATTATATTATCAATTAAGTTTTAGTAAATTATTTAGTTAATTTATTAAATTATTTAAAGTCTTAATTTAGGATCGAACGACACTTTTTAAGTTAATATAAAAACTCGACGAATAATATTATAAAACTATATAAAATTTTATATTTAAGTACAATACATTAATATTACTTAAGAGTATTATTTTTTATAAGAACACCATAGAATTTTAATCTTCTCTCCTTCATTGGTTGCATCATATGATTTTTTGATAATTAGACAAACTTCATTAATGAAGAGATCGCCATGCCTAGAGTGCGGATTTACATTTCTAATTTAGTCCATCGAAATCCAAATTGCAGCGAACTCACAATTGACTCTTGTTTCCTCTTACTCTTTGGCTGAACGTTTTTGTGAACCATTTACTATAACAAAAATAATTGTCTATTCATTAGTTGGCACTTTGACGGCATTCGGGCAGACGCGAATAGCGGCATAAGCTACCAACCTGGATATGGTTAACACCTGGAGGAATCCAAGAGAAGGTCAACAACTCCACTCGCTTTCATTCCCTCCCCTTGAAGGACCTAATTTATAAAAGTTTTAATAATGCATTTGTGCCGTGATGAATATAAATTAATAAAGCTGAATTAATTAATTTATTTTATTTAAGAACGGACTTTATTAACATCAACTACTTAAATTAATGTTATAGTTTCATCCCCATTCCTCCTATTAATTTTATTTTTGTTAACTTTTGATTTCGGAATAATAGAGGTGAATAAAATATATACGTAAATTTTTTTACATTCAAATTAATTTAAATATAATTTTTGAAACATTCACCATAATTAATTTAAATTAATTTAATATCATCCAAATAATATTTTAAAATATTCACTCCAATTTATTTATATTTTTTACCTAAAATAATTTTTATTATTTAACCTCATATCGATTTATCTCGATCTAAATAAAATATACGAAAGAGGCTTCCTCCTTGTCAGAATCACACCCACCCAAAGTCTTGCTAGATGAGTTCAACAAAAATTAGAGATCTTGAATATTAATCCACTTTCATTAATTATATTCACTTTCACATATTAAGTGTTAAAACTGAAATTTGCAAACATTAGTTCTAAATTTGAGTTCTTCATGCGGCATACTGTTGTATCGGCCGATGCCAAATGTGTTCTACATACATATATCTTATGTTCCTATTGTACTAGCCTTAAAAGACTTTCTATGAATATGTTTTCTATCAAAGCTACCGTATATTACACGCACACGGTTCTTATGTACGAAAATGATACTTTTGTACCGTCTTCCATTTTAAAAATATTTAATTTTTTAGAAAAAATTTCGGTATCTGAATTTATATTAAAATAAATAAATACATTTTTTATTAAAAAATTATAAATGATTAAAATTAATTAATATAGATAATAATTTTAATAATTTTTATTTTTATTTCTTAATTTTAGTATATTTATTATATATATATATAATATTTTTTTTTACAATTCTTATTATTTTCATTTTTTAAACTTTTAAAAAATAAAATTTTTGAATTTCTTTTCATCTCGGTCTCGGTCGTGGTGCAAGTGCAACGGTCACACGCACGTACTTACGTACTTATATATATAACCTCGAGACAAGTTCTGTCACCTTGTCCTTGGTTGCTGAGTCACCGTAGTTTACCGTTCAACAGCTGTCGGGCCGGCGGTTGGACCCCTGAGGGCGAGGGTTATCGCCTTTTGACACAAGAGACAAGTTCTGTGACTGAAAAACTATTTTTCGGACCAACGGACAAAAGATTGTTATGTATGCGGCTTAATCGACTTTATGTAGTCTGATAGGACTCCGATAAAAAATGATTAAGCGAGATTTGATCGGGCCAACCCTACAGGTGTTGTAGCAATAGCGAAGGCCCATCAATTGGATCCGTCCACATATTTAGCATACTTACATATTACTGGTATAGTAACTTAGTAAGTCGGTGACTCGTATTCTTTAGAAACCTATGTTCAAATTAGTTCCTCATGTGTGACTCGTATTCTTTAGGGTGTTCCGAAAATAACAAGTTTTGCTTTCTTACAACAAATTAACAAAATCTGTTTACTTATTATACCTATCTTATCTACTTGCTATGATCTAATACGCGCTATTTTAAAATAGTAGTAGAGTGTATTTCTTGATGTTTGATGAGATGCTTGTATTTTTATCTATTACAGATCGGATATTTCAATATTTTGGATATCCAATTAAAAACTTTAAATATCTAGAAGATTGGCTATTTGAAAAAAAAAACTTCTGATTTTCAAAACTTTAAAATAGGTCATATATGAAGAATATCATATTTGATTGAAAGATAATAAACTGACCTAATTCGAACCGATTTAATTCGAGTCTTAAATTATATTATATTCAATTAGTAATTTTATAATTTGAATAATATTTAAATATTTAATACAAATAATAATTAAAAAGCATACAAGTTGCATACAATAAATACTCTCTTTTTAAATTACACACACACACACACACATTTTTGTGTGCAATGAAATGTTATGAAAAATAAACAGTTTTTAGTGTGTGTGTGTATTATTCGTTAGACTAGATATTATTTATATTTATCAAATTAGATGTTCAATTTTTTTATTGATTAGATAGGCTATTTGATTTGAAAATAATATCATATTTGTTATTTGAATTTTTAGACTGGATCATCATATATTAGATACTATGAACATCCCAACCTTTTATCTTATATGTTTATATAGAAAAAAAATATAAATTAAACTAGTATAAATCATTAATGTATTTCTTTGATATCTTCTTAGTCGAGAATAAGTAAACTTTGGAGCTAGTAATGTTGGCATAAAATAAATAAATCAATTAGGTGCCACATGGATAGTTAACCTAAAATAGGTCAAACTAATAAATGATGATAAATTATTTAGCACGTACAAATTAAAAGAAATATTTTAATTTGTTAACTACATTTGTATTTGGCTAAATGGGCCAAAACATATAAGATGGGATTAATATTAATTAAATACGAGTTTAACCTAAATTTACAATGTAAAACGAGTCTAGAAAATTAATGTAAGAGGAGCTCGACTCCTAAGTGTGCAATGCAAACCCAATGAGCCCAAATGCACTAGTCAAGGGCTATACTCCTATATAAATAGAGGACTTCCCTCTTCATTTTGACAAGGGTTGTTCAAATGGGTAGCTATGGTTCTAATCAACCCATAATACCTTAACCCATATAATTTATGCAATCTATGGTACAAGCCACGATGAGTTAGAGTAAATAATTAATATTTTTTAACCTAATCCATCATAACATATGGGTTTTAGGAATTGACTACTAATTATCGTGGGTTAATATGTACACAAACTAACATCCCCACCACTTTTTTTTTCTTTCCTTTTCCACCTTTGATTTACCACCATTGCAATCCCACCACTGGTGCTGCCACCTTTCTATTTTTTTATCTTTTATTGATTCACCGCTACCTCCACCCCACCTCCTTCACTTTTTAATATACATACATCACCACCACCATCACAAGTTCACAAAAACACCAAACTAGGTCAACCACACCCTAAATAATCCAATAGTATTCAAGACATGAAGAGTTAAGCTGAGATAAGTTGGGATGCATCTAGTTTTGATTGACATGCTTGATAGATTTGCAAATTTGTGATCCCAAGTGATTGGGTTGAATTAATGTAGGCTCGGGCTGACATAATTCAAGACAAGCTTAGAAAAAGGAAGATAAGGTTTAACTCACCCAAACGATGTTGAATGAAGATAATTTCAAATGGTGCTAGGGCCAAATGATTTATATGCCCTAAATTGAGGGCATTTGAAGTCAGAGCAAGGCAGGGCTAATTGGCTTAAGCTAAGTCAGAGCATATGGGGTTGAATGAAGTTGAGGTAGAGGTGTGCATAATTGGGCAGGGGTGCATGGCTCAAATTGTAATACCCCATTCCCAAAAAACCCTAATTATAACTAGTAATTGTGTGTATTAGTTGAAATAATTATTTTAGGATAATTGATAATAAATATATTGTTAATATGTGTAATATTATTAAGAATTATTAGTTATAAAATTTAGTTAGGTTAAAATATGGATGCATTTTAATTTTAACCGTAGGTTAGGTCGTAACTAATATCCATTTCGTTGAATAAACCTAGCCCGATAATATTAATATCTACTGGATATTTACCCTAATTCTTTACCCAGATATTTCACCCTAACCTATGCTATAATGCCCCTTACCATCACCCTACTCTCCCTTACCTCGACACCTTACCCTACGAACCATCACTCTACGCCATACCTTCCCTCTCCCCCATATGTTTCCTCTCCTGGTTTTCCTATCCTTTTCTTTGCAGGAAACCCCCTACTTATATCACTTCTCTTCCTCTTTTTTTGTGCCAAAAATACTTGAGCATCCTGCAAAATTCCTACCTCACCCGAGATCCCTCTCGTGCACAAAACTCTCCCTCTATTCTCCTCACTATTACTCCTTCCACCACCATTTTTTATTCTTAAACACCAACCCCTATCGGCCTCCTTAACCAGCCACCGACCATCATCTCGAAGTCCCCATACTCAACTAAAGCTACCCATACATCCATGCATAAACACCCTGCAACCTCCTTTTTCTTGCGTTAACTTTCCCTCCTTCCTAACTGTTGACACCTCTCAATGAAACCACCCCACCACTGGCCTTAGTTGTCGTTTCTTCTCCATCTCCTTCAGCTAAACTTGCCATTCTTCCCCCTTCCATTCAGCCATAACCCTCATATCTCAACACTCCAACCTTCAACCATTTTACCCAAAGCTCCCCCATTTCTCGCACCCTTTATCACTAAAACTACTCTCTCTCCTTTAACCCATTGTGCTACACTTCTCCTTCTCCCTTTTTTTCTAATCTTTGCTGTTGTTCTCCCCTCCCTACCATCGTCCATTCTCACTATTCTTGGTCCTCTAGCACCAACCATTCTCATAGTTGCCACCCTCCATTATTCTTAGCCATAACTTCTCCTTGGTGCTAAGTTTTTCCTTTGGTCTTCCTCTTGTTTGACTGATTATTAGCCATTAATTATTTTAGAAAAATTTGGATTATTGTTGTGTAACATCATATGCTAATATATGTATGTGTTTTGATGTTAAATTCCTATGTAGTCCTTAAGAGCTTTGGAAAAAGACCTCTTTTGTGTAAGCTTGGGTTAGGTAAATCCAATCACTCATATAATAGTAGAAATTATGTGCGAGCATGCTATAAACTTTTAGACCTAGAATCATGCTAGGGTTTTATACTTTTTGGTTATTTTAGCATGCATGATAAAATGATTATATGCTGAAGGGATGATATGATGATTATTGATAATTGAGTTGTATGCATGATAACATGCTAAATGTTTTACGTTCGCATGTCTATGATTTTGTAAGGGTTTCCATCGTTGTTAAGTTATGATTCAAATCCCATGGTAAATGCCTCATGATTTCTCATACATGGAAGTTACAGTTATGATAATTCAGATGCATATGCACATTATTAGAGTTATTTTATGATAAATTCTATTTACATGGCCTAGGATTAGAGATATTCTCCTATAGGACTTGTGATGATAAATTACCTAGTTAAATGATGTTTTATGCTTTAAATATGTTCGTAAATGCTACATGGAATATATGGTATGTGAGAGTTGCATGATTAGGGTTTAGTGGGCGCAACCTTCTAAACTAAATGCATAAAAATTAAAAAATATAGTTAATCACCAAAGTGCAAAGATAATCTATGTGCTAAAATAATGTGGAATATTACCTTTTTTTATTATTTATAACAAATCTCTCATAATGATAATGTTTAGTATGACAAATGAATAAAATGGTGAAACTAGGGTTTGAAGGGCATTTTGGTAATTTTGACGTAATGTATCTTTTACAAATAATTGAATGCTAGATTGGCCTTAGACTTTTGATGCATTGACCTTAGCTTGGACTTGTCTTGACATAGACCTATGATCTTAGGGTTTATCTAAATAATTGGAAATAAAAGAAAAAATGGTCAAGTATGAAAAATGGAAAATTATGTATCATACGTGACTTATGTGATCACCTCATAAAGTATTAATAGTTAAAGTAAAATAAATTGCGTTAGGAATGGTTGCTGTCTAGGGATCTCTACTTTATAGGTGAGGTGTTAGCTCTTGTTATTTTGGTTTGCTGGTGTGTTGTTGTGCCTTAATTTAAGGCCTTACTCTACTCGCTAGGTGAGCTACGAGTCATATAAGGGGTAGTGATACTTAAGGACTAGGTAATCGAGGTTGGGAGGATACTATGTTACTTTTGGGAACCGGTAATACCAAGTGTACTATCATGTCCTTGGATTTGAGGTAAGGGTATTGTGTTGCTTGTGAGCGCCAATATGACCAAGTGTATCATTATTTTCCTAGATTGATTTGTATCCCTCTTGATCCCTCCCAATTAATGACGTAAAAATAGAGTTGTTTGTTGTGTAATAAAATGGATTATTGGTTCGGTAGTTACCTCAGTACCTTACATTGGTATTTTGATAGATTGTTGGTTTAGAAGTTGCCTCAATGCGCTATCTTATTATTGTGATGTATTGTTGGCTAGGTATTTGCCTCAGTGTCCTACCTTGGTTTATGTTGTAAATGTTGGTTTGGTTTTGGATTGTTGTTTCGGTAGTTACCTTAGTGTCCTACCACTATAAATGGAATGTATTTAACTAAGTGAATATGACTTTGCATTTTGAAATGATGAGATGTGGATTGGTATGTTTTACAGTTGAGTTGATAATTAGATATTGATATATGTTTCTCCAGGAAAATTGTTTGTATGGTCCATGCCTTGTTCTTATGTATGCTTTTTGGTTTTTGGGTGATTATGTAAAATGTAGGTTTGCTACCTCTTATGAGGTATTATAATTTATTCAGTATGAAGAAGTTGTACTTATACTATTTTTATAGATGGCTATGTAAGGGACATGGAGTGGCATGACTCTTATAAGAGAAGGCAGGACAAGTAGACTCCTTGGGAAGATGTTCCATTTTCAGAATGGTCCTTTGGGTCTAAGAGTTAAGGCAAACTGGAGTTGTACCTTTGGATGCTGGTTTTTGTTACAAATGATGTTCCTTTGGACTCTTATGTCCTTTGCTGTACTTTTGTTATACTATTGTGCTATGACATTTATTCGTAACTCTATTATGTATTATTTTCATCTTCGCCGATTTACTCTAGTTATATTTTGTTTTAGCCTTAGCACTTGGTGTAAGAAAAGCGAGGGGCAGGAATTATATTAAGTGTGGTGGTAGCACCCAGTAATTTAGTAATAAATGCTTCTACAAAAAAAAAAATAGCTAGTAAAATGGGGGTGTTATAAGTTGGCATCAAAGCTTTTGTTTTAAAATTCTCTCTTTAGTTTTTGAAAGGTTTCATCTATAGAGTGTTTTGAAACCCATTTTAGTCTTGTGAGGATTGTGAGATAGGGGTCATCTTTTATTGGTCTTAATACTTGGAGTAATATTCCTGAGGTATTGTTAGTAAACTTTGGAATAGATAGTTGAGTTTAATCTTGGTTGAGAGTTTGAGGAAAATTTATTATTGGGAGATGGTTTGGTTGATGAAATATAAGTTGAGTTGTTGTATCTTGTATTATTCCTTAGAATGTCACTTGGAGCATTAGTACTACCTATTTCACACCTTAGGATGTTTCCTAGTGAGGATATCCGAGTCCACGTGACATGGCTAACTAAAGAGTTGAACCATATGGTGGAGGAAGGCTAGCACATTAGGCCTTATATGTTTTGATCTAACCACTTGTTAAGGACCCTTTCTTCAGTGTGACTGTGGATTTCGCCAAGAGAAGTGTATAGGGATTTGTTTGTGATGAGCGTTCCACATCTTAGGTTTATGGAAGGTGAACGTTTCCTACTACATTACGATCAACTAGTGAGAGATTTGATCATGATCGATGACGTATGGAGAGATATGATGGGAATACCATCGAGTACTGTGCCGAATTGTCTGAGTGAGACAAATAAAGTGGATGGTCCTCCTTGTGATTTGGAGAGAGAGAGCAAATGATACCACATGAGGAGTGATTCTAGAGGGTGATTCGTGATAGTTAGGCATTTGATGCTGCTATGGAGTTGAGACTTCAGGGTTTCAATAATGATAATTGATTTGAGATGGGTTTTTAGGTTTTTTAGGCATTCCCTACTTAAGGTTGACGTTAGGTGAATGCTTAGTAGGGTAGTGATCTATCCTTATAGTACGCGTCACCCTAGTGGATTTCAGTTTCCTTTGACTATGATGTTCTAATTGTTATTGTTGGAATTATTGTAAGCATGAATATTGTTTGACCATTTGGTATGAATGTCAACACTCCTTTTAATGCATGTATATGATTTTGTGCAACCATTGTAAAATGTTAATGTTATTGTCAGCATTTGAATGATATGGAGTGCTTAGCCTTTCTATAGGTGGCCATTATTTGTGCTCGTTAGTGTAATACCCCAAATTGATGGAAGTGTTATAAGGATTGATATGGATACTTATATCAACACATTATACCATCCTTTTAGTAATTCCTTCTTAAGAACTCCACGGTTATGTGTGCTAGGCGTAGAATAATTTTTAGGATGGGTGATCCTTTGAGAAGTTTTATAAATTTTCTAATTTTTTTTTTTCAAAAAATACATGAATAGGGAAAAACGTGCTGAAAGGAATAGTGTTGATCTATAGGGCCAGTCGATATTGAGACAGTTAGTGGTTTAGGCACAATGAGGACATTATGTTCTTTAGGTAAGGGTGAATGTAACATCCCAAATTGAGGGGAGTGTTATAAGGATTTATATGGGTACTTATATCAACACGGTAAGTCGCCTATTGGAATGATGCTCAGGATAAACTGTATTGAGACAGTTACTATTTGAGACACAATGAGTATGTTGCATTCTTTAGGTGAGGGTGAATGTAATACCCCCAAATTGAGGGGAGCGTTATAAGGATTGATATGGGTATTTATATCAACATGGGTATACTATCTTTTTGGTGGTTTTGTCCAATTTTTTAGGATGGGTGACCCTCTTGGGAAGTTTTAAATTTTTTTTAAAATTTCTCAAGAAACACGTGAGTGGGAAAAAGCGTGCCGAAAGGACTCGTGTTGATCTATAGGATCTGCCGATCAATAAAAAAGCATTTGAGGATAGCCCCTCCGTGGTCATATCAACTTAGAGTGTTACAATTAGGGCATGATGAGGTTGGTTTAGGGTGAATTGGAGTTAGAGTAGGTTGAGGCTAGTTATCTAAAATAAGTCAGGGATAAGTTGGTTGGAGTGGGTAGGCCCAAATAGGGGAAGGGCATCTCAATCCTAAGCTAAGGTTGATTAGGTGGGCCCTAGTGAGGTCAGTTTGGTTTAGGCAAACCTAGGTGGGGTCGGGATGGGTTAGGATGGGTAAGCTAGTGTTAGGTTAGATATAGGTGAGACGAGAGGAGTTGGGCTAGGCAAGGTAGGATTTGAGGCATCAAGATAGGGTGGGCTCGATCATGGTGGAAAAGCCCAAGAGGAGTCGGGTGGGCTAAGCGGGCCAATGAACAGTTGAGGTAGGGCATCCATGCTTGTGTGAAGTTGGGTCATATCAAATGGACCTCGTTGGTATTGGGAGTGGGATAAGCTTGTGTTGGGTTGATACTAGGTGAGATACAAGGATTCGGGTTGGGTCTAGATGGAGTTGGGTCATGTCAGGCAGTAGGAATTGAGAAACCACATGCCAGCGTTGGGTTTCATTTGGGTGAGACAAGTGGAGTCGAGTTGGGTGGCGTGGACATTAAGGAGTTGAGATCGGGAAGGCTCAGTTAGGGTGAGGGGGCTCTAGTGGAATCAGGTAGGGGCATGTAGGTTTGTGTGAAGTTCAGTTGAAGAAGTATGAGCCTCGAATTAGGTCGGGGTAAGATAGGTAGGATTTGCTTGAGTTCCTGTTGAGACAAGGTTTTAGTGGTAGTGATTTTGGTAGAGTGGAGGTAAATAGTGATCAATTCATGATAAACCATAGAAACCCATGGGTAGCCCATTTTAACCCACCTTAGCATTTAACCCATCATGAGTGAACCCCATGCGAACTCTTACAAAATGCTAACATGCCCCATTTAACCCATAAGCTTATTTTCATGGGTGGGGTTATATAAGTTATGGTTTACCCAACCCATTTTAAACACCTAGTTTTGGCATATGTTGAAGTTTGGTGATTAAGAGCTCTTAGAGAGAATACTCCTAAGCACTCTGAAGCCAAATATTGGGAATTAGAGAATTGATGATCGAGGAGTTCAATATTGAAGCATTTAAGATCATAGAAGTTGAATATGCTAACATGTTGTCCATCGTCGAGTGTGTTCAAACATAGTTAGAGAAATAAGAATAATTGGCGGTTGAAATAGGGGTGTAATCTATACAACATTTTGAAATTCATCTTATAAAGCTATAACAACGGAGCTGAAACTTTGGCACCAAACTATAAATCTTGGTTTTTGGTAATACACCGCAGTATAAAGTTACATATACATGGAAATTATATACTAGTATCTCCATGTATACTCTTACATGAAGCAATTTTGACATTGTAGTGCAAGTGAATAGATGGCGATTATACCATATGGCAATCATGCATTGTAAATATATATTATGGTTTTTTGGTATAAACGTTATTTTCTCCCCTATTTTTTAAATTAAAGTGTAAAATCTATATATAACACCCTAAAATTAACTATTTAATATTTTATTTTTAGCAGAAGCGTAAAACCAAGATAGTCGGATGTTACCTTTGTAATTGACATAAATATAACTTACCATACCATCCTTACATCAATCACAAGGTAAAATAACTATTATATAAAATATGATAAATAGAAAAAAATATAAACTACATAAACTTAAATGTGAGTTTGTAGATTTACATCAAGTACAATATCTAAAAATACATAAAAGGGATCCTATTGAACTAAGAGTCTAAAAATGTATCCGGTTAAAAGCTAATCTCTAGATAACATGATTCTACACCTATACCTGATACATAAGATCACTCTTCCACAAATAAGGCATCATATATAGAAAAATCATTTAAAGGGACCTCGTTGACCTATAAAAATGTATTTGGGTCATCTATTCATAGGAATGAGCATTACCAATAAAACGGATGATCAGTACACTACATATTGAGTAAGGTAAAAATATAGTCAAGGAAGGGGAAAAATACATAAATCATAGAGAAGAATGAGCAAGAACAATAATATGAGGTAAGATAATACTACTTTAGAACTCCAACAGTAGGTATAACCTCAATTCAATTCTTTTTTACATTGAGTTCAGGACTGCATTATTCTCAACCGATGGAACTATAAACAATATACAACCATAGAACAAAATGCTCCTGACCACTATTCTTATCCGGTGAAATGGTATCAATAATATAAAACCCTAAGGCAAAACACCTCTATCCACTATTCTCAACTGGTGGAGTGGTATCAATAATATACAACCCTAGGACATAAAGCTCGTGGCCATTATTCTCATTAGGTGGAATAGACAAGTACAACCGGTCATGCCTTACATGGTCTTTCACTTTAAGTGATTAATATCTTATCAATGACTACGATAATTCTAATGATATATTTCAATTTGAGTTCAAATACCCCACTATTCTCAACCGGTGGAATGATATCAATAATATATAACCCCTAAACATAAAGCTCCCAGCCACTATTCTCATCTCGTGGAACATACAGGTACAATATGTCCTAACTCATATGATTTTTCACTTTAAATGATTAATATCTTATTCATGGTTATTTATCTCAATGTCATCGTTTATACACACATATAGATATGCAATACACATAATAGAGTTTATCATAATTATCCAAAACATGTAAAGTACAACCACATAAAGATCAACATATTTCTTAAGGGAAAAAGGTCACAATTTCTCTACGAAACCCTAATTTCACAATATACGCATAACCCTTACCATATTACTAATTTATCCACCAATTTTAGCATACCTTCCTCAAAATTTATCATTATAAAGATATCTAAAAATCAAGGTCTAACTCATGTGTTTTACACATGCAATAACAACCCTATCTCTAGAGTTACTATTCTTTACAAAACCCTAATTTCAAAATTTAGATATAAATTTTCCCATAAGACTTATATGATCATCAAATATAATATAAAGTCATATAATTTCAATATTAACAATACATCTGAAAGTCTAACTCCAACATTTTTCAAATGTGTTAATAATATCACTTCTAGGGTTATTATTCCCAATTTAAGCACTTTTCTATTTTTTATTTTGACTTAGACCATTCATAATTACTATAAATATTTCACATGATATTATTAGCATAATTTAAACCACTAAACACATTAAAACACTGAATTTTTCATGTTAAACAGATATTAACCAAATCACCCTTAAGGATAGCCAAATACCTTTATTTTACAAAAACCCTCTATGTCCAATATCATTATTTTAAAATCTTCAATTTATTATATCATCATACATATTAAATGTACCAATTTTCCACTTACAATACTTAATCAAATCCATATGTAACAACACCATTTTTACTACTTAAAAAGTTTATTTTGCGGAAGCATTAATTATTAAATTAATAGGTGTTACCACCACGCTTGGCATAAATCCAGTTCCCTCACCTTTTTTATTCCAAGTGCTAAGACTTAAAATGAAAAACAACCGAAATAAAATAATGAAAATGAGAGATAATACATAAATATGAGTTATAGATAATATACTATGTACAAAAACAAAAATCAAAATACACCAAGAGACCTAAGCTATACACAATAGTGGTTTACCCTAACTCTTAGACCCAAAAGGTCATTCCTTGAATAGAAACTTTTCCCAAGGGCTAAACTTATCCTTACCTCTATTAAATGCCTCAAACCACTCCATGCCATTCACGTAGTCATCTACAAAATTAGTATAAGTATGACTTCCTCGTATTAAGTAAAGCACAAAACACATGCCATAACAACATATAAGAAGTATGGGATAGTGTATACAACATTAAAGTCTTATGCTTAGTAGACAATTATACTAAATCACTTCACATCATCACGATTTATACATTAGCCATATCAGACTAATCAAATCAATCCCAAACATCAAGGTATAACACTGAGGCAAATACCAAACCCACAATCCAAAACAATTCCAATTACTAAAGGTAGGTATCTGAGGTAACTATCGAACCAACAAATACAAATCAAATCCTTTTTATATTCTTACACAATAGTTACTTCCATTTTTAATTACTCAAGGGGATACAATCAACATAGGGACACTAAGGTACACCCGGTTATATTGGTGCACGAGGGTAACATAATACCCTTACCTTAGAACCCAAGGACATAGTGGTACACCTAGTCATACTGACGCATAAAGACAACACAATATCTTCCAACCTCATTCACCTATTCCTTATGTATCACTACCTATAGAGTAGAATAGGGCCTTACTAAGCCATAACAACACACCAACGAATCAAAATTAATGAGGGCTACACCTCATCTTTAGGGTAGCTCATCCTAGAGAGTAACTATTCTAACTTGAGTTCTTTCACTTTAAGTATTAATATTTTATGAGATGATCACATATATCATATATTGCACAACAGTTCCTATTTCCATACTTAACCATTTTTTTATTTTTTCTAATTACTAAGGTAAACCTTAAGGTTATTGGTCTAGGTCAAGCCAAGTTAATACTAAGTTCAACCTATCAAAAGTCTAAGGCCATCCTACTATCTAATTATTCACAAAAGATGCATTAGGTAAAAAATTACCAAAATGCCATCAAAACTCTAATTTTGTTATTTAATTCAGTTTCATACCAAACATTATTATTATGATAAATTTATCACAAAAGAGATAAAAGACAATAATTGACATTATTTTAGCATGTAGATAATCTTTACGATTAAGTCATAGCCTGTATTTTTCACTTTTCACTCATTTAGTAAGTTGCACCCACAAATCCTAATCACGCATTTCTAATGCGTCTTAAAGTCTATATAGCGTGTACATACATTTTATAGCATGCCACAACATTTAATAGGGCAATTGACATCATGTTGGCTGTAAAGAATTCTAACACTAGAACATGCGAATCATAATTATCGTACTTTAACTTTAATCGTGCATGCATTTTCTATGCTATTTATTACAACCCTAGCTACCATGCAATAATGATCATGAGATATTTATCATGGTATTTATGTTATAATGCTACAAGGTTACAAACCCTACACATGTATACGTAAATCATTTAACATCTTACTTATGCATATAGCTTAGCTTAGCTTACCAACAATTGTACGTACCGTTTATTTATCATGTTATCATTTTATCTTGCATGTCATAATACTTGAAAGATATAAAACCCTAGTATAATTCCATAACTAAACAATTCTAACATGGCGACACAATTTCTACCATATCATGAGTAATTAGATTTACCTAAATCCAAGCTTACACAAAATATATAAAAACTGTATTCTCCAAGATCCTCAAGGATTATCTAAGAAATTAACGCCCAATAATACATATATTAGCATATAACAAACACAACAACAACTAAATATTAATCAAAACTACTTGGAAAAAGGTTAGCAACTAACCGGCCAAATAATGCTCAAATTCACCATAAAAGCTTATTATAATAAAGCCTAACTATTCTTTCCTAACTTTGTGAATCTTGGTTTGATCATACTCACTCCTCTCATTAGTAAGATAAACCTACAAAAAAAAGCACCATATTACTATTATATAGATCCATCTAACTAATCATGATTAATATAAGCTAAATAAAGTAAACACATACTTCTCCTTATCTCATCTAAGTTTTTTTTTACATAAAAATATGTATAAAATTATCTTATCAGTTTCATATTGAATACTTAAAATTAAATGAACTTGATCCTTAAATGACATAGCTAGGGACCATATACGAAGCTCTTTAATTCTGGAATCTCAGTACCTAATTGTACCGGCTGCAAGCGGTCTTGTGATTTGTGCTGACTTTTGCGAAGATGAGAGCTAATTAAGATCAAAGCTTTTTTGTTTAGTCATGATCATGGATTACGCACTTCACCACTGGTTGAATAAAATGAGATGATTTCTGAATGATGAAGCTTTGACTCCTCAATCAATGTCACAACCATCGACACTAGTCCTTTGGAAGAAAATACTACATATGCGTCGGCTGGCTTTCGTTACTTTTTTAGTGTCGCAATTGCATGGGCCTAAAGGCTCAATTGTATCCATGCGTTGGTGCCGTTGACCTTCCTAGGGATGGCAGCTTTATATCCAAACTTATTTTTGCCGTTCCTTCCATTTATTGATTCCGCCATTTCCCCAACGGTCCCTACGCGTACTTTGACTACTAATTAAATCCATATGCTCTGGCCTCTTTAATATCACGAACCCACTGCCTTCTACTGGCTAGTTGGCTCAATATTTGATACATGCAGTAGTATATAAATCACGAGTTTTAGTGGCCATCAAACACAAACAAAAACCTACTAGCAAGCACAAGCTAGATCAGGAAATCTATGGGCCTTATATCCACAAAATGGTCAATTTTGATCATTCTATTGCTCAATATTTCACTTCATCTAAGTGAAGCTGCACTTGGTGATGACACCGATGGTTTCAAATACGGTCGTAGGCATGGATGCTATGGACGCTTTGGATGCCGAGGACCTTATGGACATGGTAGTGGAACTTATGGCCATGGACCATATGGTCGTCGCGGTGGTGGACTTGGAGGTGGAGGAGGATTTGGTGGCGGTGGTGGTGGAGGAGGAGGCTTAGGTGGGGGTGTTGGTGGTGGCGGCGGCGTTGGATCAGAAGGAGGTGTAGGTGGCAGTACAGGTGGACTTGGAGGAGGGGCTGGTAGTGGAGGTCTAGGTGGAGATGTCGGCCATGGTGGTGGTATTGGAGGAGGAGGTGGTGCTGGTGGGGGTGGAGGCAGTAGTATTGGGGGCGGATCTGGTCATGGTGGAGGGTTTGGAGCAGGAGGAGGCATTGGCAGTGGTGCTGGTGTTGGTGGGGGCGGAGGTGGTGGTGTTGGAGGAGGTTCGGGACATGGTGGCGGCTTTGGAGCTGGTGGAGGCATAGGTGGTGGAGCTGGATCTACGGGGGGAGGCATAGGTGGGGGAGGTGGTGCGGGTGCAGGTGGAGGTGGTGGTATTGATGGAGGTTCAGGACATGGAGGGGGCTTTGGTGCCGGTGGAGGCGTAGGTGGTGGAGCTGGAGGATCTACGGTGGAGGCATAGGTGGGGGTGGGGGTGCTGGTGGGGGCGGAGGTGGAGGTTCAGGACATGGTGGTGGCTTTGGAGCTGGTGGAGGCATAGGTGGTGGAGCTGGAGGATCGACGAGTGGAGGCTTAGGTGGGGGAGGTGGTGCTGGAGGAGGTGGCGGTATTGGTGGAGGTTCAGGACATGGCGGGGGTTTTGGCGCTGGTGGAGGCATAGGTGATGGAGCTGGAGGATCTACGGGTGGAGGGATAGGTGGGGGAGGGGGTGCGGGTGGAGGTGGTGGTGTAGGTGGAGGTTTAGGACATGGTGGTGGCTTTGGGGCTGGTGGCGGAGTCGGAGGAGCTCATGGGATTGGAGGAGGAGGTGGCGGCGGTAGTGGAGGTGGAGGTGGAGGTGGAGTGGGAGGTGGATTTGGTCATGGTGGTGGTTTCGGTGCCGGTGGTGGTGGTGGTGTTGGAGGTGGTATTGGTAAGGGCTTAGAGGGTGGTCATGGTGGAGGTTTAGGAATTGGGGTTGGAATTGGAGTCGGGATTGGGGTTGGAGCTGGTGCCGGTGTAGGTCAAGGAACGGGCTCTGGGAGTGGAGTTGGAGGTGGTGGAGGTCTCTAGCTAGAGAAAGCAAGCATATCGTTGGGGTATTTAATGCATGTTTGAGAGTAATGTGTGTTATTATGCTGTCACTTAACTTGGAGTTTTTTTATTCAATTTTATGTTGAGGTTGAAACCTACGGCTAACGGCCTCACCCCGTTCAGTTTTTTTATATCAATCTACAAGCCGTAGCAAATAATTAAAATCACATAATTTTGTCATATAATATGAAATATATATACACCACTAGCTAGTATTTTGTATGCTCTGCATTGGATCTACTTAAACCTCAATACATACCCACCTCCTCAGAAACTTTGATCTGTATCAATTATTATCATGATACAACTTGCAACAATACATTGCATGCAGACCATGCAAAATGGAAAAGAACAACAATTACAAAACGTGATCATTGATCACATAGCATGCAGTTTTGTGAATTGAAACCATTAGTATTTCTGTGTGTATATATATATATATATATTATCCTTACCCAGTGCGTGGTTCGATCGATAGCTAGCTAGTGACGACCACTACTGTGCATGTGTGTATATGATCATTGATCACATAGCATGCAGTTTTGTGAAATTAACGCTATCTACTACTCATGGTCCCAACTTGCGTCACCCCAAGCCCCCTCCACTACCTGCCATTTTCCCTAGTTACGACAGGCCACAAGCTACCTAGCTACCTGCAACTTCATTCAATTACAAGCCTGCGCTGCAGTGCGTGTCAACCAGCTGGCTGCAGGGTAAACGAGTGTACATCTAATTGGTAAATAGGCGCGCCAATGAAATTCTTGACCTCTCTGTTTGATATTTTCATGCGTCCAGTTGATGAGTATTTATTATTTGAATCCGGCGCGCCATAAGCGTACAATATTTACTATAATTATAGTATATTTTTTACTATATTTTAGCGTACTTTTAGTATATCTGTGTATTTTTAGTACATTTCTATGTATATTTAATATATTTTCATATATGTACATCAAAATATTTTAAAAAATACAGTATAATTCTACTTAAAAGAACAGGTCTCTCAAAGGGGAAGATTATTAGCTACCCCCGTTGTACTTGTACCCAGCATAGTACAACCACAGCGGTATCCTTATAGTATATATTTCAGTTGTTGCACAATAGTCATTACAACGAATGTACCTAATAATTAATATCCCCATATATGAAGTAATTTAATTAATTCGTATCATTATGAACTTATTTGAAATTAAATTCATTACAAATATTCATTTTTATCTCTAAATTAAAATGTTATAACTTTTTTTCTCTGATAAGTAAGAACATTTCATTACATTCTGAAAAGAGCAATTACATCCTATCGTACGATAAGCAAACACTATCTATCTATAGTACTCCTAGTCAACTCTCATATTCGTGTTTTTAATTAGGATGGGGCATACTCTCTACCTACTATCAAAACAATGGAAAACAAAATACGTCGCTCTTCTGCCTGACATACTTGAAAATTTTGCAGCCAAATAACGCGACAAGGACATATTTCTTGCGTCTCGGTTGTCTTGACCTAGGACCCAAGGCACGAGTCTCCCTAACCCAAGCCAAGACTACATCCTGACGTCCCACTGCAACTCCGATCCACTTCCAAGGCCCTAAAGAGAAAGGGCACTCCATAAATAAGTAGGTTGTCGTCTCTAGAGTAAAAGATCCCCACAGCGCCCACCATTTCCTTGGCTTCTTCAACCTCAACACCTCATTGTCAGCTCGCATGGGATTTCCTCTCCCCATCATCCATCTTTTATTATCGACCCCCTATAAATAGAACATCTCCCTTCTCATTCACTCGAAATTCTCATTTCCAATGCCTAATAACACTCTTTCTCTCTATAATATCCCGAATCTCTAAAACTCTTATTCTTTCAGAATCTTTATAATATCACAATAAAGTTATTATTTTTACAAATTATGTTACATCTTTTAAAGATTTAGAAACCCTAATCATGCTTCAAAAATGTTTTGTTCTCTTTACCTTGACATCTCTTGTGGTTTTGAGTCTTGTGAGACTTTTGAATAATTTTTGATTATCCAACTCTTTATGAATCATTATAATCATTATGAATCATTTATTTAGATTAAAAAATTTTTCGATGGTGTCATTTGTTCTTGGCACATAAATATCTTAAGGAGTAATCCTTATAGATACTTATATATTATTTCCTATTACCTTATAAACACATGTAAGTTCTACCTAATTGATCCCTCCCTCATCTTCTTCTCCTCATGACACAAAACTACTTGTTCTTTTTAGTGTCCTCTTGATCTCATGGATGCCCCTACACCACGCCACCTTGCCAGATTTGGATGCTTGCAAAAATTCTATAAAATCGCCACAAATCATCACCCAAACAATCACTTCTTCCACGTGTGTTCCTTTCCCCATTTTTCTTCTTCTTTATTTGAAGGTACAACCTCCTTCTCCACTCCACCCCTTGCACATCATTTTCTCGCATTCATCCATTAGTTGCAACATCACAAGTAGCACAAGAGACCCTCATGACATTAATGAACTTCACCATGGTATACTCAACACCTAAGCTAACTTCCTTCCTTCTTAGCTAAGGCTTACAATGTGTGCTCCTTGACTACTTCTCCTGCACAAGACATGGACACTTAGCTCTCATTCCCCCTCTTATTCATGCACCACACACATCCTCCATTGAAGCTTCCAACAACCAGCAATACTTAACTTTAGTTAATGTAGCTATAATGCTCTCTAAGGAGTCTCTATGGGGGTGTTACATTCTCTCTCAACAATTTCCCCTTCCTCAAAGTCCCTTTATCAAAAATCATGCTACAATAACATATGACATTTGTGGGGACCCGTACAAAAAGTCACGTGCTCTCAACCCATGCACACTTCAGCATGAACGTCTTGATCCACCCCTCAATTCGGGTTTCTCCTCGATCACACCTTATTGGGTTGGATAAAAAATCCCTATTCTAACCATCGGGTCGGTCAGACCACCTTAGTGTGTTGGTTATAGCCCTTCAGGTAAGTCATGACCACAGTATCGTATCACAAGCCTCACAACAATTTCTTTGGATCGGCTATGAAAAACCATGCAGTTCGTGCCAAACCATATCGACCATATCCCATTAGGTTGGTCAGAGCCATCTTGTTGTGCTAGACATACCTTGTTGGATTGGTCATGACCACCTTGCATTAGCTATACACTATCGCTTCATCTCACTCTCTTGAGTTGGAAAAAATAACCACCTTGACTTGAAAAATATTCTCTTCCTCAACATGAAAAATAATATAGTACCCTCCTTGGATAAAAAAGAAACAAAAATGAAAAAAAAGAAGAGATCTTTGTGTGTCAGAATCAAACAATATAAGAATTGTGCCTCGACTTTGGTCAAGGCCAAGTCATCTCCTTACACGAACAACTATATCTGAGAGTAATCTCCTATGATATCAATTTGGTTTCTCTTTTCAATTGATCATGTTGATTAGCAATTTTGACTTCTTTTGTCTTAGTAGAATATAATTTAGCTTTTGATTTACCTCTAAGTCTCAATAGCTTACCAAACATTGATTATATCACCGAACACCTTCAACTCAGACTGGGTTCTAACATTATCGTCCAAGACATGTTTAAAAACCATTGATTTATTTTCTTTGCCTTTAATTTTGACCTTAGCTTGGGCTCTTGCTTCTGTTCCCCATCCTCTCATGAATAGCCTTGGCACTTGGTATTCTAGTTGGCGCATTTTGAGCTTTGAATCGATCATATAGGTTGGCAAGTTAAAGGTTATACGTTGCATTTACTTTTGGATAACAAGGTTGTTTTCTATAATCTATATTTCTAGAAATTTAAAAAATATGTTCATAACTTTTATTTTCTATTTTTTATATTTAGAAAATTAAAAAATTAGGTTTTCCAACTTTGTAAAGAAAATTACAAATAAATAAATTATGTTTTTTTATAGTTTTTCATATAAATTTAAGTCATTATTTTCTACATAATTTTCAATTAAAAATCATTGTCATCATCACTACTATTAGTAGTTACTATTAGTAGTAATGTGTTGTCGTTGTTGTTATCAATTATGATAATCATATTTTATTTATTTTATTGATATTTATTAATATTGATATTAACAAAAATAAACCTAATGAAAATATGATTACTATTGATAATATTGTTAACAATAATATGATTACTATTGTTAATGTTGTTTAAAATAATACTTAAAAGCTACTTTTATTGTTAGTATTAACATTACTATTGAAAATATTAGTATTATTAATATTCATTATTGTTATTATTTTATTAGTAATAATACTAGTATTATAATGGACAATGCTATTGTTATAAATAGAAATAATACTAGTGGTAAAGCTAATTATAATTTTAATGCTGTCATTTATTTTATCAATAATAATAATAATCTTATTAAAATTGCTGGTAGTTATAGCATTATTATAATTGTTTTAATATTGATGTTATATTTGTATAATAATAATAATAATAGTATTATTAATATTAATGAAAAATAAAAGATTTTTCATATTATTAAAAAATATTATTTAAAATAATAATAAATATTAATATTGATTAAAGTTTTAAATAAAAATAGAATTATGATTATTGTAATACTCAAACTGTAATTGTTAAACAATTAATAACATTTAAAAGCAGTAATGATATTTAAAAAAAACAATGATATTTTAAATATTATTAGTATACTTTCAAATATTATTATTTTATATAATTATAATAAATAATCATATTATTATTATTATTATCTTTAATAATAATACTATAATAATAGCACGATCATTAGTGTTTATATATGATCATTGAGCAAGTAGCATGCAGTTTTATGGTATTAATTAATGCAATTTATTCATTGTCTCAACTTGCTTCACCTCCTTGATTTGATGGGATAAATAATGTTTTTCTTTCAATGCTTGCTCCCAGCCTCCCAAGTCCCAACCATGTCCCTGGCTCTTCCATTTGCCCTAGCCCCGACAGGCCACAAGGCAGCAATCTGCAACTTCATTCAATTAGAACTCTCAAGTGCGCTTTTAAGTTCCACAACCACAACTACAAAAGTCAATCACCCTCCAGCTAGCTGGGTAATCGAGCATGCATCTAATGCTAAATTGGCGCGCCACCAATGAAAGTCGTGAGCGCTCAGTTTGATAGTTTCATACGTCTGGCTGAGATCGATGAGGGTGACGTAACACTATTTAAACCTTAAATCAAATTTAATTAAACCGTAATTATATATTTTGATTTGATTTGGTTTATAATATTTTAAAATAGTATGGTAATGGTTTGAAAAGAATAAATTATGATTTATAAACGGCAGATTATTTATGTATATATATGTATATTGGTAATATAACTATTAAGTTAGTATTATTCAGTATATTTCTGACAAATAACTATTTTGCAAGCATGGTAGTAGAAAGTGAATACACAATAAGCAATTACACAAGGCCCTAAATTTTGGGAGGTCCATATTCAATATTATTTTTCATAAAAAAAATAATAGTAGAAGAAAATAATGTGTTAGGAAAAAACTATGATCAGATGTTATATTATTTTTTTCTAATATATGTCATTTTCTATTCTTAAGCAAGTATGATTGATTTATGTAATATATTATATATTTTAATATTTATGTTTATATATACATTTTTAGGGGTCCATTTGTTTTAGAGCAAGACCCCCGAAATGCATTTGACAACTCTGGTTGTTAATATATGTATTGATCATGAATCACTTATTATAACAAATTTTTTTACCTTCATTATATATATAAAAACGTAATTTGTCCATTACTTGAATTATATTTCTATTCTCTCTCTCTCTCTCTCTCTCTCTCTCTCTCTCTCTCTCTTACAATTGCTAATATAGCTTATATATACACACACACACATACACACATAAATTGATAATATATTAGATATTACTATAAAAAATGACATTTTAAATTAGAAGTTAATATTAGTTGTTCACTAATTCTGATTTTCATAAGAATACTACAGTGATCTTAAGTTGATCAATTAATTTTTAATATTTAACACAAAAATTATAAATCAAATCAAATCAAACCACAAACTACTAATATGATTTGAATAATTTGATAAATGGTTTTATCTGGTTTGAGATTTTTACAAATCATAAAAATATGATTTGGTTTGGTCTAAGGCCAAAACCAAACCAAACCAAATCACGTTCACCCCTAAAGATTGATAATCATCTTAATGTCAATTCTCATTGAACAACAACATACTCTTAGTATTATAGAGAAATTTTATTGATCCAACATTTTTTGTTCCAAAAATATTTTCATTTATTGTTTGCATGAATCATATTTTTAAAATGCACCAAATTGTGTATTGCATACCTTTAAAAAATGTCATTTTTTCATTCTCTCATATAAGTGGTTTCCGATATGGTGTAACCATGCAACATTGGTTTCTCTATTCTAGTGTAGGTATTTATAATATGATCCAAACCATAAACTAAATCAAACAAAAATGGTTAGGTCTTAGTTTTGGTTACAATCTAAAAAATTATTATATGGCCTATAAATAGTAAATGTGTGCGTGGGTGTATAATTAATATTTATAGTATCTTACAACTTTCAAGTGGTAAATTGTAAGTTGTAAATATAATTTTCTTTCTTTTGTTATGTCACACATCAACATTATAGTTTTATTTTTTTCTCCTTTTTCCGTACAAAATTTTTGGAATAAAATCGAGATTCATCACATACTTTGTTTTATAGTTTATACCTAGATTGGTTGTACGTAAATTTATAAAAATTTCTTGTAGAGTTCACTTTTAATTTAAAAAATAATAATAATTTTCATTTATATATGATTTGATTTGATTGAAGACCAAAAATACATCAAGCGTAACGATGTACTACCTTAGAGGCTAGGATCATATATATATATATATATATAGATAGATAGATAGATATATATATATATATATATATATATAGATAGATAGAGTAATTCCTACCATTATGAGTTTATTTTAAATTAAATATGTTAAAAATATTTAATTCTATTTTTTTATATTTATTGGAATGTAATGGAAAAAGTATCCCTCGCTTCTTATTAAACCATTTTTCTTCTTGCTAGATCTTATTAGTTTGTACGAGATCTATGTCTCCTAACCTTTTTTAGATTTTTTTTGACATATAAAGTAAGAGTATTATAAAATAAATAGAATTGAAAATATATTTATATTATTCATATATATTCAAAAAGAGTGGTATGAAAATTTTAGTTTCTCATCCATTTTAATTTTTTCATGTCACAAATTTTTGTGGACTTTTTGACAACATTTTGTCATTAATATCAAATTAGGCTTAAAGAGCTTTACCATCCAATAATGAAAAGGATAACCCATTCTTTGTCATGGGATCTTCCCCCATCTAGAGTGGTTAGAATGATATTGCTGGTGACGCAGGCCCAAATCCAAGTAATATATAAACATTGTTTCATATATTAATTTTGCTACAAGATGTGTGCGCCTCAGTATGAAGGTACATTAGCATAAAGTTTCTAGATTCATAAGTGGGTAGTAAATGCAAGAATAAATCATCATATAGGTGACAACACCATAAAAGTATAATAATATTGAGAGGGGGGAGGAGATTAGAACTTGGGACACTTGGTATCTAAGAGTTGATGTTTACCACTATGTCAAATCTCATTCGGTTAACTTAGAATAAAATTAGTAGACAATTGGTTGTACATTCAGTTACTTGGTTAATCCCATTCCCTAATTAATTAGCCTTGTGAGAACATAGTAAAGAGTTTGTATTATTCATTAATGCACAATCAATGAAAACAAAATTTTCATTTCTTTTTTTTTCTCTCTCTTTTTCTTCTTCCCCGCATTGCAACATCTATGGTTATTTATATTAACTAATCCAATTGGTTTCATATGGTATCAAAGCTCAAAAGGCCTAATCCTTTGTTATTATTTTTTCTAATTCAAACACTTATAAACTCGCCATACCTAAGAATGTCATGCCAATTTCTTCAGCTCAAGTTCAATTTTGAGACTTCAACTGTCATTGATCAGAATGTTGAAGCTCCTCCCTAATGCAACTTTTCTGTCACTCATTTTAATAGGCTTTACTTCTTAAACTGGAGCCATGGAGTATGTATAGAGTCTTGAAGGCTAAAAATAAATTAGGTTTTATCACTAGTGTTTATGATGACCATCAGAGAATGTGCATGAGTATTTTTCTTAGATTCATTATGATTATACGGTATCATGTTGGATTACTATTACTATATAACCAAATACTGCAAAACATTTTTTTTTTGCGCTTCTATTGATAAATTGTTGTGGGATGAAATAATAGTGAGATTTGGCTAATCTAACACACCATTAATTCTTCAAATAAATTGTAATCCCAACCTTCTAAGTTAAGATAATATGTTAATTGTTGAGTATTATGGTAAGAATAAGAAACATTGGGATGAAATTGAAAGTGAATGTCCACTTCCTACCTATAAATGTGGCATTATCAAACATTGTATCTCTTTTGTAAAGTCCTAAATTTTATCATCTTGGTTTCTCTTATAAAACTTCTACTTTCATGAATATGTTCCTTAATATATTAATTTCCATAAATAGCATTTGTTTTACATTCTTCAAAGAAACACTAGTTCTGCCTTCGTAATTACCCTCATTTATATGTGTCCCTCCTTACTACAATCTTGTATTAGCTTTAAGATATTTTTTAATTATGATCATCACTTTTTTAAAGAAACACTAGTTCTTCCTTCGTAATTACCCTCATTTATATGTTCCCTCCTTATTATAATCTTGTATTAGCTTTAAGACATTTTTTTTAATTATTATCATCACTTTATTTAATAAATTCTTTAGGCACTTCTCCTTATTATTATCTCTTTCATTGACATCATTGATATCCTAGTATTATCTTTCTTGGTTGTAATTTTTCCAGAAGTGCTCGCATATATGATTACTTTGCTATTATCCCTTTTGTCATAATTTATCTAATTATTATATTTTCTCCTATATATTTTTTCTTGTTGTTTTCCTTTCTAACTCACTACTTTTTTGGATGTTACCTTCTATGGAGTTGCAATTATGTTTTCTTATTATTACACACACTCCTATTGTGGTTACCTTTTTTGTTATTAATATCCCTTCTTATTATCCTTTTATAGCCTTTCCTTATTGTCATTCTTGATTTATAACTACATATTTTCTCATGCAAATATTCTCTCTTTCCTTGATTCAATTTAATTCCCTTTTCTCCTTCTCATATTTTTAATTACTTCTATAATACACTTATTTTCTTGTCTTAATAATTTTCTCACGGTCAATTTCTTTACTCGGTATTATTTCTTATTATATTCCTATGATGCTACTTCACTCATAATCATTATTCTATGAGAAACTTGACATCGAATATTCATCTCACTTAGAAATTGATCATTAAAAAATATACTTTTATTGTGGTATAGCATTTAGGTACAATGTATTCATTGCATTAAATTTTGGTTATTTTTTGATATAATGTAATGTATTTTTAGTTAACTTGATTTTATGCGAACCTTCCCATGAAATTTGGTATGTAATTCAATCCTTAGTCTTTATTCAATATTATTCGATATGTATGTATGTATGTAGTTGGATTTGTTTACCTTATGTGTTAGACGGACATTTGTTTAAGAAAAAAATACTAATCATTTAAAGTAAAAGATAAGGAAATTAAAGGTAAGATAGCCTTTAGGATGGTACCCTTGGAGGTGAAGAATATGTAAGTAGTAGGTCAACCAGAGGGTTTCCCTAAACCTACTTATTATTCTCTTGTTATTATATTTGGATCACCAGGTTTTATCATTCCTACCCTTCATTTCAATCAATGGATTTTTCCAAGGTTACATTTTTGGCTATGTATTAGAGGCATGCACACTACTAACTTTGTTATCTATATGTTGGCCAACTTTTGTGTTTGTGATTGACTAGAGGGTTTCCCCGAGCCATATTTGGTAGAGTGACTAAAAGATTTCCCCAATTGTACAACCATTCATTTCTCTCCTTATGGTTCCCATAAATTAAATTGTTTGAATAGTGGATTAATTTAAGACTTCTTAAATTAACTTATGAGACTTATATTTTTAAGTGAACATTGAAGGTGAAAGAAAATTAATTTCATATTTTAGTAAGATAATTGATAAACTGTTTAACCATTATCAATCAAATTAGCCTTACTATTTCATATTATTATTATTATTATTATTATTATTATTATTATTATTATTATTATTATTATTATTATTATTACATCTTTTAAGTAATAATTTTTTTATATTATAGTATGCGTGTATTTGAGTTGTAAATCACTCCTCACTGGTGACAATCCTACCTTTTTAGGTGATATTGATAATGTTATGTTTGTTAGGAGATTGAGAGAAAGCGTGCAAGTTCTTCCTTGTTTTGGACATCTTTATTAATAGTAAGTTTAACTTTTCATTTAAGGTTGTATACATTTATGAAGATATTTGGATTTTATTTCATCAAATTTTGTAATAAACGGTGCTTATACTAGTTTTATTTTACTTTATTTTTGCTGTAGATCTTTTGAAAATTGTTTACTTTTAGCTCACAAATCAATATTGCATATATGCTTTTGCTGTAGATATTTTGAGAATCTCTATTGGTAATTAGGTTTAAGAGTTGTGCTTACCCTATAGGGTTTCTACCTTTATTCATTTTCTAAGTCTAGTTTCTTATGAATTTCATTCCTAATCCTTATAGAAGTCCTAACCCATTCTATTCACGATGTTTCTCTTCATGGCGAGTGATTTAGTGGAGGAATGTCAACAACTTTCAATTATTAATAACTAATTAGAGGAGTCAATAGCCAAATGCATTATGATGGACAATAGGACTAAAAATGTGCTTAAAAGGTATAACATCAACTGACACTATACTGACAAATCTTTCAATGTTAGAGCAGTAAAAACAACTATCACAATAGAATGTAGCTAAGTCATGAATTGTTTATTAGGGGTTTTGAACTGAACTTATTTGTCTTTGAGTTTGCTCATCTAGGCAAGGTTTCATGGGTCTTAGAAAATGGCCCATGGCTATTCAAAAACCATTTCTTATAACTAAAAGAATTTAGGGAGGACATGTAAATATCAAAGATGTTGTTCTTCATGGTGAATTATTAGATACGAGTATATAATGTTCGATTCAATAGAAACTCAAGACCATATGGAGAATTTCTATCCAACCAAATTAGTGAATTCCTACTATTCAATGAGGAATTAAACTTGGGTTTGAGTAGAGTGATGAGGATGCGGGTTTAGACTACCTTGAAAAAACCTCTAAAGCATTCACTTTGCTAACCAATGGCGATCAAGATTAAGTTTGGGTTCCTCTCAAACTTCTTCGAATTGTGTGGTTTCATTAGCCATTGTGAGCTTTTCCATAGAATGGTATAAAGAATTAGAGAAAAACAAAAGAAGAGATAAAGAGGTTGTAGAACTGGAAAAATAGAGTATTAGGCCTTGGTAGATGACAAATCAACATTTGTTTATTTCTTAACTTTCCATGAGAGAGGGTAATAACCAAGGAAAATGAACCAACCACTAACAAATCTCTTAGTATGTGGACACCCATCCCAATTTATGTCAGAACAAGCCTGAAGATAGTAGAAAGGATGAATGATAAGTAAATTATCAAAGTTGGATCACTCTTGATGTAGCAAATATTGTGCATGCCTACTTGGAATTGAGGTTCACATGGGCATTACATCAAATGAATCAAGTACCGAGTAGTAAAATCAAAGTGTGGGTGAGTATGAGTGAGGTAATTTATTTTAACAACATGAGTTATGAATAAGGAGGGGTCTAGATAAGTATCACCATTAAGAGGAGTAAGTTTGATGCAAGAATCAAGAGGGGTAGAGAGTGAAGAAGCATGAGTCATATCAAACTTACGTAAGAGATCCAATTATTTTGGTTAAAATCACACTGTGAGGTTTAGGAAGTATATCAATGCTAAGGAAATAATGAAGGTTCCCTAAATATTTTATTTTGAACTAATTTTTAATGAATACTTTGATGGCGGAAATCTCAGTGGCATCATTCCTAATAATGAGTAAGTCATAAACATGGACGGCAATACAATTAAGGTGTGAAGCATTTTTTCTATAGAAAAGGGAGTTATAATCTTGACACATAATAAATTCATGGGAATGCAGAGACTGATTCAGCTTGACAAACCACTATCTTGAGGCATTTTTTAGCCCATATAAATAATTTTTAAGGTGGAAAGAATAGGGACTTGGAAATGAAAGGCATAGAGGAGTTCACATGTATATTTCATTACCCAAATCTCCATGGAGTGAAGCATTGTTTAAATCTAATTATCACATGGACCCACTCTTCTTAACAACAAAATCAATAAGACTTTGAATATTTTTCATTTTAAAAACATGGGATTATGTCTTAGGGTAGTCAATTCCAACTTTTTGAGTGAACTTCTGCACGTTTAAGATGCCCTAAACCTCTCAGTACTACCATCAATTGTGTGGTTCACCTTATAAACCTACTTACAAGTAATAGGCTTACCGCATTTGCATAGTGGAACTAATTCCTAGGTATTTGTGGCATGTAAGGCTGCATAGCTTCCTAGAAATGAGGGTGACTTTTTTCTTTGGCATAAAAAGATGGTTCTTTTACTTGTGAAAGGGATAGGATAGGATTTTGATTAGGAGGAGAAAGGGAAGATAAAAAAAATTTAGAATGTGTAGAAAAAGAATAAGTAATGGTATGTGGACAGGAACTAGGAGGTTGTGCAACACAATATACAAAAAATTTTAAGATGAGAAGGTGATTTAGTAACTCGACTAGAACATCTTAAAGGTAGTGGACAAGAATTATTTTGTGAGAGTGTAGGGAACATGGAAGATGGAGAGTGAGATGGTGGAGACTAATTGGAATGAGGAGAAGACTAATCGGGAGATGCTATAGTTTAGATCGAGTTTGGTGAAAGAGAAGATGGTGGAGGAAAAGATAAATTATGGGAAATATTAGATACATCATCATGTACAGGAACAATGTTATAACTAAGTGTGGAGGTTAGATGAAGTTGATAAGGGAAAATGTGTTCATGGAATATCACCTTCCTAGAGATAAGTATGTCATGTGTATCAAGATTGTAAACCTTATAACCTTTCTACTTGAAGTTAGAATTTGTCTCTATTATGTCATAGAGTAGATGTATAACAGAGGTAAATAAAGGATTTGAGATGTTTGTAAGTAGGAGAATAACCAAAAAGTAAGTGAAATGGTGTTTAGCATGAAAATCTTTACAAGTAAACCAGTTAAGGAGATGGGTTGTCGTAAGTACACAATCCCCCTAAAACTTTATAAGGAAATTTAGATTGAAAATTTAATGCATGAACAATTTCAAGAAGAAGCTTGTGTTTTCTCTTCACAAAACCATGTTTTGTGGAGTAGCAACACTACTATTATGATGGTAAATAACCCCATGATCATAAAAGAGTTGAGTAGTAGATCGTCTTATGCCCAGTTCAAGGGCATTGTCAGAATGGATGGCTTGCACTTTGGTATGAAATTGAGTATTAACCATGTTAAGAAAGTATTTAAGTAGGGATAAAAAATTGCTTTGTGTGATAGGATTTGTATCCATATGGATATGTTATAATAATCCATGACCATGAGGAAACTTTTATGGCCACTATAGGTAGGTTATCTATAGGTCCCCCATACATCTATGTGGACTAATTCAAAGATATAAGGAGTATATATAGTGTTATGGGGAAAAGGAAAATTATGTTGTCTAGCTTGTAGGAAAATATCATAATGAATAGAACCATCTAGTATAGAACATTAAAAAAAAAATTAAAGTGACCAGACCTTATACATTGGTAAGTGTACTAGTATATAATGTCATAATGTAGCCTTTTGATTATTAAAAACTGTTGGAAATATGAAAAAAATTAGAAAGAGGATATGTTTGTTGATATTGTGTGCAAAGAACATCTAAGATATACAAGCCACCTTATAATTTACTAATTCCCAGTGGCCTTTTCATGGAAAGACCCTATAAAAATCAAGTATTATTTGTTAATTTAATGTGGATGAAAAATGAAATTGTTTTCATAATTGGATAGGAAAAATATGGAATAATTAAAACATCATTAAGAGTAAGAGAATAAGATATAATGACAATCCCAAAATGAGTGACATCAGTGGTGTGAGTGTTAGGTAGGATGATGTAAAATGGTTTAATAAGAGCTTTAGTGGAGCAAAAATGATTGGGGTCAAAACACATGTGATATGTGTCCTCGGTATCAATGATCTAAAAATTTATTTTCATTTGGAAATGAAATCAAGAATGATCACCATCATTCCTAAGGTCAGAACATGTAAGCTTACCAAAAAAATTAGTAGTATTCTATGCATCAAGATTTGAAGTCGTGGAATCCATATTATGTTGATTGAGAAGGTTGAGGAGTTGAGTGAATTGTTAAGATGTTAATCTAGAGATAGGATTGATAGAATAATTATTAGATGAATTGATATTATATAAATAATTGTTCTAAACGGTTTCCCCTATTCTTTGATTTGATTTAGTAAATTTGAAGTTGATTGGAAAGCCATGGAGTTTATAACAATTATCGAGAGTATTGCCACTCTTCTTGTAGTAATTATAATGAAGACTTGATTTATTTTTATTATCTTTCTTGTATCCTCCATTGAAACATGCTCTTAGCTTGTTGAAGGAATTGGACGATGTTGATTGATCCAAGAAACACCTATCATTAGACTATACTTGAGAGATTAAAGAAGAGGGATTCATCATAAGGATATTACCTCAGTGATTGTTGTAGATATAATCTAACCCCATAAAGAATTGAACTAGTTTCATAGCTTCATCATTCTTAGTCCTTTTATCATTAGCACTACAAGTACAACCCATAGGTACATTGTGTACTCAACAAAAAACAATATATATCATCCCAATAATTCTTCAATCAATTGAAATAAGAGGTTATGTTGTTTGAACCATAAGTGATGGAGCATAAATTATGTTGAAATCAAAATAGATTAGCACAATTAGTTTGTCTCAATCTCTCCTCAAGTTTAAGCCAAATTTCTCTAGCAGTGGAAGAGAACATGATGGTTTTTGTGATTGGCTTATTGACTGCATTTAGAATCCAAGAAATTACCATATCGTTGCACTTCTTCCAATGTCAGAAAGAAGAATCAATTATGACCTATTTCTTACAAGGGCCATCAATGAAGTATAAAGTGTCCATTGATGATAATATGATATTTAGTGATTGTTTCCAAGTTGTGATTCCATAGCCATACAATTTCTCAGATACAAGCATGGAACCTAGAATATCTAAAGGTTGAATATGATACTAGGGAGATGAATCAAAATTTTTGGAAATTGGGTTAGGAGATGAATCGTAAATGGCATTTGAAGATGTAGTAATTGTTAATTGCGTGTTTTATGTTGTAATTTTGAGGGAAATTGGAAAGTATCAAGCTAATATAGGCTATGATACCATAGGATATTTGTTATAGAATGGTAGAGAAGATTAGAGAAAAACAAATGAATAGAGCAAGTGGTTGTGAAACTAGAAAAATGTAATGTTATTATTACTATTTATTTTATTACAATCTCCTTATGTGCATAATTACTTAATATATTAGATTGGAAAATATCTATAACTAATTGAGACATGTATAACAAACTATGTTTAACTATTGACATTTGTACATTATGTCCGATAACCATATAGAGAGAGATTTTGAGGCTTTTGAAGGTTGTGATAGTGGTTAAGGTAGAAATTTGGTATTGAAAGGAATAGGGAATTCACTAACAGTGGATTGTGGAAGTTTGTATATAGAGACCAATAAAGAAGTGGTCACTAGGGGGCACAATAAAAACAAAAATTGTAGTTTGGTGAAATCTCATCAGGGAAGAAAGGTTCAAATAGATTAGAGGACCAAGCAGAAGCCCTTATTGTGGGATTGTTTACGAAAGTAAAAAAATCACATGAGGCTGAAGTAGAGGATAGAACCAATCATAGGGGTGTAGGTCTAGAAGAAATGTTGGGATTGTGCAAAACACTAAATTGGTAGATATATCGATTTGAGATGCCATAAAAATGGGAAAATATGAAAGAGATGACTTAAAATAGACCATTGGAGGAATAAGATAAAAGGCAAGGTTTACCTTTCAAATAGAACTAAATGATAAAAAAGAAGGGCACCAAATAAGAATTAAAAGACGCTACAAGAATGGGGCAAGCAACCACTCCAGGGGTAAACCTAGGAAATCAAGTAGCAAGAATAGGAAGTGTGATATGGTTAGTGATGGGATGGAGGTTGATGTAGGCCAAAAAAAAAACTAAATATGATTATTCTTTATCCTTGTATTATGTTGAATGAGTGGGGAAGATAGTGTAGCACCTCATTGTGCTGAATAATGGCAATTTTGTGTCTCATTTGTAGAGGACTTAGTAACCCTCTAGCAGTTGTCTAACACTAAGATTTAGCTTGGATATTTAATACTCATTTGTTTTTGTTATGGAAAACCATTTCTCATTATCTCAACTTAATAAAAATGAAAAGTTCATTCTCATTTTGTTGGTTATAATGGAGTATTAGTTGATAGTATAAGGCAATGAGAGGAATGGATCGATGTGGAAATGCCCATATTTATGCACCATAATTATGTTTAGGAGCAATATATTATTAGCATGGGGAAGTGTTGGTTTATAGGATTTATAGGTGGCCATAAAACCACAAATGTCATTTATCTTGAGAGTTTTTTTGGTTATTAGCTCCTTAATCTTGATTGTCATAGCTCATCGGGGGAGATTTTAATAAACTTCTCTACCACTTTAAGAAGAAGGGGTAGCTAGTAGGATGAGAGACAATTGGAGGATTTTAGATTGGTGTTAGATGATTGCAAGATGCATGAATTGGATTATTTAAGGTACAATTTTATATATGATAATGGAAGAAAGTACAAGGAAACTATTCAATGTAGACTCAATTGGACTTTGGAAAATAGCAATTGGTTTGGTTCATTTTCCCATATTGATGTCACACATTTAGAGTGCACGTGGTCTAACCATGAACCACTCTTGATTCATAACCAACTAAGGGAGAAGAGGAGGTGATAGAAGATTTTCAGGAGAAAATCTGGTTAAGTCACAACATATGTGAAGAAGTGCTAAGGAAGGGTTAGCATGATACGGGGCAACAAAGCATGTGTGAGGCAATGAAAAAGATCTCATAATGTGCAAAAACACCAAAGAAATGGGATGTAGAGGTCTTTTGTTATTTTTGAACAAACTGAAATTTTCTTTAGAGCTAGTTGGCCAACTTAATAGTGCAAGGCTTAATGAGAACATGTACTAGAAAGGAAGATATGCCTTGTGAGCTAGATTCCTTAATTAAACAAGAGATGTGGCAGTAGAGAGCTAAGGAGATGGAGGTGCAAGAAAGTGTTGGAAACAAAAAATAATTACACTATAAGGTAAATAAGAGACGTAATAGAAATATCATTAAGAGGATGCTTTAGTTGGGTGCATTTAGTTTAGTACAAAGGTCATGTCTTCCCTAAGTACACATTTTTTTAAATAAATATTCAGGCATATTGTAAGAGCAGACTTGATTGAGTTGGTGTTTGTGAGATCATGACTTGTATTTGTATGTGTAGTATAACATGGATGGATGCATACATGTGTTTGGAGAAGTTTCAATCCAAAAGGAGATCAAGTGAGAAAACACCGGGGGCCCGCATTTGTGAACACAACTCGTATTTTCTTGGTATACTTGATTGTGCATTATTTTGGAAAAAGTTGAGAGTTATAGAAAAAACACTCGGGGGGCATGTTTATGAACACATACCATGTTTTTCCTACTTTCTACCTTTATATCTTTTTTCAGTTATGTACTTCTATAAATAGATGTGTATAGAACCTTATGATGTGTGGTACACCACCAAACTTTATCTAAACCCTCTCCTCTTGTATCCTATTATGTTTTTTGAAAGAATTATGTACTAAGTGATAGTGTGAGGATTGTTTAATTCTCCTTGTAATCACTAGTATTGTATATAGTAAAGATCATCATTGTTTCCCCAATTTTTATTGTGTTTTGATTGATATCTCAATTAAATCTTGTAATTTTTTGATTGCTTGTTCGATCAAGTCTTGAGATTCTTGTTTGGTGAATTCTTTTCCTAAAATGTTATAAGTCCTTGATAATAATGAAATTCCAAGTAGTTTGAATCATACTTATATCATCATAATATTGAAACTCTTCAAGGAAGTGAAGTATATTCTTTTTTTGAGGAAAAAAACTTATACCATGTTGAGTACAAACATTTAATGAAGGTCATAGCTAATATGATGAAGAAAATTATTCCAAAGATAGTTTCATATAACCAAAGTGTCTTTGTTATCAATTGAATGATAATAAACAATGTGTCGTTGTCTTAGTATGAAGCATCAAAAAGAGGTAGAAATGGTAATGGTGCTCAAACTTGACATGAGTAAAGCTTATGACCGAATTGAGTGTGATGTTCCAGAAAAGGTAATGAGGCATATGGGTTTTGTAGAAAGTTGAGTATGTGTGACTTCAGTTTCCTTCTCAATCTTGCTTAATCAGAAACTAGAGCATATCTTTTATCATTAGAGAAGGTTACTACTAGAAGATTCCATGTCAACCTATTTGCTTAGTGTATGTGAAGAAGCACTGTTAGAATTAATTAATCATGTGGTAAATAATGGGGACACTCATAGTATTTAGATCTGTAGAAGATCCTCCATAGTCTCCCACTTCCTCTTTACATATGATGGTATTGTAATACCCAATTTTTTACTACAATAAAATTTATTTTATAATGAAAGAATAATACCAAAATAGTTGGATTTTATCACCATAATTGACATAAGTCTTGCTTACTTAACCATCCTTACGTCAATCACAAGACAAAATAATTAGAATGTAAAACATGTTAACTAGAGAATTAGAGAAACTTCATAACATTAATAAAAGTTGGAGATTATTCTGAGTACAATATCTAAAATAGAGATATAGGGATACCATGGATCTAAGAGTCCAAGAAGGTATCTAGGTAAAACTATCATCCAGATAACATGGATCTAAGAGTCTAAAAAGGTATCCAGGTAAAACTATTATCCAAATAACATGACTCTACACCCAAAAACCCTACTGCAAAAGTCACTCCACTCCACATAAAGCATTATAAGTTGTAAAATCATCCACTAGGTCCTCATCAACCGGCACATATATATCTATTTCATCTGAGCAAGGTGAAAAGGATGGTCAATATGATATGTACTAAGCAAGGTGACAATATTAAAATACCCCAAAACTCTAATTTAGGAAATTATATAAAAATAGGGATTTATTAGGAAAATTAATTAAATAAATTATTTTTATTAAAATAAGGGGGAATAATTAAGGTAAAATCAAGAGTAAAAATAATAAAGAATTTAATTAGGGGAAATTAGGGTATTTTGCTAATTAAAATATAATTTACAAAAATTTACCCAAAATATCCTAATTTAATATATAAAGGGAGTTTAATTATTCTACTAAATTTTATTATTTTGAAATATTTAAAAACACCAAAATATTCTAAATACCCTAATCAACCCATTTTTCTTTTTTCTTTTTACCTTTTTCCCTTTTCCTTTTTCCCTCCCTTTTCCCCTTCTTCTTTACTTTTCCCTCTTTCCTCCTTCTCTTTTTTTTCCTTTCCTTCCCTATTTGGGCATGTGATTAGCTGCCCAACCCCTTCCCCCTCTTCTTTCCCGCGTGGCCCAGTTCCACCTTTTTTCTTGCACCGCTCAACTACCCGGTTCCCCTCCTTTTTCTTTCCATTGTTTGTTTCCCCGACCGACTAGGCCGGTTGGCCTTCTTCTTCCTTCCACTCCTCCCACGCATTGTAGGTCACATCTGAGACCTGCCGCCGCCCTCTTCCTCTGCCCCTGTGCCACCCCTCTCCCTCTCCCTCCCCATCCTTTTCCTCTTTTTTTTCAGCCCCAACTTGCCCTTTACCCCTCTCACGTTTGCCTCTATCCCTTTCCCTTTTCTCCTCCCTAACTCAACAACACCTGCAAATCGTAGGCTTATACCGACAATCCCTGCCATACCTGCCTCCTTATCCTATTTTCCCTTTGTCTTATTCTCCTTCCGATGGCCTATAAATACCCCAAACAAGCCCCAATCAACCTTCTTTTTCCCTACCCAAAAAATCAACCCTCATTGCGCCACCACCGCTTCAGACACCATCCTCGCTGATGTTGCCCAGTGCCGCTACCCGAAACACCTTCCAAACTCTTCCCTGCATCTCCGTCCACCAAACCAAACCACTCACCACCTCTAATTCCCCCTACACGAGCCAATCCAATCGTGTAAAGTAGGCTACCAAACTCTCACCGTCGTGCACCACCATCTTCACCCCAACCACCACCTCTCCTGCCACCCAAAATACTCAGAGAAGTCTCCCCTACCTCCCCCTACCTTCATTTCTCCATGCCTCCCTCTCCTTCGCCTGTCCCCTTCCTCCACCTTTAGCCACCACAGCAACCACTACTTGTGCCACCACTTTTACTGTGCCACCACCACCATTCCAACCCTCTCATCCCAGAGAACCCACCACCACCATAACCACCATCTCATTCTCCCTATTCTAGCCCAGAAAACCACCTCTCCAACCCTACTTCCTCCACCACCGTTGTCACTGCCGTGTGCCGCCGTTGCCACCTAGCTACTGCCACCCTAAGTTGTGCTCTAACCTCCGTAACCTTCAAATATAATTAATGTAATTGTTATTTAATTTGATTAGTGTTATTATCATAATAATAATAATAATAATAATAATAATTATTATTATTATTAATATTATCATCATTATTATTATTACTATTATTAACTTTGGCACTATTATTAGTAATATTATTACTATTATGATTATTCAAACTCTTATTATGATTATTATTATTATTATATTCAAATTATTATTATTATTACTATTATGATTATTCAAACTCTTATTATTATTATTATTATTATTATTCAAACTCTTATTATTATTATTATTATTACTTTTATCACTATTATTACCATTACTACTATCATTATTAGCATTATTGTCACCATTTTAGTATTATTATTATTATTATTATTATTATTATTATTATTATTATTATTATTATTATTATTATTATTATTATTATCATCATCATCATCATCATTATGATTCGGGTTATTATTGTTATTATCACTATTATCACTAATATTATTATTACTGTTAATATTAAAGTTATTATTTTTAGTAACGTAAATATTGTTAATAATACTTTAACATGGACTAATAAAACTACCAAGACCTATTTTGACTAGCAGAAGCATGATTAACTATTTTAAGAATAATACCCTTATGTTTACTTATAAAACTACTACTATTATTATTAACCCTAATACTAGGTTATGATGTGGGTAAAGTAGATTATAATGATAATATTGGTAAGAGGGAATTTAACCATAGTATTTCCCTCTTATAGGTGAACCAAGTCAAAACCCTAAGGAGGCATAAGAGTGTGCTCTAAGCCCGGTGTCGTATTAGGTAAGGATGTAGTTAAGGCCTATCATGTGTGTTATGTGCTTGTATACCATGTTTTATGTTATATTTGTGTACCTTATGTGATTATGATCACTTTCTTGTAGTGCATTGCGGAGTTGAGGTACGTTTGTGTGCCCTCCTTATGGCATGTGTAAAATGTTATGTATGTTGTGCTTGTGGTGTTATGTGATGTGACCCTCTAGGATATGCATGCTATGATGTTTTAATGATATGTCATGGGGTGAAAGAATGAAAAGGGAAAATGGAAATGAATTGACTAAAGGGAAGTGAGAATGACCTAATCATTCCATGAACTATGAGGGGACAAATAAAAGCGGAATATGGACAAAATGAGAGAGTGGAGTGAATCTTGCATAGAGAAATCTAGGGTTTTCATGGGATGGACGGTGTTTGCATGGATATGATCCTTACATGGGAAAAGTTGACTTGAGGTCTAAATAAGGTGAGGGAAGTATTGTTTGAGTGATTGGAGTCCTTAGGTGAAAACTAGTATGTTGGTTGGTATAAGGGTACAGAGGGAGCTTGGTTAGGGTTTGGGAGGAAAAATCTATGTAGAGGAGATTGTGAAAAGGAAAAATAATAGGGAGGAGTGGGATATGGGAGAAGAGTGGTAGGTTGAGTGTGTATGACATGTGGAAGGGGGATGGTAGGTGAGGAATGGAGAGATGACATATGAGAAAGGAGAGGTGCTAGGGTTTGGGGTGGCCAACTAGGGTTTTGTGATCACGTGAGAAAAATGGGAAGTAAGATGGAATGCTTGGGGTTGAATCTAAGTGAGAGGATGAGTTGGGGGTAAAGGAGCATAAGTTGTGTGGGATAGAGGAAGGATGGGCCATATAGACCAAATAAGTGTTTTTCGGGAAAACCCTAGAGGGCGATGGTGAGTTGATCTAGAGGTATAGGGGAGTGGGCCTCAACCCACACACTTAGCAGTTGGGTGTTCGTGGTAAGTAAGGAGAAGAGGGAAAGGATTTCTGGATGTTTTGGGAGACGTAGAAGTCCCAAGATATGGGATGGGCCCCTCTTAGGAGAATAGGAGTAGACAGATGGTGTGAGCGGGTAGTCTAAAGAACATGCATGTCTAGGGCAAAGACATATATAGAATAAGATACAGATAAGACACTAAAAAATTAAAGAGAAAGAGTATTGATCTAGGATCAAACTGATCCACTGGTATAATAGTGGCCAGGTGCTAGGGTGCACTAGAGACCGATCCACCGACATATAATAGTGGTCAGGAGCATTCTACCCTATACGTTTCTGATCCACCGACTATAATAGTGGGGGATCCCAAGATCAATAAACCAAACCTTAAGTTATGATAAGACATGATAAAGACACTATGTACTTATAGTAAAATACCATGAGAGTCGGGGCCAAACTGATCCACCAGTATAATAGTGGCCAGGAGCACTTCGCCCTGGAGATTGATCCACTGGTAATAATAGTGGTTAGGATCATTCTACCCTGTATGTTTCCAATCCACTGGCTATAATAGTGGGGTTCCCATACTCACATGGACTTATAAAGATCATGGTGTGAAATGAGTATGTTGACCAGAGGTCCAATGATGAAGTTAACCAGACTGTAACAAAACTTCTACTATATGCATTGCTTGCATGATTTATCCGTATGATCCTACTTGTATTATATGCTTTTGTGCCTGGCCTTAGTTTTATGGTTACCTTATTCAGTACATAGGGTACTAACCACCTGTTTCATGGGTGCTACTCATTCCCACGAGAAGAGGGCCCTACCAAGTTTGTGCAGGTAGGAGATGCCAACTTCGATGCCTATGTTACTTATGAGGCATCAAGTGAGGTTGAGAGTTGACTGTTGCACTTGGTATGGGGGCATGAGAGTGATTTTGACCGGACTTATTTCTATCCCTATTTACTTATGTTTCCATTGTATTTTGGCTTTCTTTTGTTATGTTGCACCTTTTCTCCCTTTGGAGAACTTTGACTATGTATCCTATTTGGGTTGTAACAACTTTTATCTCGCACTCTGATTTTCGTAATATGAAAATTTTGGTTTCTATGAATCTCTTTTTAAGTTTGTCTAATGTATTATGAAAAATTTTCTTTAGCCTTGTGGTTAGTATGAGACTGGTCAGGGGTCGGGCTTGTACTGATCATGGTGGTAGCACCCTCTGTGCTTGTATTTGTTTGTTTAAACGAAATTTTTCATCTGTGATTTTGGGGGTATTATAAATATATTCTAGTAAGGGATACAGATAATTACATGAATTCATAGCGGAAAATAATCATATATGCAAGATACAGTAAAAAATTCAAGGTAATTATAGGTCCATATCTCATTATTAGCTAGAATGTTTTTTATTCTTTTATTTATGTTGACTTCAGGGACCCTACTATTCTTAATCTGGTAGAACAAACTGAAGCACTTTTCTAGGACAACACAATTGAGTCATTATTATCATTATATGGAATGGACCCAAAATAATCTAGGGCAACATGATTTTGAACACTATTTTAAAATTGGTGGAATAGTCTGAAACACCTCTTAGGGAAGAACACACCTAAGCCACTATTATTATCTGATGGAATGGACACAACACCTCGGTCTTGACTCACGTAATCTTCCACTTTAAGTAATTAATGTATTATCCATTATTTAGATTATATCAATTCATTTTATCATTCACTTTGAGTTTAGAGCCCCACTATTCTTAATCCGGTAGAACAAACTAATGCACCTCTTAGGAAAATAGACATATGAGTCACTATTATTGTCTGGTGAAATGAAACTATAAAACACCATAGCCTGACTCACATGATCTTTTACTTTTAGTGATTAATGTATTATTAAATATTTTTTTAGTCAAAAAACATTATTGAATCAATTAAAGCACAAGCACATAGGTATCAAGGCAATTATCAAGGATTTAGATCCATATACTTCCTAATAAACCCTAATTTCACATTTTAGGCATAACTTATTCTCTATTGCTCTTTTATCCACCAAATTTAGTATCTCTACCTAAAATATTATTATTATTATTAACATACCCAAAAATCAAAACCTAAATCTAATTTATTACACATACAATAATAGCCATATCTCAAGAGCTACTATTCACAAGGCTTACAAAACCCTAACTTTACAAGTATGTCATAACTTTATCCATAAGACTCATATGATTACCAAATTAAATATAACTTCCTAAAATAACATTATTAATTACATATATAAAAATTATGGTCTAAATCTAAAATTTTCGCATGTAATAATAATGTCATCATTTTAGGGTTACTATTCTCAAATTAAGCCTTTTTCTCATTTTATGGAACTAATCCATTCATAAATACTCAAAATATTTCATATTTTATCCTTATAATATTTTAAATCATCTAAAACCTTAAAAAACCAATTTTTTTTATATTTTAGACCCATATTGACCAAAATGGCCTTAAAGGTAACCAAAATCCTTTATTTCATGAAAACCTTATATGTTCAGTATCAATATTTTCAAATCCTCTATTTATCACCATACATATTAAATATAATAACTTTACACTTATCATACTATATAATATCAATATTAGAATAACATATATCATAACAATTCACTAATGGTTTCTATATAGTACTTATCGTGACAACATTGCATGCCCTTCACCTTACTCATTCTTCATCATATAATATCATATTCTCATTTCATGATGTTAACAACATGTGTTAAACAACATAGTAAAAATAAAATATAATACACATAATCATGCATGATAATCAACACAAAACCCTAGACAACGATTAGTATCCTTACAGAAAAAGGCACCTATCTTTAAGAACGTATCCTATCCTACCTCCTTTGGAATATCCAAAAAATTACCTAATAGACAATAATAAAAAACCATTAGAACTTAAAGATATAACAAGGAAAATCCAAGGTAAAGGAGAGTGAAAGAATGAAGGAGAAACTGAACTAACATAAGGTAAGGGCTTTAGTAGAAGGTTACACAACAAATAGAGGAGTAATTGGTGAAGTTGCCAAAACAAGGGGATAGAAATGGCACACATTGTCATTTCTAGTGATAGGGGAATTATGTAGGAGTTTGAAGGGGTGGTGTGGTTGCGATGGAAATATTTGAAGGGAGGTAGTATGAAATGCTTGTAATGGCCAAAGGTGGTGGGTGAGGATTGGTAGTTTTAATCGAAGGGGTTAAAGGTTGTTTGATGGTAGATGCCAAAGTAAAATGAGGGGGAATGGTGGACTTAGATAAAGCTAGGGGTTTTATTCATAGGGTGGTTGATGGTATGGGTGAGGTAATGATGAAGGATGTCAAAGGTGGTGGATGGTGGAAAAATAAAGAGGATTCGATGGAAGTTACCAAAGCAAAAGGGGAGGGAATGGTATTTTTTTGGTGATTGTGGTTTGGTTTTGGAGGAAGTGGTTGGTGCTAATGGGGGAGACACGATAAAAGCGGTTAGTGGGGGTTTTTGTGGTGTTTTTAGTGATGGTTAGGAAGAGGAATGGCTTGTGTTGGTGGTGCAAATTTTTCAACAAAGACTAGAGGGATATAATATATTGTTTCAGTGTTAAATGTGTTATATATATACACATGCAAGAATACAGAGAGGGAAGGAGACAGGTGATGGGTAAGATTTTTCAGTGAAACCCGTCAGTGCAAAGTATGGGTGATGATGTGCTAATGGGGTTGGTTGTAGGTGAAGTCTTAGTAGAGATCATGGTAAAGGGTATGGTATGGTCGGGTAATATTTTATGAAATAGAAGGTAGAGGCAGGGAAGATAGAAAAATAAAGGTCGAACGATAAGGAAAATAAAAAGAAAAGACAAGAAAAGTAGAGAGGCAGATGGAAAAAGGAAAAAGGGAAGAATGAGGGAGGAAATTAAGTGTGATTTTAGAATTATATTTTGGTTAAAATAATTTAGGTTAGGGTATTAGGATAATTTAATTGAAAACTTTCTAGGGTTAGGTTTAGGTTAAAGTATTAATAACACAAAATAGAGATTAGGGTTAGGTAAACATATAAATTTCTTGAGTATTAGAACTAGATTACAACATTATTTACTAGGGTTAGCTAAAATGTGAGGTATTATAAATATTTTGTTTGCCAGATCCACAACTCATAAAGCCCTTTCTCAACACTTATGAGGTTTCTTCGATGTAGACTATAAATATTCATAAATATGATTTTTTATTCATATCCCAAGTGGTGATGAAAGTAGAAGTTTGTTATTGAAGTAAGAATTGGGAGTTTAGGAAGTTGATAAGTATGTCAAGTATGCAGATCTACCTATAATGGTATGGGGAAAGAGGCCATCTTCACAAGCTTGAAAGGTAAAATTTGAAACAAAGTGCAAGGAAGGAAAGGTGGGTTTTTTTTTTCAAAGGTGGGTAAGGAATTATTGAGTAAGGTGAAGTTATTTCCCAAGTGTTACCCACATATACTATAATTGTGTTTAAACTACATGCCACTCTCTTTAAAGACATTTAGAGTGTTTTTTGCACAATATTGGTGGGGAAGTTTGGGGAAAAACAAGAAGATTCATTGAATGAGTTAGGAAAGACTTTCATAACCAAAGGATAAAGAGGGATTAGGCTTTAAAAACTTGTAGTGATTTGATATAAAAGTGCTTGGCAAACAATCATGGAGAGAATTATGACGAATGATGAATTCCTAATTTCTAAATTGTGAAAGGCATGCTACTTTCCCCAATGCCAATTTTTGGATGTGCCACTAGGTTACTCTCTAAGAAGCACATGTCATAGTATTCGCAAGACAAAATGTATTATATAAATATGGAGGTATTGAGTTATAGGCAATAGTAGGTTAGTTAGCATCTAGGATGGAAAATGGCTACCCAACCTTATGATTCACAGTGTGGTTTTATCAAGAGTGTAGTAACAAGAGTCAACGAAGGTCATTGACTTGTTTCCGGAGGATGGTAGTGGGGTGGAACTTGAATCTCTTAATCAAATGTTCTTAACAATCAACATAGAAAAAATATAGAAAATACCAATCATAGGATATGGGTATTGTAATACCCCAAATTTTATTTAATCCTAATCATGAGTAATTAATATCTTAACATAATCTTAATCTTGAGAAATTAAAATTTTTACCTTACCTTAATTCATAATCCTAAATATAAATCTAATACTATAATTTCTTTTTGGTTATTAATATTTTTAACCTAAACCTAACCCTAAATGGTTAATAAATAAATTTTACCCTAATTTATTAATATAAAATTTAACCTAATTCTAATCATAACCAAAAATTTATCTTCTTTTCTCCTTTTTTTCCTTTTTCTCCTCTTCTTTATCAATTCTCTTCTTCTTCTTCTCCCCATTTTATTTGCCTGAATCCCTCTCTTCCTAACCAAATCCCCCTACTTAGCTTCCATCCCTAAACCTACCTATTCTACATTCATCATCACCACCATCAACTCCCTCAACTCATTGGATGTGTCTTTTGGAATTTCCCCCCCAAAAAAATTTCCCTCAATCATGCCTTAACCCCTACTTCTTCCTCTCTACCCATTCCTCACCACTTGAAAAACCATATATATATATACCCTCCAATATCCATCATTACTTCATTTATTACCTCACCTAACTCCTTCCTCGACTCCTTCTCTCTTTGTCTTTCAGCTCAACACATCGTTCCATCACCATATGCCTTTGTCTGCCATTATCATTCCATGGAGATTTTTTTAACTTATATAATCTCACACAACTCATCCTTTGTTGTGTCAGCATCACATAGAACTCACCCCTTGTAAGCGCCAACATCTCAAGCAAATTACTCCTCATCTATGTTTCAACCTAATACAAAAAAACTATCTCTCACTCACCTTAGCCTAGCTACATCGACCCTCATCTCTACCACCCTCCAAGATGCATCATCCCCTCACACCCCCACCCTTCTAGCTACGCCACTTCTTCTTACCAACCTACCCCCTGTAACACCACTTCTCTACGCTAACCTAACCCAATCAACACTACACTTCCACACCACTCCACCACCACCAACATCCCCACCTCACATTGACAATTTTTAGTGTGAGGAGATCACTTAGCCCTCCCCTAGCTGTGTGAGTCACTCATGATGTCCCTCTTGGTTGTGTCAAATTCTATCGTAGCATGTTTGACCCTTGCATGCTTTATTGCTTCAGTTTTTCTCCTTTTTCCACCCTCCTTTGCATTAGATTTTCCTTGTTTATTTTATTCTTTTTTTCTTAGGTGAATATATAATGGTATCATAGGAGGCCGGTTAGGTTTATAAGTTCTTAGAGACCGAAGATATTTTTGGTAAGGATGCACGTCATAGTTAGGGATTTATTCTTTAAGTGTTATGTGTAAATTGTGTGTATTATTATGTATTTATTATAATTTTGATGTCTTGTATATATGTATTTTTATATCATAGATGTCTTGTATATATATTTTTATTTATATATCTTCATGAGGTTATTTTTTTAAGGTAGAGAACAAAATCATGTTGGGACATGTAGAGTTTTTTTTTTGTGAAATAAGAGTGTTTGGCTATCCTAAGGGTATTTTGGTCAATATATGTTTAATATGAAAACTTTGGTATTTTAATGAGTTAAATGGCTTAAAATATGCTAATAATATCAGGTGAAGTGTTTGGAGGAATTATAAATGGCCTAAGTCCAAATAAAGTAAGAAATCGGCTTAAATTGGGAATAAAAACCTAAAGGCGGTGTTACCCTAATTTTTGGATATGTTTTTAATATTTATATTTTAGTAATTTTTATAAAATTCCGTTATTATATGATTCTTATAGGAAAATTTATATCTAACTTGTGAAATTTGGGTATTGCAAGCGTTGTGATTAGTAACTTTAGAGATAGGGCTATTATTGCATGTGTAAGATGTTAGATTTAGACATTAATTTTTAGACATGATCATGATGATTATGATGATGATGATGATGATGATGATGATGATAATAATAATAATAATAATAATTGATTAAGGTGTGCTAAAAGTGGTGGATAAATGCTAAATATCCCTTTTGAGCAGGGATCACCTCCTATAAAAGGGAAAATAGAAGGATTTATGGAGGTAATTAGAGTTTTAGTCAATTTCCTAATGAAAATATCTTGGGCATGGCTCTTTATTTATAGGAAATTCTTAACAATATACAAAATCTCCATAATAACTAAACAAAAATAAGAAATGGATAAAGGGTGAATTACTACCCAAAATAACAAAAATAGTGATAATATCTAACAATTAGTTTCAATGGCAATGATCCTCTATAGCTAATCCAAGACATAGTACTGGAGATGAAAGGGTTTCCCTGCATACCTCTTGGGCCTTAGGCTGACAATTTGTGCATCAATACCCCCTCCTAGAAGAATAACCTTGTCCTCAAAGTTAAGCCAGGTAAAGCTCTACTAGAGCTGATCCAAATCTTCCAAGTGGCCTCCTCTGGTTTGCATTTTTTCATGCGAAAAGGTATGTTGGATTGGTTGGTGATGAATCTTGAGAACACACGAATCTAGTAGCGTAAAAGATTATATAAGGGTTGGCCATCAATATCCATGGTAGATAGAAGGGTTGGCTTGGTGTGATGTGGATTAAGGAAATGGTTTAGAAGTGAGACATGAAAGACATGGTTGATGCAAGCATGCTAAGGAAGCTAAAGGCGATAAACCACAGGTCCAATTTTTTTTATGATCTGATAAGGCCTGAGGGACTTTTTAACAAGCTTATGTGATGACTTGTTGACTAGTGACTAATGCTAATACTGTTGTAACTTCACAAAGACCTAACTGCCATACTAAAATTATTTTTCTTGTTGATTCTTATTAGACTTATTTGCATGCGCACCTGAGGATGGAGAAGGTTGGCTTTGAGAGCGTAAAGTAGGTTAGTTATGGTTTTCATATCATACTAGATAGTATCCATGTTAGTGTTATCTGCCATATAATTAGTGAAAGTAGGGGCACTCGTCCATACACGACCTAAAGCGGAGTTATCCTAATAGAACTATGATAACTAGTATTATACCAATATTCTACCTAAGGTAAGAATTGATCCCACTAATGAGGCTTATCACTAGTATCAGTGTGCAATTATGTTTCTAAGCAATGGTTCAAGAATTCACATTGCCCAACAATTTAGTGATGATAGGCGCTACTCATCCATATTTGAACACCTTGAAAAAAACACATCTCTTGCTAAAAATTATTGTAAACAATGGGTCTCGATCATAAATAATGGATTGAGGATACCCATAGAGGTGGAATACTTCCTAGATAAATTACTCACTCTACTTAGTAGTTGTGACATGTGGTAGGAGTGCACAAAAGTGAGCACACTTGGATAGATGATAAATGATAATCCATATGATTTATTTGCCACTTGATGGTGGAAGCCCAGTGATAAAATCAATTGCAACATCTTTTCAAATTTGGATGAGCATCAATAAAGGCTGAAGTAGACCCACAATAGCCTTATTTGCCTTAATAGAAATCAACATATTTGGCCTTATTTACCTTGATGGACTTATAAACAATAATGAACTCAAAGTCCAGCAATTTGGTAAACCAACTTTGATGGTCTGTCCCTTTTATAAAGGGTGAATTGAGCAAGTTTTGCCACCATTTATGAATAGCAGAGATGATAGAAAACATCTCTATAATATAGGTCAAGGTTGATTAAATCTTAGAAGGCATTAATTTATTGTAGAATGAAATGGAGTAGGATTGTTGGGAAAGAACAACCCCGACCATTGCATTGAAGACATCTGTCTCAACCACACAAAAAAATAAAAAATAAGAAAGGCTAAGACCAGAGTTGTGGTTATAACTAACTTGAGGATGCCAAAGGCTTGACGTGTGTTCTTATCTAGTAGAAGGAATTTTGCATATAGAGGCATAGCCTTTGAAGAAGTGGCGGTAGTACCCTATGAGGTATAGAAAACCTCTCAAAGTGGTCACTAAATTTGGGTTGGGTCATTAGAGTGTAGGTTCTACCTTCTTGGGATCTAAGATCAAAGCCTGGAGTTGAGATAATGTGGCACAGATAAAAAATCTTAGGTTGGCCAAGGGTGCACTTGCTAAGTTGAGCATAAAGCTTATAGATTTGAAGTAATTGTAACACAATATGAATAAGGAAAATATAGGCCTCTACATGGAGGTTGTATACTAAAATGTTGTTAAATTTTTTTAGTATGAACTAATGAAAATTTGGTTGAAAGATGTCATTCATTGTGGCCTTAAATGTTAGTGGGGGCATTAGAGAGCCCAAATGACATAACAAAAACTCATAATGACCCTTGTGAGTACAGAAAGTTGTCTTTGGAACATTGGGTCGGTGTATTTGAATCTAAATATACTCACTATGGATATCCAATTTAGAAAAAATGACGACCCCATATAACTTGTCAAGTAGCTCATAAACCATCAAAATTGGGATTCGGTCCTTTATGGTAATGACATCAAGAATCTGATAATCAACATGAAATCTCCATGTCCCGCCCTTTCGTACAACAAAATTAATGATAAAAAAGGGTTGGTAGGCATTTGAATAATTTCTTCACGGAAAATCTATTGAACCTACCATTCGATTTTTTCCCTTTGAAAGTGAAGGTACCAATGGGGCTCACATTTAGTGGATGGACATAGCTTTGCAAATTTATATGGTGATCCATGGGCCTATAGGGAGGTAATCCCTTTAGTGGGATAAATATATCTTTGAACTATTGAAGCAAGTGTTAGATTTGTGGTTCTATAGAAGATAATTGGCCTATATCCTTTGGATTGTACTTAGTTAGCTTGAGCTGACGATGGAAATATTAGGTATGGGAAGAATTTTGATGTAGGCTTTTCAACTAGCTGACCAAAATTAGGTTGGGAGACAAATGAAGTCTTATAAGCACAATAGGCTTCCCTTAGTACTGAAGCTGCATTGTCGTGTGGTCATAGTTTGTGGTTATTAGGCCTAAGGTTCTCAACCATTAGGTGGCCAATATTAAATCGGCTCTAAAAAATCTCAGCATATAAAAGTCAATTATGAAACCCACTAGTGGTACAGGTTATCTGCAGCTATCGCCCAAGATACTTGACCATCTAGGGATGAACAAAATTGGGGGAGTTGCCATAGTTTACAAGGGTGATAACAAGGTGGCACTTAATTCACACCACCAATCAGAGAGTTTGAGGATCTAGAGAACCGGTGAGGGCATGCTATTATTGGTTTCAACATTTTCTCCTTGAGTGACTTGCTATCATCTTCCTCCCCCAAAACTAATAGGTCTTGAGATTCATCTAGTAGAAAAAAGAGAGGGGTTCTGCACTAGTGGCCCAATTTGTATTTCTCATCCCACTTGTAACAAAGCCCCTAGACTTAGTCGGTACGCATCTCGATAGGGGTGAGTTGTGAGGAGTTGTATGAGATAGGATGGATTTCTATGGGTGTGGAATTTGGATGAGCCAGCTTTAGGTAATTAGGTCGGTTGAATGGAGCTCGTTGATCAAAGGGTTTGTGTTTGATCAATTTAGCTAGGGCTATAGTTGAAGAAATAGTGGTGTGTTTATTAATAGCTAGTTCATACTAGACTGTAGGTTTGAGGCCCAAAATGAAGCAATTAAGGATCCCTTTGGGTGAATGGTCAATAATGCAATTGTATATTTTCTCAATGTGAGATTGGTATTCAGTAACAATACCTATTTGTGAGGTATTAAACATTATCGCCTAATGATTGGCATAAGTGGATGGTTCAAAATGTTGCTCAATAGAGTGAGTCAAGGAGCCCTAGGTCGATAATTATTCATTCTGATACATCCACTAGAACCAACTTAAAGTCTAATCCTCTATATAAAAGCTAGAAATATTCCTCTGTTGTTCGTCCAAAGCAGAATATAAATTAAAATGCCAATTAACTTGGAAGATCTAATCTAGAGGGTTCAATCCATCAAAGGTTATTAGATCATAGCATCCGGGTTTAATGTGTTGACAGGGATGGTGTTGTGGAATGAGATGCAATGGTGGTATCAAATTAGTAGGTACGGTGGATGCGGGATGTACTGCGGTTGGTGGTGATGGTGGAAGGGTAGTGTAACACCCCCCGAATTTACAAAATGAAAATTTTCATTTTTTAAAGTTAAATGTGGAAGCTAAAATAGTAAATCACGGGGTGCTATCGCCACACTTGATACAAGTCTGATTTTCTCTACCGTTCAGTTACAAAGTGCTAATGCTAAAAATATTATTCCAATTAAATTAATAACACAATTGTAAATTAGAGTAGCCTAAGAGTTAAAGCAATTAAACAACATTTTGAATAGAACCCACTATCTATTGTTACTAAAAAAGTCAGTGAAATTAAATACATAAAGACAATAAGAAATATAGAATCTTTCGGTTCAAAAGACACCGTATAGAACACCGAATAACCCTACATTCTCAACCTGAAGGATAATCTTGAACTGACCTTGCAAGTTAACCTATAAAGGCTACTGCACATTGAATAAGTAGGGGTCCAAGAAAGGAACTCTTCAATATAACAGTAATGAGTAACCCATTATACAAGACTAATATGCAAGGTTCTCATGGAACACATACATTGTATTAAAACAATACATGAACATTTAACTATGTATATATTAGTTGAAATACAATAGTTTTTCATATAACTGCATAACTTCAAGATCAAATACTACAAATACTCGTTCATATGAAATTAACCAAAAATTACCAACAGAGCATCCAAGAGATGCTCTTTATAGTATAATTAGAAAGAAACATCATTATCAAGTTATAACTGTGGTTAAATTCTCATTATCAAACTCACAACTTCTCATAACACATATAGGCCCATCAACACAACCAATAATAACACATATCATAATAGGTAGGCACAAAGGCTACTACATAACCACTAGTAGACACAAAGGTTGTTACCGAACCGCAAGTAGGCACAAAGGATACTACCAAACTATAGGTAGGCACAAAGACTTCTACCAACCAACCTAATTATCATTTCCATTCAAATATCAGTCATTTCTAATTGTATTTAGTCGAGGAGAGGTCACATGAACCTAGAGAAACTAAGGTACTCCGGTCATACCGACACACAAGAGCAACATATTACCCTATCGACATTCAACCTAGGGATGCAAAGGTTCCCTAATCACACTGGTATATGAAGGTACACAATACTCTACCGACAAGGATACCTAATTTATAAGTATGCATACCTCCTACTTAGGTCTGTAGAGCTAAATAGAAAAAGATATCAGGCCTGGTTAGGATACTAAGGCAAACTAGCAAGAATCCATAAACAATCATGGGCTAAACCATGTCTTTAGGGTAGCAACCCCTAATGAGCCATCATTTTCAATCTCGAGGTCTTTCACTTTAAATATTAGTATTTTATAAGGGTTACCATGAAAATACATATTAATCACATAGATTCAATTCATCATACTTAACCATTTTTATTCATTTCCAAACATTCTAAGATAACCATGATCAAGATCATTGTTGATATCAACATTAGAAATCTACTAAGGCCACCCTAGGCTCAATTACTCCCACGTAGGCACTTTGGGTCAAACATGACCAAAATACCTCTAAGGCTAAAGTTACCACTTTATCATCCATTTCCATTACAAATTTCATTTTTTTCATCAACTTGCCATAAAAATGATAACATACCATAATTAAATTATTTATCATGTAATTAAATTACTAGGCATGCCAAATGATCATTTTTCCCTTATAAATAATTTAGCATGTAAAACCCAAATGTGCACTTCTAGAACATCAAAATACATATTTGTATACTTAACAAAAAATAATATACATCCTACATGGTTATGAGAATAATCATCATGGTATACCCCAAATTCCTAAAAAGACCCCTTTACCATACAATAATAATAATAATGCTAAAACAAGTGTATTTAGCACATCGGAACCCCTATTCTCATGCTTAATAACAAATAACACATATCATGCATGTTTATTAGCATATTCATCATGGTACATTCCAAATTACCAAAATACCCTTAGGTCATATAATAATAATGATTATGCTAAAATAGGTGTATCTAAAACAACAAAACCCCTATTCTCATACTTAACATCAAATCATACTTATCATGCATGTTTATTAGGATAATTATCACGGTACACTTAAATTTACCAAAATATCCCCAAATCATATAATATTGATAATCATGCTAAAATATGTATTTCTACAATAGCAAACCATCTACCATAATTCTTAGCAATGTTTATAATACATTAGACATCCTAGTTAAGGTTAAATATCATGATATGCTTAAATGACCAAATTACCCCTAGGGCACATGATAGTACTAATTTTGCTACAAGTGTATCTAAAAATGATTACCTAAAATTTTCATATGTACATATTATACATCACTTCCCAATATTATACCCATTTTAATTATACTTTTGTACACATGATATTTTACACAAGATAACATGCCTTCTTTTTTAATTTTTCATGATAACAATAATAGTCACATAATTATTTGTAACAAATCATATCTAACACAAATTACATGCCAAAAACCTAATGTTATATCATATGATATCCAAATATTTTAGTGGAGTATAAATGTTACCTAATTTCTAGCAAAAGTAAAATTTATCGATAATCTCCTAAATATTATTAAGCTCCGCTAATAAAAATATTGTACCTAAAAATAGTATCACAAATACCATATTAATATTGGATCAATGAAATAATATTTTTTATTAAATATAAATTTACCAAACTACCCTTATATATTAAACATTACCAAATTAATTCAAAACATAACTCACGATGCATGTGTAGTGTGATCCATTTATGTAGGGAGCGGAAGATGGCTCAATTAGTAAATGGTTGGAGGTGGTGGTTGGGTGGTGTTGGTTCAGACGTTGGGTGCAAGAATTGGGGGTGGTGGAGATGGTAGTGGTTGGTTGGTATGGTGCAGGAGGGTCAAAGGCAGAGACGGTTGTGGTGTAGAGAAAGTAAAGGAGGAGGAGGAGGAGAAGGAGGGAGGTAGTGATGGGGTGGCTGCGAGGTGATGATGTTGGAGTGGGTGGTGGTTGTGGCTAGAGTAGGTAGTCTAGGAGAAGTTTTGGTAGTGGAGGAAATGGAGAGGGGATGAGGATGTTGAGAGAAGGTGGTGGAGGCAGTGGTGGTGTGTCAAGTGGAGGAGATGGATGAAAGGGGTTGTGAGAAGGTGGTTGGTGGCATTGACATGACAATTTGGGTCATGTAGGGAGGTTGTAGAGTGGAGGGAGTGGTGGCTTCAAATGGAGGGGGTGGCAACGACAAAAACTATTATTACCAAGGGTATGGCTATTGATGGTGCAATCAATTCTAGGTGTAGGGATCGGCATGAGGCACCATGAGGGAGGGGATATAGGAAAAATAGAGTGACAAGGGAGGATGAAGGAGGGAAGAAGAGAAGAGAGAGGTGGCCAACGGTGGAGGTTATGATGGTGGTGGAGGTGATGGGTGTTATTGGTGAGAAAAAATAGAGGTAGGGGAATAAGAAGAAGGAAAGAAATAAAGGAGGTCAGGGAAGAAGAGGTTGGGTGCGAGGGAGGAGGAGGAGGGAGGTAGGGCAAGTGAGAGTTGCAGGGAGATGGGGAAGGAAGGATAGGGTAGTACAGGGTCAATGGATTGCAAGCGGCGTTGTAGGGCAGGCCGATGTAGGTAGGGGGAAAGGGTGTTGTGAGGGCCAAAAAGAGATGGAAAGGGACATGATGAGGGAGGCATGCAAGCCTTGTTTTGTTAGAAGAGGAAAGGGAAAGGTTGGCATGTATGGGGAAAGGTAATGTAGTGGAAGGTTTCCGTGTATGGGGAAAGGTAATGGCATATTTGGGTGCACAGGGGTGTAGATGGGGAAGGAGGTGGGTTGGATGGGCCAATCAGGGAGAGAAGGAGAGAAAAAATGGGAAGGGGAAGTGGGTTGAGGCTCGAGGAGAAGAAGGAGAGGAGAAAAAAGGAGAAGGTGGGTCAGTGTAGAAAGAAAGAAAATAGGGGAGAACGGATTAGCCTGAGAAGAGAGAAAAGAAGGGAGAATAAAAAGAAAAGGGAAAAGGAAGAAACGGAGAAAAAGGAAAAGGAAAAAAGGAAAATGAGAGAAGAAAAAAATATATTTAGGGTTAGATTGAAAATTAGTTTTTTGGATAGTATATTAATTTATCCAATAATCAGGTTATGAAATTAAGAAGAAATAAATTCGGTAAAATTATGGGTTTAGGGTTTATTTAAATAAAAAGAGTAAGATAAAATAATTATATTAACTTATTCAAGAATTTTTCTAGATTTGTGAGTCATAGATTAAAAAAAATAATTAAATTAATACTCAAAAGGTTAAATGTTTCAGATAAAAGGATAAAAGTTATAAATTAGGGTTACAAAATTTTAGGGTATTATAGGTAACCAGAGTTGGAAGAAGGGATGGAAGAGATGGCAATTGATGTTGGGTTATGGGGGTTATGTTGGACGAACCAATGGTGAGCAAGCTTTCCAACCTGGAGAATTTGGCAAGAAGATCAGGCATGGTGGTTTGTTGTGTGCAGAAGGATAGGGTGAGGTAATTAATAACGACTTGTTGTGTATTAAATTTTTGGTGAAGATCTGCAATGTTAACATAGTGGTTAGAATGTTGTTGTGAATTTTCATTAGAGGATTATGAGAAGGTACAAACTCTCTCCACCATGGATAAATATCTCAATGAAAGCACCAAATGATGGTGCTTAAATGGTAAATATCCCTTTCAAGAATGGATCAACTTCTAGAGAAGGGAAAAAGGAAGGATTTGGGGAGGGAATTAGAGTTTTGGTTAATAATTTTATTGATAACTTGGCATGGCTCTTTATTTATATAACATGCTTAACAATATCCAAAATTCTCCATAACAACTTCAGAGAATAATGAATGGATAATGGGTGACTCAAAACCCAAAAAAAGAATTAATGATATTAGTTTTCAATTAGTTTCAGTGGAAATGATCCTATTTAGCTAATCCAAGACATAGTCCAAGAGAGTCAAGGGTTCTCCTTCCTACCTCTTGGGCCTTGAGCTAATAATATGTGCATCATGTTGTATATGGTTAGTAGTGCATTCAGTTTGTGATTGAGACATGTATGAGATTGCATGGTTCTTCACTTTTGAATGGATTTTTTGTTAGAGACGGAATGATATGGTGTTAAGAGGGTCCTATAAATATCGAAGGGAGATTAGGGATTATGCTACAAATCTACTTTGCATGTATTGAAATGGTAAAGAGAAGATGAAGCCTTCCCAAATTTAGGTCAAATGGTGTGTAGAGTCCCCAAAGGCTCAATTGTTGTGGCAATCATGTGTCTTTTAGGAGAAAACTTAGCAGTAAAATAAGCTAAATTTGGCTCTGTTATAGAAACATTCAAAATAGTAAGGTAGAGGAAAATATGCAATGCTGAAGTAAGGCTTAACTGCCTCCCTCAAATCTTGAAGCTTAGAGAGAAAAATCGGGTTTATGCCTAGTTGAATCTCTTTCCAAATGATATATGGGCAATGGCGAGAGAAATAGGAGTAAGCAAATGGATGCATACAAAGTGAAAAGGAAATTAGCTGGCGGAATTTATTGTAAAGTTTAGGACACTTCAAATAGATGTATATGATCTCATGATTTTCTGCTTGCAATTCTAGATGTAGGACCAAAAGACATTAGTTTGTGACATAGCCTCTCACTTTTCATATTATAAAGAAAAAAAAGTTGTATACATGCTTGCATCTCAGCCTTCCTAAATCCTATCAATAACTAAATTAATATTATGTTTACCTTTAACCTTTTATATTTTATAATCTAAGACTCATTATTTTGAGATAAGAGAATATACTTGTTAAAGGTTAGTACATATTTATATAAAACATGATAAAATAAGGAAAAGGTCGATTTTAGTTCATTTTCTTAAGTTCAATATCAGTTTAGTTTCCTAATATCTTTCTATACAACATGTATTGATGTATTTAGACATTACACTGTATTAAATACATATGTTAATAGATATACTATTATATGATAATAAAGATAATGTTATAAGTATTCAAATATATTATTTTGAATAATAGAAGTACACCCTAATATATATCTTAAATATACTAAAATATAATGATATTGTTATGAATAAATAAATATAATATAACCCACTATTTTTTAAGTAAGGAAAATGAATTTAAGATATTATACACACACACACACAGACACACCCTTGTGAGTTTTGTGGATTTGACTTATTTATTTAGCTAGATGAGCCGAGTTCACGACTTATGTTTTAGCTAGTTTAATAAATGAGTAAAGTTTGAACATGAATAACTTGGACTCAAATTCTTTCACATTGCTAAAGCTCGCAAGGCTAACATAACTTCGGTTACAAATAATTGAGTAGGGTGTGATCTGGCCAGCCTTAGAAATTTAATAATAGCTAAGGCTCAGTTTGATCAATCCGCATGTTTAGCATAATTGTTAAACCAACCCCGTGGAACTACCAAAATCTTTATCTTTATCTTTATATATATATATATATATAAATTAAATTTTTTTTCTCCTAAACTTAGGATGTTTATGGTGTACTTCATTCTGTCAACATCCATTTAGGAGCTAATCAAAGTATTAATTTTCATCAAATGGTTACTACCAAAATTATTTAAGGAAGTCTGGATAATACTAAAAATCGACATTCGCCCTACGGAGGACTAATCAAACATGAATATACCACACATATTCCGTAGATAAAATTTCAATAAGAAACCTCATTTTCATCTATTCTGTAGATGTTTTATTATTTTAACACCTTGAAATTATACATGATATACTCTTATTATTATTATTTTTTTATACTTATAAGAATCAAATTGATTCTTAGCATGTTAGTCATTAGTTATATATATATAATAATAATAATAATAATAATAATAATAATAATAATAATAATAATAATAATAATAATAATAATAATAACAATAACAACAAAACCAACAACAACAATAATAATAAAGCCTTGAACATGTCCAAGATTATTTAATGTTAAAAAACCAAATCGAAGAAAAAAAAAGTCTATTTATTAAAGTGAATAATATTGATATATACAAACAAATAGTGTCATTAGAGATCAAAATTATGATGTATAATATTATTTTATTATGAGTGTATTCATATTTGTTATACCATAATACATATCAATATATAATCATGTTATATTTTGTAGTATCTCTTTTATATATCCATTTATCTTTCAATTTTTATAAGTTAAAATACAACACATCTTACTTATTAAATGATTCAAATTATCTTAGCAAACTAATATTTTACGTTATTTCTCCAAAACTTAAATGAGATTAAATACATCCTATGGTCGAGATATTAGTTTGAAATAAATAAGTTTAATACCTCAAATTCTTGGTTCAAATAATTTTATATGTGTCGTAATTTCTTACAAATCTTTTGAAAATTGTTTGCTTTCTCATAAATAAACATATATCTCCTTTTTAAACCATAACTAATTTTCTAGGGTTTTGTTATTTAGAAACATGATTTTTACTCCGTGAAAAAACTTTTCTAATTTTATCCCTCCAGTGTTGGCATAAAATGACGCAGCACCCCCACCCCACTGACAAAAAATGTCGTAAGCCCCCTCCCTCATTGGCAAAAAATGTCGCACACCCCCATCAGCAAAACACACCACAGGACCCCCCCTTCACTGAAAGATAATGCCATAGGCCAACCATCCCCATCGTCTGATTTTGCCAAAGTATCTAAAAAACAATTATTTGACAATAATTATTACACGAACATGGTTTCTACACCTTCCACCGACACGAACTACAAAAATTTATCTTTAAGTATGTGGTTGTTTGTGCTATAAGGAGAAAAAAATTATTATTCCAATAGTGTAACATCCCAAAATTTACTAATTAAAAATTTATGGAAGAAAAAATCATAAATTTTAAGGATGTTGCCACCACACTTAGTACCAGACCGGTTTACTCCTACAGTTTCAGTACCAAGTGTTAAGGCTAGAAAAGAAACCAAAATATCATTCACACAAATTTACTTTATTTAAATTAGAGTAGCATAGTAAAGACATTACAAAAGGTAAAATCATAATGTTAGTGGTTATCAGAGTAAAATAATTTTAAATAAGGAAGAAAGGGGTGGAGAGTGAAACCCTAAAAAATTTTCAAATAATCCTTATGCTTGTAACCAATGCTCACTTGAATAGCACCTGCAATAGACCTTCAAGGGACACTCCCCATTGAATAGGCAGGATCCCACAAATGGAACACTTTAGTACTATGGTACTGACTACTCCTTTATACCAAAGCGAAAAGCAAGTCCTGCATGTAACACATTATACATAAATAATAAAAAATGATAGCATAAAAACTAATACACCATCCAACACCACACATAATAGGAAATGCATAACACAAAATCTGTATACTTAGCAGTTCCATCGCATACCCAAGTAAAGACAAGCACTGAAGCCAAACTTGTACCATCTCAATAGATTATAATGTGAAATCAATACTTTTGGTCTTAATCCATTAATTAATCATTATTTGATCATCATTCCATCATTCCATCTCATCTCCCAAATTATATCCATGTGAATGTGGGAATCCCACTATTATAGTAGGTGGACCAGAACATTCACCAGGGCAGATTGCACCTGGCTACTATTATTTGTCAATGGATTGGTCTCCAAGGCAAAAGGATATTGGCCACTATTATTCATCGGTAGACTGGTCTGGCCCTGACTCACATGATCTATCACTTTACATTATCAGCATTTTCTATTTAATTAGCACAATAAATCCATTTATTTAACTCAAGGGGGAGATCAAGATCCTAGAGACGCAAATGTACATCAGTCATACTGGTACATACAAGCTACATAGTACCCTTCAACCATCAACACAGGGATGCAAATGTACCCTATTCGTGCTAGTGCATAAAAGCTACATAATACCCTACCGACAAGGACACTTGATCCATAAGTATACATACCCTCTAAATAGGTCCGTAGAGCTAGATAAAGTAATATGTAGGCCTGGCTAGGGCACTAAGGCGCACCAACAAATACTAGAATAATCATGGGCTAAACCATGTCTTTAGTAGTGACCCCTAAAGAGCCACTATTCCCGATCTCAAGGTCTTGCACTTTAATTGTTAGTGTCTTAGTTAAGGTGATCACAAGAAACACAACAACCACCTACTTATTCACTTCCATTTGTTTCTATTATTAATAAGTAATCCCTATTCATACAATTATCCATGTTAAACTAAAGAAATCAATAAGGCCATCCTTATATCATCCAATTCCAATTCAGGATTCGTCTCCATTTATTCATATGCCATAAGGGATTTATCACATCATGATCACAATACGGTCTTAGAGTCTAGTTAGTTCAAATCAAAGGAACATGGCACACTCAACCCTAACATGCCCATATATCGCATCCAACACACATTACCATGCATGAATAATGATCAAGACACCCCTTTCATGAATATGAGATAAACACCATACCACACCCTTAGTTGTCCATCCAACCCTAGGTTATGCCATGTTCTTGTGATGCTTACTAATTTGTCAAATCCCCTTATTTTATTATTCAACGTTACTTATGTCTGATTGACATGTTATATGCTAGTTATTGATTTACCCCCATCATTCTTACAAAATTACTAGGATACCCCTTATTTATAAAATTATCAAGCCATTCCTTTTTAATTGCCAAATTACCATATTACCCTTCATGTTGTGTAATTACCAAATTTACTCCTTGCATTTGTTAGACTACCCAATTATCCTCCATGCTTATTAAACCACCCACCTTGCCCCTCATACTTGTTAAGTTACCGAATTACCCTTCCAATCGTTTAAATTACCAAACAGCCATTTATACTTGTTTAAATTACTAAAATGCCCCTCGGATTTATTAAGTTACCAAATCACCCTTCATACTTGTTACGTTTATCAAATTATCCATTTGAATAGTTAAATTAACAAATTGCCCTTCATACTTATTAAATTTACCAAGTTTCCCTTTTGGTTGGTCAAATTATCAAAATACCATTCTCCTTTATTAAATTACCATTTTACCCCTTTACTATATAAAATACCATTCCTTACCCTTTCTTTTATGCCAAATTACCAAAATATCCTTCCCCTTTATTAAATTATCATTTTACCCCTTTACTTTACAAAAATAACATACTACCCTTTTCCTTATACCAAATTACCAAAATACCCTTCTCCTCACAACAATTACCAAGTTATCCCCCTTTCCATGTAAAATTACTAAAATGCTCTCCTTACTTGTCCATTTACTATTTTACCCCCTTTACACTTATAAATTACCATTTCCCCTTATTATACAAATTTTACTAAAACATCATCGCCACATAAATATTAATATACATGGTCCATATACATCATTAAACACCACCAACTGTTATTATTTATCGTTAATACTCATTAGTACCTACCACACACACTTATTTAGGCTATACCTCTACACAAGAAAATTTACCAAAATACCCCTAGGCTCATATTAACTTTATTTATGCAACTAATGGCCACTTTAGCATGTCATATCATCCATATGTACTTAACATTATCATTAACAACAAGGCTCCTTCCTTAAGCATTATTTCTACATATGACACATAAATTAACATGCTTTTCATTTCATCAACCAATATATGCCACTAAATATATTATACTTAACAACATATATCATGCATATAAACATATTAAAATCCTAATGTGCATATATCCACACATTTTAATATGGTATAACGGTTACCTTATTTTAAGCAATAATCAACCTTACCAGTACCCTAGTTAAAGGTTTGAGCTTTGATTAGTAAAATAAAAAATAATATCAATATTTATCATATTAGAAGTAGAAAAACCAAAAGAATAAACCTTTATCAAAACTTAATTAAATACATACTAATGTTATATTATTATACCTTAAGGCTTAGCCAAAAATTACCAAAGGGGGCAGTAGACTCATGTTGCTCATACAGCATGAGCTGCATACAAGGAAATTAATGGAGAAGAGGGTCGAAGAGGAGAAATAGGGAGAAGGGAAGGGGTGGCTCAGGTTGGGGTTTTTGGGGTGAGGTGGAGGGCTTGTGGAGGGGAGTTAGTGTAGTGGTTGGGTGCAGGGAACGAGTAGGGGTGTAGGTGGTGGTTGGGGGTCGGTGATCGACAGCTCAGGGCAATGGAGACGATGGCTGCACTGCTGGGAAAAGGAGATGCAAGGGTGGAGGAGGTGATGAAGGAAGGGAAAAGAATAGGGGAAGGGAGGAGTTTTAGGGCTGGGTTTTGGTCAAAGGAGGCAAGGTGGTGGCAGGGGAGGTTCCACGGAGTAGATCGGTGGTTGAAGAGGCGGTAGATGGTGGTGGTGTAGGGTGGAGGCCAAGAAGGGGGGAAAGAAAAAGGAGGAGAAAGGTGGATGCCGAGGCGTGTGGGTGTGATGGGGTGAAATGCCACAAAAATTCCAATTTTAAAAATTATAATTAAATAAGGTTTTATTAGAAAAATTTATTAAATAAATTATTTTTATTAAAATAAAAGGGAATTAATTAGGGAAAATTTATAAGTATTTTAATCAGAAGAAATTTGGGTATTTTAGCTAATTAAGGATTTTATTTTGAAAATGAATTCAATAAATTATTTTATTTAAATAAGAGAGAATAAATAGGGCCAAATTAATAGGAATATTATAAATAATTTAATTGGAGAAAATTTGAATGATTTGCTAATTAAAATGGAATTTATAAAAAACCTTTCAAAACCCTAAATTAACCTAAAAAGGAAATTTAATATTATTTTATTTATTATTATTTTTAATATCCAAAATATTCAAATTAATTTAAATACCCAACCTAATTTTTTTCTCTTTTCCTTTTTCCTTTTTTCCTTTTTCTTTCTTCCTTTTTTCTTTCCTTTTTCTTTCTTCTTCTTTTCTTTTTCTTACCTTCTCCCCAACATGGGCCAGCCCGCGGCCCAATCCCTTCCCCACTTTCCTTTCCTTTGGCGCGGCCCAACTTGCGTGGCTGAATCTCCTTTCCTGTGGCCCAACTTTTCTTTTTTCCTTCTTCCTCCTTCGACCCAACCAAACGCTGTGTTTTGCTCCCCAATCTAATGTCTGCCCGACTGGTCCGGTTTCTCCCCTTCTTTTCCTTTCTTTTCTTTTCTTTTTCTAGTCGCCCGGTCCAACCACCACCTCTTTCTTTTTCTTCCTTTCTTCTTCCCCCAGTCCTTTACACCTGCCATTCCGACGACCTGCACCGTCGCCCAACTCCCTAGTTTTTTACCGCCAACCTCGTCGTTTGACCGGCCAATCCCCCTCTATCATCTTCCACTGAACCGTCAACCTTTTCACCAAACCAAATATCCCCTATTCTCACACATTTCCCTTCTTCTAGCCAACCATACCTTGCCACATTTGCTCGAATTTCGCTGGCAACTATCGCAGCCGGTGAGTCTAACCTATTGGCCCAATCCTCCTATTCCTCCCTCTGACCTTAGCCCTCCCTTTTCTCTATAAATATTCCCCATAATCATCAAGGCTCGAGTTTTTGAATTCCTACCCAGAATATTCCCCTTATCTGCCACCGCCACTTTAGACGGCCATTCCGTCACCATCGTCCAACTCCGCTACCCAATCCGCCTACCTAAGCGTTCCCTACATCATCTTCTGCCCAACTAAACCTCCCATATCCCTTGATTTTCCCTGCACAAGCCAACCCGACTGTGCAAAGTTCTCTTCTCAATCAACCTATTTTCTACCCCTACCACCCTTCGCACCACCGTCTGCCACCACTACTGCCACTGCCACTGCTTCATTCACCTCCCAACATGTTCTGTAGACCCTCCTCTATCCCCCCTTACCTTTATTTTCTCTCCCTTCCTCTCCTTCTCTCTTTCTCTCCTTCTTCCATAATGCCACCACCGCCGCCATGTGCCGCCACCTTTGGTTGCTCCACCACCTTTATTTTTTTCCTCTCCTCCTGGAAAACTTTAAACACCCCAACTCCCACCTCCATTCTACCTATCCTTTTCCTAGCATCCAACTTTTCCCCTTTTCTTCTCTTTTTTCGGCCACTATCGCTACCGTCATGCACCACTACCAGTGCCACCTGTCACCACTAGTCCAAAGTTGAACCCTAAACTCTCTCAACCCTTTTTCACTATTTATACAAGCCTCAATTTATTTTATTTCATTTCTTCAAATATATATACTATTATTATTATTATTATTATTAATGTTCTTATTATTATTTTTATTATTAATGTTTTTATTATTATTTCTATTGAAGGCTGAAGCCCTATTATATTTTTATTTTTATTTTATCATTTTTATTCTTATTTTTTTATTATATTTATTATTAATATGTTATTGTTATTTTTTTGTTATTATTATTATTATTATTATTATTATTTTGAATTATTTTTTTTATTACAACTATTTTACTATTAGTGTTTGCTATTATTATTGTTGTTATTGTTATTATTGTTGTTGTTGTTGTTGTTGTTACTGTTATTGTTATTACTAGTATTATTTTGGTAAAGGGTGTCGAAGCCCTTATTTCACTTTGTTTTAAATAATACCCTTTTTATTATTATTGTTACTATTATTATTATTCTTATTAATATTAAAATTGATATTATTTTAAGTATCTTTGCTATTATTATTTTAATATCATCATTATTATTAATAGGATAAAGTCTTCAACCTTATATTATCAACTTTTACAATATTGCTATTATTTCTTATATCTTTAGCAAGATAGTATTTAGTTAATGTCATTTTTATTAATATGTTATTATTTTATCAGAAACCTAGTCTTAGAATAAATTAGTAAATAATATTATTTTTTATAGGAGGGAATCTAATTTTAGTTTTTCCCTCATATAGGTGAGACCAATCAAAGACCTAAGCAAGCGTAGGAGCGTACTTCAAGATCGTCGTTTTAGGTAAGGGTGTTACTAAGGCCTTATGTGCGTTGATGTGCATTATGTGCTCTGTATGTTATGCATCCTATGTTTATCATTATATTGATTTCATGTGTAGTATGGCGTGGAGTTGAAGTGTGTTCATGTGTTGTTAAATGACAGGTATATTATGTATATGTGATGAAATATTGTGGTATGTGATGATTGGTTTGTGACCCTTTAGACATGCATGTGAGGATGTATAAAAGTGGTATTGTGTGGAAAGGTTGAAAATGGAAAATGGGAAATAATTTGACCAAAGGGGAGTTAATTAACAAAAAAGAAGTGAGTTGACCAAGGGATGGGAGAGTCTAATTTATGGTTTTGCATGGTTTTGCATGGTTTTGTGTGAGAGAATTTAATCTATGGTTTTGTATGGGAGAATCTAATTTATGGTTTTGTATGGGAGAATCTAATTTATGATTTCATATGGGAGAATCTAATCTATGGTGTAACATAAGAGAATCTAATCTATGATCTGTATGGATTGAATTTAGGGTTTTATATGAAGAAACCTTGGGTTTTGTGTGGATTGAATTTAGGGTTTTGTATGAAGGAATCTTGGGTTTTGCATGAAAGAATTTAGGGTTTTGTATGGATGGACTTAAGGTTTTGTAGGAAAAAATTTATGGTTTGGAGGATCTAATCTAGGGTTTTGTACGGATTGAATATAAAGTTTTGTATGGAGAAATTGAGGGTTTTGCATGGATGAATCTAGGGTTTCACGTGGGAGTTTTAGGGTTTTGCATAAAAATTTTGAATGGTTACATGGGATGTGTAACGTCTGCATGGGCATGAAATTTATATATGGAAAGTTGATTTGGGATTTGAGGAATGTAATGTAAGTGTTGTTTGGGTGTTTGAACACTTTGGATGAAAAATAGTATGTGGAGTAATATAAGGGTACGTAAAAGACCAAGCTAGGGTTTGGTGTGGATAATTAGGGTTTGGTGTGGTTGCTTAGGGTTTTTGTGGTATCATGTGTATTTGGTGATTAAATTATAATTATGAGGGTGGAATTTATGAGTTATGATGTATGGAGTATTAAAAATGGTTTGGGTTGTGTGAGGTGGAGTAGGATGGGTCACTTATGCCTAAAGTGGGGTTTATGGGGAAAACCCTAGAGTAAGGAAGTAAGTGGACTTAGAGGTGTGTAGTAGTGGGCGTTGATCCACACATTTGGGTGTTGGAGTTCTAGTATGAGTTTGAGTATAGAGGAAAGGTTGTTGGACAATTTAGGAGGTGTAGGGTTATCATGATGTGGTACGGGTCGATTGGAGGATAAGTGTAAAGGGAGTGATTCATGCATGTCTAGGGTGAAAGTTTCTGAATAAGGCACCATAATACATTAATCATTTAAAGTGGAAGATTGTTGAGACCATGCCTAAACTGATCCACTGGCAAATAATAGTGGTTAATGCATGATGTCCTATATGTGATTGGTCAACCGATAATAATATTGGTCAAACTTTGTACCTGTGCATTTTCGGTCCACCAGCTATAATAATGGGGGATTCCGTGCTCAACAAAATCGAGCATATTTGTGCTAAGACATGGAAAAGACACTAAGTACTTATAGTGGAACACCATGCGAGTCGAGGCCGGACCGGTCCAACGGTGAATAATAGTGGTCAGGAGCTTTATACCCTGAGTGTTTCCGGTCCACCGGCTATAATAGTGGTAAAGAGCTATATGTCTTGTGTGTTTCCGGTCCACCGACAATATTAGTGGTCAGGAGTTTTGTGCCCTATATGTATCCAGTCCACTAGGTACAATAGTGGGGTTCCCGTACTCGCATGGATTTGATAAAAAGCCTGGTGTGAAATGAGTTCTAATTAGAGATTAATGAAGTAATTAATCTAGATTATAAATGGGCCTTTATGTATCTACCCGAATGATTGTATGATATTATCTTATCATGTTTGACTATATGCTTCTTTATTTCTTCTGCATTATTTATGTGATTTTGTGTGTCGGCCTTAGTACATTGTTACCTTGCTCGGTACATAGCGTACTAATCACCCTTTTCATGGGTGTTGTTCATTCCCACGAGTAGTAGGCCCTTCTGACTTTGTGCAGGTGGGCGAGACATCAGGTGGAGTTGTGTGTTGAGCATTTTTGGCTCCACGATAAGAGAGTAGTGTGGTCGGATTTACTCTTCTTATTATTTTATCTTCTTCTTTTTTTCTTTTGTATCGCATTTATTCTTTTATGATTTATTACCTTTTATTGAGTATTTTAATTAAACCTTTTTATCGATTGTAAGATTATTTCCTCCGAGGAATTTTGATTTCGCACTCTGATTTCTATCTTATTATTTATTATAAACTTTTATCCGTACTCTGATTTCTATGCTATGATCTTTCTAATTCATTTTATGAACTCTCGGTTTAAGTTTGAAAATAATCTTTTTAGCCTTAGCACTTAGTTTTGAAACGGTCAGAATAAACCAGTTTGGTACTAAGTGTGGCGGTAATATCCCCATAATTCACAAGTTTTAAATTTTAAATTCTTTCACTTTAAAAACAAGGTAGTGAATTTTGGGGTGTTAGGGAGGTGGTGTCGATGGTCTGATGGGCGGAAGAGGCGGTGATTGAGGGAAGCAAATAAAAAACAAGGGAGGAGAAGATAAGGATAGGAAGAGAAGGGATAGGGCTTTACAGGGAGGTGAGGGAGCTTGAGGTAGGGGAAATGTGTAGAATAGAAGAAGAAAAAGAAGTAGGAGAGGAGAGGAGGGAGGCGTGGCCGGTTAGGAGGCAATGGTTACATGATAGGGTGGCAGGCTGCAGGGTGAAGGAAAAGGAAAGAGGAAGGCATGCGAGGGAGGGTTGTAGGCTTAGTGTGGCCAAAAATGGAAGTAAAGGGATGGGGAGAGGGAGAAGGGATGCAGGCTACAAAGGGTAGGTGGTAGGGGAGTTGGTGGCAGGCTGCAACGCCTATGGTGTGCAACGTCGAAGGAGAAGGAAGGAGGAAAGAAGAAGAAGAAAAGGAAAGAAGAGGCAGGTCAGGTGGGAGAGAAGGAAAGGGAAGTGGGCCGGCCCCCATGCGAGGGAGAGGGGGAGAAGAAAAGAGAGTTAGGCAGGCCCAACCAGGGGGAGAAAGGAAATAAAAGAAAAAAGGGAGAGGACTAGGCTGGGGCTGTTGCACGAGAGAGGGAGAAGGAAGGGAGTGGGTCGATGGCCCAGCATGAGGGAGAAGGAGGCTGTTAGCCCAAAGGGAAATAGAAAAGGAAAAGAAAAGAAAAGGGAGAAGGAAAAGGAAAAGGTAAAAAGGGAAAAAGGGAAAGGAGAAAGGGGAAAAATAAAACAAAATAATTTTTAAAATAATGGCATTTAATATTTTTAATAGATAAATTAATTTAATAATTTAATTTATCATAATTTAATATAGTGGTTTAAAAAGGGTAATTTTAGTAAAATATAAGTTTGAAAAATTATTTAAATAAAATAAGTATCATAAAATAAAAAAAATATTTATTTTAATTTATTAAATATTCATATCCATTTTTATATACTCAAAAATCCAAAAAATGACTAAATTAAATAAATTTAAAATTAAATTGTCCCAAATGAGGGTTATTTACTAAATTCTAGGTTTTAGATTTTTGAAGTATTAGAAATAGGGTATGGTTAGGTTGCATATGCATAGGTTTTAAGAAAATGTACGATGATAGATTTAAAATACTGACAAGTTATGAATACACAAAAAAAATACAAATGGATTCTTCAAATATTAATTACCACTTAAACAAAGATGTAAAATTTATTTTTTTAGTATTGTAAATTATGCTAATGAATTAACTATGATGAAATTAATATTTATTTTGTTATATTATTATGGTAAAATCTTTTTTTTTGTAGGATATGGATAATACATGTTTTACGACCTAAAATTATCAGGGATTTTTATAACAAAGCAAATTATTTTCTAATCATAAAGAACTTATAACATAGGTTAAACAAATGGGTAGAACACATAAGATGATTTTGATCATCAAATTTTCTAGAAAAGGAAATGGTGTAGGGGAAAATAGTTTGGATAAGATGTGAAATAAGTAGAACGTACGTCCGTACTAGACCTATGATATCAAAGGTGCACATAATATAAGTTCTAAAAAGGATGATTGTCCCTTTTTATTATTGGTGTTGAAAATAATATTAGTAAATGGCAAGTGGTAGTTAGAAAATAGACACACAATCACGAATTGGTAAATTATGAACAAGGGCATGTTGTTTTAAATAAATTAATAGAAAATAAAGTTTAATTTGTTGATGAGCTTATCACAGATAATGTAAAACCATGACAAATCGTACTATTCCCTTAAAAATAATTTGAAGGAAATGTAAGTATGAGAAGGCATATTTATAATGCCCAACAGAAGCTTAGGTTTGAAGAAATAGATGGTCAAACAATATTACAACATGTTATAAGTATTTTGGTTGAAAATCATTGTTTTAAATGGCATCGAAGTGAGCCAAAATCAAATGTAATAAGCAAACATCTATTTGGAAATCTCATATCTATTAACATTTTGCATACATTTCCTTTTGTTTTACAAATTAATTACACATATAAGAGAATAAATATGGAATGTCCTTACTTGAAATTTTTGGACTAACACCAATACAATTGAATTTCAACGTTGCATGTGCTTACATGTCATTTGAAAAGGAGGAAAATTATTTATGGGTACTTTAGAGGTTGAAGACCTTAATAGATCCATCTCTGCTTCCAACCACCATTATTATCAACCAAAAACTTGCTCTAATTTTAGCTATGGAATGTATTTTCTCACTTAAAAACATTTATTATATAGGTTTCATGTTAATAATAATGTGGAGGAAAGGTAGAAGAAAGTCTCTAGCCATTCATCATTCGAATTTCATTTCATGTCTCGATGGAAAAATGTGATAGATGCCACAGATGAACAAACATATGAGGATTGACTCTTGTCAATGGAGGAAGATTACATAAACATGTTCATATCTAAAGATGAATTAGTTACAACTATATAAAGAAAAAAATTCATTTCATCTTTTTTCAGTGACATGTTTAATATCTATGAGATTACAATAAATAGGTATGAATGTTATATTATATTCTAGTATAGTTGCTTTTAATTATTTTAGTGATAAAGTAATATACAGATTTTTTTTTTTACAACAAGGTTGAAGATGCTCATGAGTCTTTCAAGAGATTTCTAGAGATATCATGAGGTAGCTTTAACACACTATTCAAACAAATGCGCACATTCCTTGAATTACAACATAATGAGATAAAAGCATCGCTAGAGAGATCTCAATTCAATACTCCTCATTTCGCAACAAGTGCCCTTTACACCAATTTGAGAAGTTACATTGCTTTATACGCAATAGAGTTGGTCAAAAAAGAGTGTCAAAGAATTAATTATGTAGGTAACAATGATGATTTATGCGGATGTTACATGCAGCGTATGCATGGGATACCATGTACATACGAGATTATTACATACATTCATAACAACATGTCAATCCCTCTCTCGACTATTTATCTATTCTAGAAGAAACTCAACATAGATGAGCCGAACAATCTATTGACACCTCAAGAACTAATAGAGGGTGCATCTCATATACTACATATTTTTAAAGAAGCAGTTATGAGCCAACTAAAATACCCCAAAACCCTAATTTAATAAATTATGGCAAAATAAGGATTTGTTAGAAAATTATTTACATAAATTATTTAATTAAAATAAGGGAAGTTGAAATGCCCCAAAAAATTCCTAATTTTAAATAGTATATTTAAATAAGGTTTGATTATAAAAAGTTAATTAAGTTAATTATTTTATTTAAAATAAAAGGAAATTAATTAGGGAAAATCAAGAATAAATTTATAAGTGTTTTAATTAGGTACAATTTTGGTATTTTAAATAATTAAGGATTTTATTTTTAAAATTAATTAAATTAATTGTTTTATTTAAAATAAGGAGGATAAAATAGTCCCAAATTAATATTAATTTTTTAAATAATTTAATGGAAGAAAATTAGGTTGTTTTACTAATTAAAATAGAATTTATGAAAAATCTTTTAAAAATCCTAATTTAGCCTAAAAAGGGATTTAAACATTATTTTATTTAAATATTATTATTTTTATATAACCTAAATATCCTAGATATTCAAATTAATTTAATTGGTCTAGTCTAATTATTTTTCTCCTTTCCTTTTTCCCTTTTCTTTTTCTTCCTTTTTCTTCTTTTTCTTTTTCCTCTTCTTTTTCCCCGAACTGGGCCAGCTGCGGCCCAGTATTCCTTTTCTTCTTCCTCTTCGGCCCAGCCCGCGCGGCTGTCACCCTTCGTCCCCCTTCCAGCGCCGCATTTTTCTTCCGAACTGCCCGATTCTCCCCTTTTCCTTTCTTTTTCCCGGCCGACCAGTCCGCCTCTTTTCCTTCTTCCTCCGTCCTCCTCCGTCGTTGTGCTGCAACCTCTCGACCCTGTCAATGGCTTCTCCGGCTACGGTGATTAATACCGGTCATTTCTTGCCTCATTGTCTTCCTCTTAACTCCAAGAATAAATTGCCATAACTATTGGACGTTATATCTCGACTGTTTCCTCTCCCCAGCCTCGCAAACTGTCGAATCAACCCAAACGTTGGCCGACCGTTTTCCACCGCCAGCTGCCCAAATTCTTGCACTCCATAATTTCCTGCCGACCCCCAAAACCCTATTATACATCTAGAATCTATAAAAAGCCTGATTGTAGGAGTTGTGGAAGATTTTTTCTTTCCCGAAACCCTCGGTGAGGGCTGCCATCACCGCAACTTAAGATGCGTCGTCCTCCGCCGATAGCCAACCCTAACACCACCACATCATCCTAAATTCTTCCCTGCAACGCCCTATAGTTAACTAAACTATTTTCAACCTTCGATTCTACTTGCACGAGCCTCCATAACCGTACAAAGTTGGTTTCTCGTTTCGCCAGAATTTTTACCCCGAAATCTTAAACCACCTTCTGCCGCCGTGCGCCGCCACCTTTGGCTGCACCACCACCGTCATTTTGTCCCTCTCCTCCTCGGAAACCATAACCACCTCTTATCTCACCTCAATTCTTCCTATATTTTTCCCAACAACCATCTTTCCCTCTTCTCTTCTCTTTTTCCGGCCACCGTTGCCGTCGCCATGCACCACCGCCGGTGCCGCCTATTCCCACCAGCCTAAGGTTGAACCCTAGACCCTCTCAACCATTTTCCATATTATTATAAGCCTTGATTTAATTTATTTCAATTATTTGCATATAAATACCATTATTATTATTCTTAATATTTATATTCTTAATATGTTTAATGATTATTAGTAGTAGTATTATTGTATTAATATTATTTATGTTGAGGGATGAAGCCTCTCAACTATTTTTTACTATTATTAATATTAATATGTTATAAGAATAATAATTATTATTATTTTCTATTTCGAATTCTTATTATTCTTATTCCATTATTATTAATGCAAATAATTTACCATTAGCATTGTTAATAATGTTATTATTGTTATTACTATTGTTATTATTATTATTATTATTATTATTATTATTATTATTGATATTATTTATATTCTCATTGATATTAGTTTTATTATCTTTGATATTATTATATTAGTATCATTATTATTATTAGGGTAAAGTCTTTAACCCTATATTATCAAGGTTTATAATATCTCTATTATTTTTATGTCTTTAGCAAAGTTAGAATTTTGTTAAGGTTATTTTATTAGTATGATATTATTTTGGTCAAAGCCCTAAGGAGGCGTAGGAACGTGCTCCAAGACCGGTGTTGATTCAGGTAAGGGGTGCTAAGGCCTTTTGTGTGCTTATATGCATTATGTGCCTCGCATGCTATGTATCCTATGTATTATTATAATCATTATGTATGTGATATAACGTGGATGATATAACGTGGAGTTGAAGAATGTTTTACATGGCATGTGTATTATTTATGTATGATGATATGTGTTGTGATACTGTAAGACATGCATGTGAGAATGTCGATGTGGTTGTGTGGGGAAAAGGATGAAAAATAAGGATGGAGAAAGAAGTTGATCAATAGATATGAGTTGACCTAAGTATTTTAATGATTTATGAGAGGGAGAATAAAATGGGAAATGTAGGGTTTCGTGGGAGACAATATAATGTATGATGTTATATGGGAGAATTGAATTTATGGTTTGTTTGGGAGAATCTAATATATGATGTTATTTGGGGAGAATGTAATTTATGATATTATATGGGAGAACCTAATTTATGATTTGATTGGGAGAATCTAATTTATGATTTGTTTGGGGAAATCCAATTAATCCAAAATATGGTTTTGCTCGGGAAATTCTAATTTATGATTTTATGTGGGAGAATCTAATTTATAGTCTTGTATGGGGGAATCTAAATTGTGGTTATGGAAGGGGAGAATCTAATCAATTATATTATGTGGACAAATCTTGGGTTTTGCTATGGATTGAATTTAGGGTTTTATATGGCAGAATCGTGGGTGGGATGGTGGTACTAATGGTTATATGATGGTATTAGGGTTTACATGGCGGTATTAGGGTTTGTATGATGTTAATAAGGTTTGTATGGTGGTAATTATGGTTATATGGTGGCATTAGGGTTTGTATGGTGGTATTTATGGTTTGTATGGTGGTATTTATAGTTGTATGGTGGTATTAGGGTTTGCATGGTTGAAATTAGGGTTTCACATGGAAATTTTAGGGTGTGCATGAAAAGGATTCGAAGGTTTGCATGGGAAGATTAATGTTTGCATGGGTATGAAATTTACGTGTGGAAAGTTAATTTGGGATGTAAGGAAGGTAATGTAAGTATTATTCGGGTGTTGAACTATTTTGGATGAAAAATAGTACGTGGAGCATTATGAGGGTATGGAAGAGATTAAATAAAGGTTTGGAGTAATGAACTCTGGGTTGTTGTGATTAATTAGGGTTGGAGTGGATAATTGTGGTTTTTTATGATTAACTAAGGCATGGAGTGGCTAATTATGGTGGTTATGGTTAAATAGGGTTTGGAGTGGTTAACTATGGTTTGTTGTGGTTAATCGAGGTCTGTGGTGGCTGATTAGGGTTTTTGTATTATCTTGTGTATGTGGTAATTAAAGTGTAATTATGATGGTGGAATTTTATGATTTGTGATGTGTGATGACTTATGCATGTCCGGGGTGAAAGCTTTTGAATAAGATATTTAAGACACTAATATTTGAAGTGGAAGATTATTGAGTTAAATCCAAACCAATCCACCGGTCAGGAATAGTGGTTAGGGTTTTACCCTATGTGCGACCGATCCACCGGTTATAATAGTGGTTAGGACATTAGGTCCTATATGTAACCGACCCACCGGTAATAATAGTGGGGTGACTCGAGCTCAATAAACACAAACCAAAATCGTTAAAGCTCTTAAAAGATACTAATTACTTACAGTGGAACACCATGTGAGGGGGAACCAAACCGATCCACCGGTAATAATAGTGGTTAGGACAGGATGCTCTATTGTGACCGATCCACCAATAATAATAGTGGTTAGGGCATGATGCTCTATTGTGACTGGCCCACCGGTTATAATAGTGGGGTGTTCCTCTACTCGCATGGATTGATAAAATGCATGGTATGAAATGAGATTTGATCAGAGATTAACTAAGTAATTAATCCAGATTATGAATGGGCCTTTGTACTTTTACCTGGTTGATCCTATGTACTTATGATTATGCTCCTCTATGTTCTGCATGATTTATATGTTATGTGTTGGCCTTAGTGCTCGATTACCTTACTCAGTACATAGTGTACTAATCACCCTTTTCATGGGTGCTGCTCATTCCCACGAGTAGTATGCCCTTCTGAATTTGTGCAGGTGGGCGATATATCAGTTGGGGCTTAGTGTTGAGCATGTTTGGCTCGAAGTTCGAGAGTGTCGTGGCCGTATTCATTCTTTACGCGATTTCATTCCTTTTGTTATTTCTTTGGTATACTATTTACCATTTTCTGATTCATTACTCGATCGAGTTTTTTCTTATGAATCTTTTATTGGTTGTAAGTTTAATTCTCTTTTGGAAATGAATTACATTTCTTGATGCGTACTCTGATTTTGTTTTACAACCGTTTAATGATTATTTGGAGTTTAGTTTGTATTAATTTTGTAAGTGATTGATAATCTCTTCTTTAGGCTTAGCACTTGGTACTGGAACGGTCGGAGAGAACTGGTCTAGTGCTAAGTGTGGCGGTAACATGCCCATAATTTACAAGTTTTAAGTATTCCTATTTTAATTGCTTCCACTTTTAAAATAGTGAATTTTGGGGTGTTACAGAAGTATTTAAGGCAAAGTCGAGAGGAAAATAATAATTAGGAAAAGTTAGAGTGTTTTGCTAATTAAAATGGAATTAAGGAAAAAACATTCAAAATATCCTAAATTAATCTAAAAAGGGAATTTAATTATTATTTTACTAAATATTATTATTTTAAATATTCAAAAATATGAAAATTTTCTAAATACCCCAACCCATCTATTTTTTCTTTTTCCTTTTTTCCTTTATTTTTCCTTTTATTTCCTATTTCATCCTTCCTCCTTTTCTTTTTTCTTCCTTCCCCCGAGTTGGGCCTACGCCCCTCGCAGCCTTCCCCCCTCTCTTTTCCTTCGACGAGGCATTGCCTGCCATTCCTTTCCTTTGCTCAACCCACCCACTCCCCTCTCTTTTTCTTTCTTTTCTTTTATTTCCTAGACCGGCCAACCCAGCCCCTTTCCTTCCCCCTTCCTTCTTCCCTGACCCCCACACCTGCAACTTGCAACCCGCAACCCCTGTACGTCGGCCAACCACCACCGCATGCCCGCCTGCCACCTCCCTTCTCTCCCCATTGCTTTCCTTTCCTTTTTTGACCTCAACCAATCCCTCATCTCTCCTCTCACATGTGCCCTCCCTTTCCTTTTCTTCCCCCTGACCAAACAGACCCTGCAACTTTGTAGGCTTGTATCGGTCTGCCACCACTACAACCATCCTCTCACTCCCCCTCTTCTAGCCTAAAGACCCACCTTTTCAACTTCTCTTCTTCCTCCACCACTGTCACTACCGCCGCCACCAGTGCCGCCTAGTCACCACCACCTCTAGGTTGTACCCTAACCTCCGCAACCCTTAAATATTATTAATGTAATTGTTATCATTTTCTTAGTATTATTGTTGTTGTTGTTGTTGTTAGTATTATTATGACTCTAGTATTATTATTATTATTATTATTATGAATATTCAAACCATTATTATTGTTGTTATTGTTGTTGTTATTATTATTACTATTACTATTACTATTACTATTATTTTTACTATTATTATTATTATTAACTTGGGATCTATTATTAATAATGCTAATATTAACATGATTATTCTAACCAAGATTTAAAGTATTATTATTATTATTATTATATTATTATTATTATTATTATGTTATCATTATTATTATTATTATTAACCTTGACCCTATTAGTAGTAATGTTACTATTATTATGATTATTAGGACCCTTATTATTATCATTCTTAAGATTTGAACTACTACTACTACTTTACCATTATTGTTAATATTACCTATATCACTAATATTACTATTACTACGAGCCTTATTATTATTACTATTATTATTAGTAGTAGTATCATTATTATCACTATTTCAATATTACTAATACTACTATTATTATTACTAAGATTTGGGTTGTTATTAATACTATCACTACTACTACTAGTAGTACTATTATTATTATTAAAGTCATTATATTTAGTAATATAAATATTGCTAATAATACTTTAACATGAACCAATATAACTACTAAGACCTATTTTGACTAGTAGTAGCATGATTAGCTACTTTAAGAATAATAACCCTACGTTTACTTATAATACTACTATTATTATTATTAGTAACCCTAATATTAGGTTATGATGTAGCTAAGGCCAACTATATGTGTGTTATATGCCTTGTATGCCATGTGTTATGTCATGTTTGTGTACCTTATGCTATTATCTCTGCTTACTTATAGTGCAGCTTGGAGTTGAGGTATGTTCATGTAACCTCCTTATGGCATGTATGTAATGATATGTAAGTTGTGCTTCTAGTGTTATATAATATGATCCTCTAGGACATGCATGCTAGGATGTTTTAATAATATGATATGTGAAATGCCCCAAAATTTTTAATTTAAAAAATTATATTTAAATGAGGTTTTATTTTGAAAATTAATTAAATAAATAAATTATTTTATTTAAAATAAGAAGGATAAAATAGTTCCAAATTAATGTTAATTTTATAAATAATTTAATTAAAGAAAAATAGGGTGTTTTCCTAATTAAAATAGAATTTATGAAAAATATTTTAAAAATCCTAATTTAGTCTAAAAAGGGATTTAAATATTATTTTAATTAAATATTATTATTTTTAAATATCTAAAATATTCATATTAATTTAAATACCCAACCTAATTATTTTTCTCTTTTCCTTTTTCTTTCTTCCTTTTTCCTTTCTTTTTCTTTCTTTTCTTCTTTTTCTTTTTCCTCTCCTTTTCCCCGAATTGGGCATGTCGCTGCCGGCCCAAATCTTTCTTTCCTTTCCTTCAATGTGGCCTAGCATGCGGGAGCACCCCTCCTTCTTCCCCCCCGGCGCCACCTTTTGTATTTTATTGCCCATGGGCGCTGCATTTCACTCCTGCCATTTTAATGATCGTGCCCGATCGGCCGGCTCCCCTTCTTTTCTTTTCCTTCTTTTATCCCCCAAACCGCCGGTTTGCCCCCCATCTTCTTCTTCCTTCTTCCCCAGCCTCGTTCGACCTGCAACCTCCATCGCCGCCCAGCCAAGATTTTTGTCTCCAACTTCGCCGTTGATCCGACCAATCTTTCTCCTCTCTCCCTTGCCGATTCAACAACCTCATCAACCCAACCTACTTCTCCCTTTTCTTGCGTGTTTCCCCTTCTCCTAGCCAGCCACACTTTGCCACATCCTCTTGATCTTCACCGGTTTAGTTGCCGCCGACGACCCTAACCCTAATTTCATTATCCCTTCACTGAACCAAATAACCCTAACCTCTCCTCTAAGTCTATAAATACCCCCATAATAGCCCTGTATTAAGCTTTTTTTTCTTACCTAGAATTTCCCGACTTTGATGTCGCCGTTGCTTCCCCTTTAGACGCCTTGTCCACCGCCTCCGGCCAACTTTGTCGCCATATATGGCCACAAAATTCTTCCTTGCACCACCCTCTAGCTAACCAAATGTCTCCTATCCCTCAATTCTTCATGCGCCAGCCACCTCAGCTGTGCGAAGTAGCCTTCCCAAATAGCCCTTCCTTCCACCTTTGCCATCCTTTGCGCCGCCCATAGCCACCTCTTCTATTGTTGTCGCCACTTCTTTCACCTCCCATTCTCTTCTGTAGACCCTCCTCTACCTTCCCTTACCTTTCTTTTCCTCTTTCTCCCTCTCCTCCTCTCTTTCTCTCCTTCTTCCCCATTCGGCCACCGCTGCCGCCGTCGTGCGCCGCCACCATCATTCTATTCCTCTCCTTCTGGGCAACCATAATCACCCTAACACCCACCTTGATTCTCCCTATCTTTTTCTCGGCATTTAACTTTTACACTTTTCTTCCCTTTTTCTAGCCACCGTTGCCGCCTCCGTACACCACCACCAGTGCCGCCCATCCCCACCAGCCTAAGGTTGAACCCTAAACCCTCTCAACCCTTCTCCCTATTTTTATAAGCATTAATTTATTTTATTTCATTTTTTGAATATAAATACTATTATTATTATTATTATTTCTATTTTTAATATGTATTAGTAGTAGTAGTAGTAGTTATTTCAATTGAGGGCTGAAGCCCTATTGTATTTTTATTTCGATTTATTATTCATATTCTTATTATTTCTATTATTACTATTATTAATATTAATATGTCATTATTATAATAATTATTATTAATCACCACCACCACCACCACCACCATCATCATCATCATTGATATTATTTTAGTATCTTTGCTATTATTATTTTAGTATTATTATTAGGATAAAGTCTTCAACCCTATATTATCAAATTTTATAATAATTCTATTATTTCTTGTATCTTTAGTAAAGTTAGAAATTTTTTAATGTTTTTTTTATTAATATGTTATTATTTTGTTAAATCCCTAAGGAGGCGTAGGAGCGTGCTCCAAGAGCGATGTCGTTTTAGGTAAGGGTGTTACTAAGGCATATCGTGTGTTAATGTGCATTATATGCCTTGTATGTTATGCATCCTATGTCCATTATTGTAATTATTTCGTGTGCTATTATGTGGCATGTGTATCATGGATCTGTGATGAAATATTGTATATATGATGATATGTGTTGTGACCCTATAAGATATGCATGTGAGGATGTTGATGTGGTTTGTATAGGAGAAAGGATGAAAAAGGCGAATGGGGGAAGAAAGCTGACTAAAGGGGAAATGAGTTGACCTAAGTATTTTAATGATCCATGAGTGGAGGAATAAAATGGGAAATTTAGGGTTTCGTGTGGAAGAATCTAATTTATGGTTTTATAAGGGAGAATCTAATTTATGGTTTTGTTTGGGAGAATATAACTTATGGTTTCTTATGGGAGAATCTAATTTATGGTTTCGTGAGGGAGAATCTAATTTTTGGTCTTGTATGAGATAATCTAATTTATGGTTTTATATGGTTTTGTGTGAGAGAATTTAAATTATGGTTTTGTATGGAAGAATCTAATTTATGGTTTTGTATGGGAGGATATACTATAGGGTTTTGTATGGATGAATCTTTAGTTTGGTATGGATTGAATTTAGGCATTTGTATGGATGAATCTTTGGGTTTTATATGGTTTGAATTTAGGGTTTGGTATGGATGAATCTTCGGGTTTTTATATGGTTTGAATCTAGGGTTTGGTATGGATGAATCTTTGGTTTTATATGGATTGAATTTAGGGTTTTGTATGACGGAACCTTGGGTTTTACATGGTGGTATTAGGGTTTTCATGGTGACATTAATGGATGTATGGTGGTATTAATGGTTGCATGGTGGTATTAGGGTTTGCATAGCGGTAATGATGGTTGCATGGTGGTACTAGGGTTTGCATGGTGGTGTTAATGGTTGCATGGTGGTATTAGGGTTGGCATGGGATGTATAATGTCTGCATAGGAGTGAAATTTACATATGAATGTTGATTTTGGATGTGAGGAAAGTAATGTAAGCGTTATTTGGGTGGTTGAACACTTTGGATGGAAAATAGTACGTAGAGCATTATATAGGTACGTAGGAGACGGAACTAGGGTTTGAAGTGGCTAATTATGGTTTGGAATGGTTAATTATGGTGTGTTGTGATTAACTAGGGTTTAGAGTGATTAATTATGGGTTGTGGTGGTTAACTAAGGTTTGGATATGGCTAACTAGGATTTGATGGTAGCACGTGTGTACTTGGTGAATGAAGTATGATGATGAATATGGAATCTATGATTTGTGATGTGTGAAGTGTAAAGGGAGTGATTCATGCATGTATAGGGTGAAAGCATCTGAATAAGACACTTAATATATTAATTACTTAAAGTGGAAGATATTGAGACGAGACTGGTCGATCCACCGGTCAGGAATAGTGGTTAGGGTTTTCACCCTATGTGCAATTGGGTGAAAGCTTCTGAATAAGACACTTAAGATATTAATTACTTAAAGTGGAAGATATTGAAACGAGACCAGCCGATCCACCGGTCAGGAATAGTGGTTAGGGTTTTTACCCTATGTGCAACCAATCCACAGGTTATAATAGTGGTTAGGGTTTTATCCTATATGCGACCGATCCACCGATTACAATAGTGTTTAGGACATGATATCCTATGTGTGACTGGCCCACCGGTTATAATAGTGGGGGATCCCGAGCTCAATAAAAATAAATCAGAGTATTTGCTAAGGCACTTAAAAGATACTAATTATTTACAGTGGAACACTATGTGAGCAGGAGCTAAACCGATCCACCGGTTATGATAGTAGTTAGAGTTTTACCCTATATGTGACCGATCCACCGGTAATAATAGTGGTTAGGGCATGATGCTCTATGTGTGACCAGCCTACTGGTTATAATAGTGAGGTGTTCCTATACTTGCATGGATTTGATAAAAAAAAGTGTAGTGTGAATTGACTTCTTATCATAGATTAATTAAGTAATTGAATCAGACTATAAATGGGTCTTTATGTATCTACCAGAATGATTGTATGATATTATATTATCATGATGGATTATGCTCTTTTATTTCTTCTACATCATTTATATGACTTTATGTGCTTATGTATTGACCTTAGTGCTCAGTTACCTTACTCAGTATGTAGTGTACTAATCACCCTTTTCATGGGTTCTGCTCATTCTCACGAGTAGTTTTCCCTTCTGACTTTGTGTAGGTGGGCAAGACATCTGGCGGGGCTGAGTGTTGAGCATGTTTTAGCTCAAAGTTTGAGAGAGTTGTGGCCATATTTCAGTCATTATGTGATTCTATTTCCTTTTGTTATTTCTTGTGTATCGGATTTATCCCTTTTGATTTATTACCTTGTATTGAGTATTTTTAAATGAATCTTTTATCGGTTGTAAGCTATTCTCTTTTGAATAGACTCTAATTTTTGTTTTACAACCTTTAATGCTTATTTGGAATTTAGATTGTATTGATTATAAATTTTCTTCTAGCCTTAGCACTTGGTACTGGAACGGTCGGAGAGAACCGTCTGGTACTAAGTGTGGTGGTAACATTCCCAGAATTCACGAGTTTTAATTTAATTATTTCTATTTTAATTACTTCCGCTTTCAAAGAAAAAAAGGTAGTGAATTTTGAAGTGTTACAATATGGGGTGAAAGGATGAAAAGGAAAAATGGGTAAATGAGTTGACTAAAGGTATATGAGATTGACCAAATTATCTCATGATCCATTAGGGGACAGATAAAAGGAAAATATGGATAAAATAAAAGAGTTGAGGGAATCTTGCATGGAGAATTATAGGATTTGCATAGGATGGATGGAGTTTGGATGGGGATGATCCTTACATGGAAAAATTTTCCTTGGGGTGTAAATAAGGTAAGGGAAGAGTTATTGGGGTGATTAGAGTCCTTGGGTAAAATATAGTACATGGGTTGGTATAAGAATGCATAGGAAATTTGGCTAGAGTTTGGGAGGAAAACTCTAAATGGAGGAGATTGTGGAAGTGAAAATAATGGAGGGTGAGTGGAATATGTGGCAAGAGTGGAAGAATAGTATATGGAGGGTGAGTGTGGGTGTCATGGGGAAGAGAGGATGGTAAGTGAGTAATGGAAAGGTGATATACGGGAATAGAAAGGTGATAGGGTTTGGGGGGCCATCTAGGGTTTTGTGGTTACATGTGCAAATGGGAAGTAAAGTGAAATGCCTGGGGTTGAATCTAAGTGAGGTGATGTATTGGGTGGTAAAGGAGCTTTAGTTGTGTGAGACAAAGGAAGGATAGGCCACATAAGCCCGTTTAGGGTTTCAGGGGAAGACCCTAGAGGACGATAGTGAGTGAACTTAGATGGCATAAGAAAGTGGGCCTTGACCCACACACTTAGGAGTTGGATATTCATGGTGAGTAAGTAGAAGAGGGAAAGGACGCCAGGATGTGTTAGGAGGTGTAGGAGTCCCAAGATATAGGACGGGCCCTCTTAGGAGAATGGGAGTAGATGGATGGTGTAGCCTAAAGAACATGCATGTCTAAGGGGAAAATATATTGAAAAGACACAATAAGATACTAATCATTTGAAGCGAAAAATTATTGAGGCGGGCCCAGATCGATCTACCAGCATAATAGTGACCAGGTGTCGGGGTGTCCTAGAGACCGATCCACCAGCATATAGTAGTGGTCAGGTGCATTCTACCCTATATGTTTCCAATCCACCAGATATAATAGTGGAGGATCCCGAGCTCAATAAACCATACTCTAAGTTATGATAAGATATGGGAAAGATACTAAGTAATTATAGTAAAACACCATGAGAGTTGGGATTAGATTGATCCACCAGCATAAAAGTGGCCGGGAGCACTTTGTGTTGGAGACTGATCCACCGACAATAACAGTGGTCAGGAGCATTCTGCCCTGTACATTTTCGATCCATCGGCTATAATATTGGGGTTCCTATACTCTCATGAACTTATAAAGAGTATGGTGTGAAATGAGCATTTTGACCAAAGATTTAATGATTGAGTTTAACCAGATTGTCGCATAGCCTTTATTATTTGTATTGCTGGTATGTTGTTTATATGATCCTACTTGTGTTATATGCCTTTGTATGTTTGGCTTTAGATGCATGGTTACCTTACTTAGTACGTAGTGTACTGACCACTCATTTAATGGGTGTTGTTCATTCCCACGAGTAGAGGACCCTATTGAGTTTGTGCAGGTTGGAGATGCCATCTTCAATGGCTATAATACTTATGAGGCATTAGGCGGGGCTGAGGGTTGAGCTTTGGACTTGGTCTAGGGACCAAGAGTGACGTTGGCAGGATTATCTTTTGCTCTTCGTTTACCTTGTATCATTTTATTTTGGTTTCATATTAACATACTGTATCTTTTCCCCCTTTTAGGAACTCTAATTATGCACTCATTTGGATTGTAATAACTTTTTATGCGCAATCTGATTTCCGTACTATGAACACTTTAATTTTTTTATGAATCCTTGTTTTAATTTTTACTAATGTTTGGTGATAACTTTCCTTATCCTTGTGGTTAGTACACCATTGGCTGGGGGCCGGACTTGTACTAATCATGGTGGTAGCACCTCCGTGCTTCTATTTGTTTGTTTAAACGAAAATTTTCAACTGTAAAATTTGGGGGTGTTACACCAGCCACCAACTATACATAATCATTGGGCCTGAGAGATATTTAATATTATAGTTCCCTAGATAACACATCTCCAAGAGCCATCAGTATGATAACAAAGGATTCACCCAAGGAACTCCACCAGAAGGGAATAATCTAGTTGGGAGTGCATAGAACAATAATTTTCTAGTTTTTTTATATCAACATAAGTTTGTGTCTAGGATTGGGGTCAAGAACTAAAATAGGCATTTACGTCATTGGTCCAATTAAAATTTTCATATATGACTCAGATGAATTGACATATAATTATGTATATTAGTAACTGGTATAATGTGTTAGGAGATGGAAGAATGGTTTCAGAGCAATGGCATATATTATACTAGAAGATGAGAAATTATGGGTTCAGATTAGTTCATACTTATATCAAAAGATATTAGCAAGGCGATAGTTTTATGAGAACATGTTAATATATAACATCATTGGTCAAGTTCTTAATATTATTGCCCATTAGGAAGGGTCAACTCTGATGGCACACTGGATAGAAATGTCAGATATTGGTCATGTCATTGCAACCCATTATTGTGCTTTGTTTACATCTTACTTGTTGAATGCGTGTAGTTCATTTCTACCTTTAGTGGTGCAACATAGAATTCAAGGTCTTAAAAACGAAGTGACTATATGTTCTTATAAGACATGTGTCACTACATATCGGTATGGGGTGTTTAATGATTTTTTCCATTTCAATATTACATCAATGCCAATTTTTATATTTTTGTGTCCAACAAGTATATATTTTAGAAAATTTTCCACTCCCACCATTTCATACAAAGTAGAATAGATATTGTGAGAGCAACGCTTCAACATGGAATATACTATATTCTTTAACATTCCAACAATGGCGCTCATTAGTATATGATAGCGCCTAAGAGCCACATTCTCTATCTTCAAACTCAACTTTTATCTTGAATTGCTGTAATTTTTTCTTAATTTATTTGTGTTTACATCCTTTGAAACATCGATATGATGATTTTTACAAAAAAAAAATTCTTGTTAGCTTTCTATGATAACCTAAGTATCTAACATAAGGTAATCGGATATATTTGTACTTTATTCAGCTTAAGTATCTCAGACTTTGACATAATTAATGTGCATTGAATAATACTTTCAACAAATAGATATAAAATAAAAACTATCTGGCATTAATTATAACAAACATATTTTAATCAAAGTATATAACCATATAGTAATATATCAATGTCATTGCAAACACAAGCGTCCAAACATCTTTCGGCTAGAATTTGATGCTCATCATTTGAATATTCAACCAAATATTCTTCCATTGTTGCCAATACATACTTATGAGTTCTAGGAACATACCAATCCATATAGTCATGAGCCACGTCCCATGGGTATTGAGCTAGTGGTTCGAAAACATCTAGGCCCAATATGTGTTCACACCTCAAGAACCATTGGCTAAGCATGTGTGAGTAATAAACTTTGTGCTTATTGAGGAAATGACCTCTATACATATTCCTAGTGGGCTTGATAGGCTCCTTAGGGATCACTTGTGTATATCTGAACTGGTGTATAACTCTATTTGGCATATACGGTTTCGCTTTCTCACAATAATGTAGACTACCGTGATATAATGCCATAAGACAATCCCTATATGAATTAACTACTCTGTATGGATCCCAAATGACCTATCAGAAGAAAAAAAACTAAATACGGACATCGCTAACATATTAAGAATATGATAATTTGAGCATACCTTTTATGGAGGCATAAGATCAATCTTTGCTTGAAAGTACTTGAGAATTTTCAATTTATTGTCAAATTTATGTCCACAAATTTATCTTATATAACCAAGATGGTCTAGATGATACCTGGATCGTTCGACTCCAAAACCCAAAAAGTATTCATAAATCCAAGTTTATTATAATACTCGGTTGTTAGAATTATAACTAATGTATCCAAGTATATATATGATAATTATGAAATTACCTATAATAGAGTGACACATTCCAACATTTGAGCAACGTCAGCTCTGGAAGTCATCCCAAGTTGTCGATATAGAAAAGTAAGTGTGGTTGCACCCCATACATAACCTTCAACCCGGCTAAGATCTTGAAGAAAAAGACTATAGTATGGATTAACTTTATCTACTGACTTATCGATAAACAATGATAGGTCAATCAACCATAATAGATACCCAATATCTTTTTCTTCATCCCCTGACCAGTATGATTCACATACTTTTTGTAGCCATTTAAATGTAAGCCCACCCTTTCGAGTGACTTCATTCACTTGCATTTCCTCCATCTCAAACAAGGCACCCATTTCACTAATTAATTGCCCATGTGTGTCAGCTTTCATCTCCAAATGTAATGGATTATCATCAACTAGTAGCTCTAATATATAATGTATGTCTAAAAGGGTGATTGTCATCGCACCCCATAGCATGTAAAAGCTATTGGTATTTGGTTGTCATCTCTCAATAAATGCTTAAATAAGTGTCACGTTGGCATATTCAAATGTGCAAGCTGGAAGGTATGACAATCATGTTTGGTGTATCAGAGCGAACTTCCTTTCATTAACGCTTCCAAGAAAAAAAATTCAGAACCTCCTATATCGTGTGGATCTTGGGACAACCACGATCCCAAAAAATAAGAGAAACATATGTAATGAACATATATGATTGGTTACACATAAAATAAGAAATATTTAATAATGAATATGATAAACTTACCTTTCTTAACCATAAATCTAAAGTTGCGTAATTGTCGAAGCTTAGGATGAAATCAAGAGTGATTGGACCTTCGGGACATGGCCCAAGCAAGTAATATTCATCATTTAATTGTATACCTCGTTCATCTTCACTACCATCACCGACATCCCTTTCATCATCATCACCATCATCATCATGACGTACATATGTTGATGATGATGGTTAATCAGTAATGTAGGGTAATGATGCTAGCTAATCTAATGATGATCTAGAACCACCAACAGCAGGTGGGTGAACTAAGGATGATGGTATTCCCATGTCAGACTGTGTCGGTGAGGTAAGAGAATCTACATATTATGTAGATAATGAAAAATCTCCATACCAAAAACCTCCGACCCTCAAACCATTATACACCAAATCTCCAAACTTCCGTACCCAGAACCTCCGAACCCTGAACCTTCGTACCCCGAAATGCTAACATCGGCCATAAATGATAAATGGCTTGTATAGTCAACAAATGTTGTAATGGTAGGAGTTTCATGACTAGACCTTAGTTGTTTGAGAACTTCTATTTATTTTTGTTGTTCAAACGCTTCTTTCGATTCTTATTGGCTAGTTTTTATGCTTCGTCGTAATCCTATGGTAAGAATTTTTCCTATATTTTTCAGATGAGACATGAAGTTGTTCCTTATCAATTCTGTTACATCATAAAGATGCGATAATAAGATGACCTTCGGATCTATCTACTACTTTGTCTTGTCTGTGACTCATCTGAATTTCAATTATAAAACTAATATATTATCCAAACAATATAATTAAAAACATTCACTAATAAAATCCACAACAGAATAATATTTTACATGTTTAATAAAAATATAAACAAATATAGTAAATATAAAATCATATATAAATAATATAATAACGCAATTAACAAATTATAACAAATCTAAAACTATAATGAACAAATTTAACCAATTTAGTCATAATTAAAAAATATAATTAACAAACCATAGTTAATAAACATAATTACCCCTCCGAATGACAAAAGGCAACAATACCGATAATTTTTTCCAAATTCATAGTTATTTAAAATAACAGAGTATAAAATATCTAAAAATATAAATAACAAATTTAACCAATTTAACCATAATTAAAAACCCCAATTAATAAATCATAATTAATAAACATAATTACCCCTCCTAACGGCAACCGAAAATCCTAGAATACCAATATTTTTTGCCAAATTCAAAATAACAATGCATAATTAACAGAGTATAAAAGGTTTAAAAATATAAATAAAAAATTTAACCAACTTAACCATAATTAAAAACCACAATTAGCAAATCATAATTGATAATTGATAAACATAATTACCCCTCCTAACGGCAATCAAAAATCCTAGAATACCGACAATTTTTGCCAAACTCAAAATAACAAAGCATAATTAACAGAGTATAAAAGATCTAAAAATATAAATAAAAAATATAACCAACTTAACCATAATTAAAAACCACAATTAACAACCATAATTAATAAACATAATTATCCCTCCTAACGATAACCAAAAACCCTAGAATACTAATAGGTTTTGTCAACCTATATTTAATTAAAATAACATAATATAATAGATATAAAAATATAAATAACAAGTTAACCAAATTAACCATAATTAAAAATCAAAATTAACAAACCATAATTAATAAACATAATTATCCCTCCTAACAACAACTAAAAATACTAGAATATTGATAGATTTTGCCAAACCTATATTTAATTAAAATAACATAGCATAATTAATAGAATATAATAGATCTAAAAACATAATGAACAAATTTAACCAAATTATCCATAATTAAAATATTATAATTAATACAAACATAATTAACTAATTGTAATTAATAAGCATGATTACAAACATAATTAATATATCATAATTAGATTACCTAATTAATACAAACATAATTAATAAAACACATCTACCCAATTGAAACTATCTCCACATCACATACCATAATTATTAATTAACAAACCATAATTAATACTAACCATAATTAATACACACATATTTAACAAAACATAATTAATAATAATCATCCCAAGCAGTTAGGTCCCTGAGCTTTAGCAAAATCTACCGATCTCCTCCCCCTCCACTCGGCAACTTATGTCGTTCGATTCCCCCATCTTTAGTAAAATTGGCCAATCTTTCTCCCTCAGCCTTGACAAATTTTGTCGTTCATCACAAACATAATTAATTATAACAAAAATTACCTAATTAATACAAAAACTATCCCTGATACAAACCATAATTATTAATTAACAAATCATAATTAATAATTCATAATTAATAATAATTAATTTGAATATAATTAATACACACATATTCAACTGAACATAATTAATAATTAATAATAATCATCCCTGTCCCCGGTCTTCGGCAAAATCTGTCAATCTTCCCCCTCCCCCACTCGGCGACGTACACCATTGATACTCCCATGGGGAAAAAATTGGCCAATCTTCTCCCCCCAACAACTTTTTCTATGCAATTTTTCCCATCATCAAAATTGGTTGACCTCCCCTTTCCCCACTCGGCATAATTTGTCGAACCCCTATCCCTCTGAACAAAAAAATATATCGGTGCCTACATTAACGACATCCATAGCACTTACATCTACGGCTCTTGAAAGTTGGAAAAAAAAAATAACACTCACTAACGTCGTGTATGACACCTAAATCTACCATTTTTGGTAGCTGAAAAAAAAATTATAACTTAATTTGATCGTCCGGAAGGTGAGGTTGAGAGAGTGAGAGAAGAAATAAATGAGAGAAACATAGAGATTAAGAGAGTGATAAGGATCCTGAAAGTTGGAGGGAAAATAAAAATACACAACAGAGGAGTAAAATTATAAAATGAAAACTTTATTTTCTATGGAGTAAAAAAGAATTTCTTAATAATAGGTATGAATTTCTATTGAGTTTAACTTTATTTGTTGTAATCAATACACTGTTTCTGTTGACTCAACTCACATCTTATCTCCAACATAACAAATGTCATGTATTTAGGAGATTTTAAATCATTTTTGGTTAATTTGTAACAACCCTCTAATATAAATAAAAGTGGATTCATGCTAACTAGGTTTAAGCCGAGTAATTCTATATGGTATCAGGAGGTTCGATCCTTACTATCTTCAACCCTAATGGACACGTCCTCCTCTTCTGCTACTATTGTTGCTCCCTCTGATTCTTCTCCTTCTTTTTCTCTCACTCATATTCAACATCAAATCACCATTAAACTCGACTCCTCCAATTATCTTCTCTGGCTCACCCAGTTCAAGCCTTTATTAAAAGGCCATGGTCTTGAAGGCTATGTTGATGGCTCTACTCCCCGCCATCCTCTACACCTTCAGCCTACAGACACTGACATTAATCCTACCTACACTCTTTGGCACAAGCAAGATCAGGTTCTTCTTGGCTGGCTTCTGTCTTCTCTTACTGAACCAGTACTGGCCCAAGTTGTTGGCCTGTCTACTTCTCGCGCAGGTTGGCTTACCCTTGAATGTCATTATGCTTCCCGCTCTAAAGCCCGGATAATGCAACTTCGTCGGGCTCTTCAAACCCTCCAAAAAGGTAACAAGTCCATGTCCGACTATTTTCTCCATGCTAAGCATTTGGCAGATAATCTTGCCACCCCAGGTCATCAAGTTGATGAAGCCGATTTGCAGCAGATAATACTTGTTGGTCTTGACTCCACCTATGACCCTATTGTGACTACTTTAACCACTATCATCGCAGCTTCTCCCATGGAAGACTTTTATTCCCATTTTCTTGCCTATGACATGTGACTTGAGTCTCAACGAGCTCTTTTCCATCAACAACCCATTGCTAATGTTGCATCCCAACACCGCTCTACTTCTTCTTGGTCTCCATCCTTTCGTGGTCCTAATCGCCCCAATACTCAGTCCCGATCCAGTCGTGGTAATAATTGATCCTTCAATCGTCCTACTCCTAACTCCAATGCTCAAGGGCCATGTCAGCTTTGTGGACGAAAGAAACATACTACTCTTGACTGCTGGTTTTGTTTTGATGAAACTTTCCAAGCCTCTAAGTCTCCGCCACAAGCTTACACTACAGGATCGAGTCCCACTCTTGAATCCCACTGGTTGCCTAATAGTGGTGCCACACATCACATGACTTCTGATTTGAACAATCTGCATCTTCATTCCATCTAAGATGGACCAGACAAAATTAAAGTTGGTAATGGTCAGACTATCCCCATAGCTCATACTGGTACTGCTTCTCTCACTACTCCCTTTCGCACTTTCTATCTCAATAATCCCTACCACGTTCCATCTATCTCTGCTAATTTGCTTTCTATTTCTCAATTTACAAAGGACAATGACTGCTTCTTTGAATTTCATCCTCATTTCTTCCTTGTGAAGGATCGCCACACGGAGAAAGCTCTTCTACGCGGTCTAAATAAGGGTGGTCTTTATCATTTTGAAGTCGTTCATGAGATAGCTGGTCCAGACTCTCCTTCTAGTTATCACTCTGCGTCTGTTTCCTTATGGCATCAATGGCTTGGTCATCCAATGGCCTCTACTGTCAATAAAGTTATTGCCTCCAATCAGCTCCTTGTTTCCCTTCAGTCCAGTCATTTTTGTCAATCTTCTCATCTAAGCAAAAATTGTAAATTGTCGTTTCCATTGAGCACCGCCTATTATTCAACACCATTGAGTTTAATTGACTTTGACGTATGGGTCCCTCCCTGTCTATCTAATAAAGGTTTTGGTTATTATTTGCTTCTTACTGATGTTTATAGTCGCTTTACCTGGCTCTTTCCCATTTCCAGAAAATCAGATGCCTTACAATACTTCATCTCCTTTAAAACAAAAATTGAAAATCTATTAGGCCACAAGATTAAAAAAAATTCAATCTGATAATGGTGGTGAATTTCGGAAATTCACCCCTTATCTTGATAAACATGGCATCTATCATCGATTTTCATGCCCTCACATATCCAAACAAAACGATCTCGCTGAAAGGAGACATTGTCACATTGTTGAAACCGGCCTATCTCTTTTATACAATGCCTCGATGCCTTTTTCTTACTAGGATAATGCATTTACCACAGCATGCTATCTTATCAATCGAAATTCGTCCTCAATCTGGAATGCTAAGACACCTCTTGCAATTTTGTTTAATCAAATCCCTAACTGCAAGTCCCTACGGGTGTTTGGTTGTCTTTACTTTCCTTGCCTTCGCCCTTATATCTCGCACAAACTTCAACCTCATTCTCTCCCTTGTATCTTCTTAGGTTACAGCCCTACTCAAAAAGGATATCTCTATCTCCATCTTCCGTTTGACAGACTTTATATCTCACGACATGTGCGCTTTGAAGAAACAAGTTTTCCCTTTGCAGCTGCTAGTAAGAGTTCCTCAACTTCCCTGGAATCTGATCCTCTCTCTCTATCAAACCCTACAGCTCCATTCCTTCTGTGCCACGATCATCCTTCACCCCGCCATCTTCTTCTCTTTTGCACCCGTTATTACCCACACCTACATCTATTTCCTCTCCTCCCCAACCCACTACCTCTTCATCCTCCGCTCCACACTCCCTGATTTCCGTGCCATCATCATTCCAATATCCTTCCCCTATTATCCCTCAACATCCAATTGTCACTTGGGTTAAAGCTGGTATTCGTAAAGCCATCCACAAGTTGTGCCTCTCTGCTACTAAATATCCTTTGCAGGTTGAAGATTTAGTTGAGCTCAATTGTTATAGCCAAGCTTCTTTGGATCCTGCTTGGCGTCATGCTATGGATGATGAGGTTAATGTATTACTCCACAATGGCACCTGGACTCTTGTGTCTGCCCACTCTCAAATGAATGTGATTGGGTGTAAATGGATTTTTCTTATTAAACGACATGCTGATGGTTCTGTGGCTCTCTACAAAGCTCGCCTTGTTGCTAAAGGGTATAATCAACAAACAAGGATTGACTATGGTGAAACCTTCAGTCCCGTTGTTAAGCCATGCACTATTCATCTTGTCTTCTCTTATGCTCTCATGCATCGTTGGCCACTTCGACAGCTTGATGTTCAGAATGCGTTCCTGCATGGGTATTTGACTAAAGAGGTTTTCATGAAGCAACCCCCTGGCTACACTGATGCAAAATATCTGCATCATGTCTGCAAACTTCATAAGTCTCTTTATGGTCTTAAACAGGCTCCATGCGCCTAGTTTTCTCAACTTACTGCTCATCTTCTCATGCTTGGTTTCACTGGTTCGAAGGCTAATCCATCCCTCTTTATTCAGCACGTCTCTGTCTCTGTCATTTATATTCTTATCTACGTTGACAACATTATAGTCACTAGCTCCCATCCTACTGATGTCCAGCAATTGATCTCTGCTTTACATTCAGAATTTTCTATCAAGGGCCTCGGGCCTCTTCATTATTTCTTAGGCATCGAAGCAACTCTGCATGCTAATGGCTTATTTCTCTCTCAACACAAGTATATTTCAGATCTTCTCCAAAGAACTAAACTTGATGGTGTCAAACATGTGCATACCCCTCTTGCTGCTGAAACCCGCTTGTCTCTCACTGATGGCACCACACTTGATGATCCCAATGCCTACCGAAGCATTGTTGGTGCTCTGCAATATCTCAGCTTCACCAGACCGGATATATCTGTTGTTGTTCAAAAAGTTTGTCAATACATGCACAACCCATCTGAGGACCATTGGGTTGTTGTTAAGCGCATCTTGCGCTATCTGAAGCATACTGTTAATTTTGGTCTTCTACTACGACGCCCTGCCACTTCGTCTCTTCATACCTATTCAAATGCTGATTGGGCGAGTTGTGTTATTGATCGTCGATCTACTAGTGGCTACTGCATTTTCTTTGGCAACAATCTTGTTTCAAGGAGTGCACGAAACCAGCCCACTGTCTCCAAGTCCAGCACAAAAGTTGAATACCACAGTCTTGTCACTGCTACAGCTGAACTTTTGTGGATTCAATCCCTCCTACATGAACTTGGTATCTCTGCTTCACCTCCAACACTATGGTGCGATAACTTAGGCGCTATGTATCTTACAGTCAACCCAATCTTTCATGCCCGCACCAAACATATCGAGATTGATTATCATTTCGTGCGTGAATTAGTTGTTGCTCGTCGTCTCAATGTTCAGTTAATCTCCAACAAAGATCAACTCGCTGACATCTTCACTGAGGGCTTGAGTTCACCTAGATTTCAACGTCTCTGTGACAAGCTAATCGTGTGTGCTCCTACGTTTACCTAGAGGGGGGATGTTGACTCAACTCACATCTTATCTCCAAGATAACAAATGCCATGTATTTAGAAGATTTTAAATCATTTCTAATTAATCTGTAACAACCCTCTAATATAAATAAAAGTGGACTTCTGCTAACTAGGTTTAAGCCGAGTAATTCTATAGTTTCAACATAAGAAAATAAGTTTCTTAATGTCCAGTCTATGTTCATATATAAAAGAAGATAAAAATATGTAAAATTGTGGAGATCGACATTCTATTGGATTCATGCTCAGTTTTGGAAGTTGTGGAGATCGACTTTTGCAGGACATCCGAACATAGTCTTGTCATACAAATAAGAACATGCGGCCGCATTAGAACTGTGTCGGTCACGATTCATAGATCATTTTACCACAAACTTAATAACCATAGAAATGAATCAATTTCTAAATGATGAATGTTTTGACGACTCAATCTTACAACCATTGAAACTAATCCACTAGAAAGGGAAAAATATCAAAATCGCTATAAATAATTCCAGAGATTGTATAAAAAACAGAAATTAAAAAAATGTTTTCCTAGAATTCTTCACAATTGGAATAAATAAAATAGGTTATTATGGGCTGAAAAATGAGTAAATATGAGTCAGAATCAGACGCCGGTCTTAAGTTACTGGCTATCTTTGTTAGGAGCTTCTGGATCTGGCTCAGAGGCTACTAAGCTTGTGATTTTAGCAGGCATTTCATGGTTGTGCTTCCCTTCATATGTCGTGATGAATGAACTCGGATCATCCGATACCCTTTCTATGTGCTTGCGCACAGTGCATTTGTGGCTCGTGCATTTGTAATAGCTCCTGAAACAGATCAAACTGCTCAGACACTACAAAGTATAATGTCACTTACTCACTGTACTCTGCTCTTGTATGCCATTGTTTTTGTTCCCTAGTATTAAAAACCGGACCGAACCGGTCGGGTCACCGTTCAGATTTTATGTGCTAGTTTTTAAGATCTCGGAACCAGTGAAAACCGGTCAAAAACCGGTGAACCAGTCAAAAAACCGGTCTTAGAACCGGTAAAAAAATCGGTTGAAAGCCGATCAAATTCATGTATAGTTTAATTTTCTATGTATTTCATATTTTTTAACTTAAAATGTACTACTGGTTCGACCAGTCCAAACCATTGGTTCGACCACTAAACCAGTGAAACAGTTATGATACCGGTTTGATGACCGGTCCGGTTTTTAAAACTATGGTTTGTTCTGTCCCCTTATGGAAAGAAATTCAGACACAAACACAACAATGCGCGCCCACCACATGAAAAGAGATTTGGGTGTAGTTAAGAGTACTACTAACCTGGGATAAGGGTTTCCTTTCACAACCTTTTGCCCATATTTCCTCCAGCGAAAACCATCCTCTAAAATTTCAGCTTCTGTTGTGCTTTGCACTAGAACACGTGGCTCCTGTGTACTGTCCTGTGATGTTCCCGCTTCATTGTTTTGTTTATCATTTTTCCTGATGAGGAAAACGATTGAATATAGCAACCGACCAGAATTTTCATGAGACGAACTAAATCGGTGTTGCCTAGCTATTTTTTCATAAGCTACTTGACAATTTAAAGAATCCAACTCAAGCTACTTGATCCATTAGCAAGTTCTTTTTTTAGAGAAGTGATCAAACTATTTACCTTCTCTTGCTTCTTGGTTTGTCGTCATGTGCATCCATACCCATACTACCTTCTTCACCATCTATGCTACGTCCACAAGAATTATCAGGAGTGCCACCAGCGTTGGACACTCCCATATTGACAGCAGAATCATTGGACAATGGTTGTGCTTTGGAAGGATAACTTGACTGGTTGGATGATCCTAGTTTGCATCTTTCATGGTCGTCATAACTCTCACTAATTTTGTGGTTGTTATTTTTCAACTTGCCATTATTCTTGCTATTGCTATCCAGATCTTGAACAACATCATCACCACTCGGTCCTTGCAGCCCCAACGATGGATTTTTCTTAGGTGGTTGCGGCTTAGGATGGTTGTGCTCACACTTGTATACAATTTCAGCTATCTGTCCATCAAATGATCTCTCGACCTTCTTCTTCACTGGACAATTTGGATGTGTGCATTTGTAATAACTTCTTGGGTACTCACTACCTTTCACTTGCTTTTGGCCATACTTTCTCCAGTTATATCCATCATAGGAAGGTCTGTCTACATTGGCAGTAGATATATATGGTTGTGGGTCATCTTCCGTTATTTGTGGAGCCATCTTAGGTGGCCCAACTGGTCTGCTCGTTACAACCGCTGATGGAATACTTGGACAACGATTTGGGGTTGGTTGGCTGGGTGAATGAAGTTTGCGTTGGTTTAAATGCAGGGCTCGTGACTCAACTTGGGCCAATGCCTGCCGGTGAATAGCATTCGAATTTCCCTGGGGCCATGAAAGGCAATAAGAATAATATCAAGACAGCGAACTGTGGCAGAAGGATTTTCAGGAGAGCTAGAAGAAGTAGAAATACCAACCATATTGGCCAAAAGAGAAACAGTTGCCTTGGATACAACCTTTGCCAATGGTTTATACAACACATTGTTGGGTTTTCTTCCAAATTTTGAAACCTTATCATCAAAAGATGAGCAAGCACCAGTCCCTGAAGCCTCAGCCTATAACTTGTCAAAAGAAAACTAAAGTAAATCACGCAACTCCAATAATAACAAGGATTAAAAAAATAAATAAATAAATGAGGCAACATAATGGACAATTTACCTCAGAAAAAGGAATTACGCTGGCAAAAGGGCGAGGAGGAGGAGAAGCATGGTTTAAAGTAGGCCTAACTCTCAAAGTCTTTGGTCTAATAGCAGCAGGAAATGCAGTCTCAGGAGATAATACCTTAACAGCAGGAGGTGATAATGAAGGAGATACATCGATGGCACCAGCAAGAAGCTCAGAGAAAGACTTGAAAGTAGAAGAGCTAGGCTTTGAAGCGACCGGTTTTGCAATGGATACTCTTTCCGCCACCTCTTTGATCTCCATTTCTCCAACTAATATTGCGGAAACTCCTGTATGATCAGAAATTTTGAGAGCTATGCATCAATTTAACCAAAAAAATGTATTTGAAACTGAAACACGTTTTTTCTATCATGAAGCTAAAGTATGCTTTAAAAAGCCTGCATAATTTGAGTTGTTTTGTAATGTAGTGATGTAATGTTGTATTAAGTGTCAAATTTAAATGCAAAATCAGAAATATAGGTGATAAGTCCGAGTCAAAGTGCTGGGATGATTAAATTTAGGCCTTCAAATATGATGTTTACTCCCTCCTAAATTCCATAACCAAATTAATCCAAAAGGTACACAGACGGATCCCACATTTACATGGCAATACATGTATGAAGCCTAAACCGAGCAAAATCAGCTTTTGGAATTCATTCGGTTTGATAAGAAATGGATCACTTGAGTTCAGCCAATGGAATATAATATCAAAACAAGTGATCCAACCAAACTTTTTCTCTTTGATCAGTGTAAGACAGACTAAAACATATGAACACCAATGGCACGACTGAATAGAACTATATACTATATGCCCAGTATTGGGCACCATAAAGTTATCTCTTACCTCAGCTCCAGCAAAGGATTAGAGATTAATGAATTAGTCCTGAAAGGCGATCCTAGGGTTCAAGGGACGGACTAAAAAACCTCAATCCCCAACTCGCATAAATACCATTTCACACCACTGCATCATCTAGTCATGCCAGCTAGGAGAACAACAGAATAGTATCTACCTCTTGCTGGCCTTATTACAAGCAAAGCATCAATCTTTGCAAACCAGGAGCAGCATAAAGAAACAAAAAAAATAAGAAACTCCAGAAGGAACTAAACCACGAACCCAGACAGAGAGAAATGCAAAAAATGAACCAAATTTCATTCATTTTCAGAAAAAGAAAAGCAGCATGAGCTTTTGCCTCAAATCTGCATTCATTGTGTACTTATATTCAACGGAATCCCTGATAGTGCCTGAGTAGTCCCCCCCCCCCAAAAAAAGAAAAGGAATACAACAAGGATAACAAGCGCGACACTTCGATACTACTATAATTACAAAAGGAACAAGCAAACAAAATCCAGAAAAAAGCAGCATATATGTATTATAAAGTGAGAAACGATTTCTGACAAAACAAGGAGATTTGAGACTTTACATCCCATTGGCAAAAGCAAGTTCTTTTGCGCGCCTACCCCACACCAGCAAAGAGTAATAAAAAAAATAGACAGGAGGGTTTTTTTTTCCTTTTGTGCCTCGTCCTCGTGAAACTGAGAAAAAATCAAGAGGAACTAACTAGACAACAAAGGCAGACTGGGAATAAGGAGGGGAGAAATAGACAAACAATCAAAACCCTAATAAAAGAAATATACAGCAAAGTTCAGATGATTATTCATGAATCAAATTCAAAGTAACCAAGAAAGACAAGTAGAATAAATAAAGCGAGGAAACTAACCATAGGACCAACTTGTTCAGAAGTTAGCACCAGCAACAAGCCAAGAAACGTCAGTGATTGAAGTTACAAAGTTCAAACAGGAAACCTGCATTATTTAACCAACAATTCAACTTCAACCATGAGAAGAGGTAAAAAATGAAAATAATAATGTGAATAAACATAAGAACCCAGAAAAAGCAGCAGTAACCTTAGAAATTTGGCTTATGCTTGTAGCTAAAACACAAGCCAAATCACTTTTGTGATGATTTGCCGAAACCGTAGCAGAAACTAAAGGGAAGGTCCAGAAGGAAAAGTATCCAACTTAAAGGTGCTGTTTTAAATTTTGTTGGACTTCTCCAAAACCCAGCTTTCTGGGAGTACAGAAATAAAAATGGCGGAGGGGGCAAGAAAGATAACAAAGATATCTAGGATGAGCGATTGAACACAGAGGAGAAAGATAGGGAGGGATAGCGGAATTGTTGTACAGGTATTTCAGACATTGCAACACTTCGAACTTTTTAACCTTTCTATTATTTTTTTGGCAAGAACTTTTTTATTTTAGTTTGAAGCAATATTGAATTCTAATCGATAAAACTGACTTTGATTTCTTCATTTTTTGAATCTTTTCTATTTCTAAATTCTAGTTTTTTTTTAAAGGAGATGGGGGTTAAGAATAAGTGGAGGAATGATGATCGGTGGCTTTTGGGATTTGGTTGCCAAAGTCCAAAGGGCCAACTAACTGTCTGTCTCTAACAACACCCCCAAGAGACTTTGACATCTAGATACAAGAATTTCGTTAGTAATATTTAGTATTTACTGCTAGGGTACTACCAACACCCAAAAAAAAACTAAGGAAAAGGGAGACCAGAGAAAAATTGTGCTTGTGTAGTTGTGTATGGATATTTATTTATTTATTCCCCGTCTAAATTTTGATTTTTCTAAAACATGTAAAATAGTTGCTTTTCTTTATTTTATTTTGTGGTACAATCTCTATATTGGAACAACATTTTCTAAAACTTAAATTTTACAATATATGTATCAAAGGATAACGGTTGTGATATTTGATAACCACTTCCTTTCCACTATTTTACTTAAGTTTGGAAACAAACTCATCAAATTTGTTAATCAACTTGAATATTTACAAAAATCATATCTAGCATAGAGAAAAGGGGACATAATAAATTTTGCCTTGATGAATTAAGAAAGAGATCCAACCACAAACTATAACTTTTCTACTCATTTTTAAGTACTTATACTAATCATAGAAAATACATACATACATAGTAAAATAAGCTACCACCAATGATAATGTTTTCAACCATGCATAATCGGTGAAAATTATCTACCGAAATGTTATCATGTCATATGTTTTTGCTTTCATTTTAAATATTGATCGTTGCCTAAATATTCTTATTTTATTTTATTTGTAGCCTATTTATTTTTATTTCACTTTCTTTAACAAAAAGTTATTATTTTATTTGGACTATATCGAATCGATAAATTGGTGACCTAAAATCAAATAACCATTCTTATAAAAAAAATTATAATTTTTTTTCATTTGGGAGCTCATAAGGATAGATATATGAATCATTATGTATGTATACAATGTTGAGATAGTAAAAATACAAATATGGTATCTCAGGTATTTATGATTTCAAATTTGACTACTAAATTTTCATTTCACAAATATCGTCATGATTTTAAAACTAGCTTATTTGAGATCCACGAGTTTGTGGATAGAAAAGAGCCTTAATATATAGTATAATTTTCATTTCCAGGTCTAAATACACATTCCACATCCTGTCGAATTCTATTGTTCTATCCTCTTGATGTTTATTGAACAAAATTTAAATAGTACAACATTAATCAAGCTTCATGAGCCACCTAAGTTTTATTTTTTTCTTTGCCTATTCCTATCTTATCTTCAAGTGAAAACTTTACATTCGTTGCATCTTTGTCACCCTTGGTGATAAACTTGTCGATATCGATGTACAAAAACTCAATTTAATTAATCATTTTTATCCTAAAAATAATTTTCGATTTTTCTTTTATATCCATATTTGTAAACATGTATATGTATAAATATACTTTATAAATTAAAGTTTATCATTTTTCATTTCTTTACAACACTGCTTGTGGACATATTGCTCACTTGGGTTCCATGCCTTCAAAATAGGGTGGGCAATTGTGTGGCTACTGTGATATAGATCATTCTATACTATAGATGTATATATATTTATTATTTGTGAAGTTATCCTTTTATGGTTGTTGAAGCCTCTATTTTTTGTTATTAATATATATTTAGAACAAAAACAATGGATTAAAAGGGAGACTTTCATCAAAAGGGAGCTTTTTAACAAAATTGTAGGTATATACATCTAACATATGATGTACAAAGGCAATACATCATAATATTACATTGGAGCAATTCATATAATATACAATATGATGCATGGTGCAACACCGTGTGACATATGCCAAATAAGCATTTTAACAAAAAAAAAATAAGAAATCATCTGCATTCTATCGTTCCTCTCTTTCAAATTAATCTTTATTGGTGTTTAGGTAATATTTCACTATTAATATACTGATTTATTACCAATAATATATTTATTTTTTTACCAGTAAGTTAGTCTTTCACCATTATTACACTAATCATTTACCATTAATTTACTAACTTTTCATCAATAAATTGATATTTTACTATTATTTTACTTATAACTAATCTTTCATTAATAATGTACTAATCATTCACTACTAATGTACCGATATTTTATTACTAATGTACTGATCTTTCACTAGCAAATTAATATTCCATCATTATTCTACTTAAAATTCATCTTTCACCATTAATATACTAATTTTTCACTTTCACCACTAGTGTATTCATTTTTCAATAGCAAGTTGATTAAGTACCATAATTCTACTTAAAAATGATATTTTACTACTAATAAACTAATCTTTTACTATTAATATACCAATATTTTGCCACTAATATAATAATATTTTATTAACGAGTTGATATTCTATCATTATTCTACTTAAAAACTAGTCTTTTACCACTATTATATTGATTTTTCACAACAAATATGATAATCTTTCATCACTAATATTTTTAATTTTTTTTACTAATAAGTTGATCTTTTACTATTATTCTACTTAAAATAAATCTGTAACCACTAATATACCGATACTTCACCAGCAATATGATTTTCTCTATCGTTCTACTTAAAACTAATCTTTTACCACCAATGTACTAATTTTTCATCAATTTTTTTCCAAAAACTTATTAATATGGATATCTATTTATAAAGTAAAATTTTAGAAATATTATAGTATAACTTTTATATATATTTTTAGTAAACCAAAATTAAAATAATTTAATTAGAAGAAAAAAATTAAAAAATAGTATTGTAGCACCTATTGTACGGTGCTAGACCATACAATAGGTTGCACAATATATAATTCCACATACAAGGTCAAAAAATTAAGGACCTAAATTTAGTATTAACCACTTAATGTATGTAATATATTAGTGAAATTAAAATACATAAAAAAATTTGTTTTTCCCTATAGCATACAAAATTTAATTATTAGATGAAACTTAGGTTGATGAAAAATCATCTCTCAACCATGCTAAATATCAATAATTTCTTAAAATTAAAAATGTATGAAACATATGAGATAAAGATAAAAGAATGTATGTGTATAGATATGATTTAGCTATCCTAATTTATGGGATTCGTATCATAGGTTGTTTTATTTTCTTTTCTTTTTCTTTTTAAGAATAGGAGGGTCTGAGTTTGAATAACATTGTTGGTGATCCAGGTAATACACTTGAATTCTATCAATCAATGACCTAAACCAACAACCACAGCTCGTATATACTGAGGGTGAGAGGAACATAGGTCATAGGAATAGGACTCCAGTCATAGAAGTTTAGGGCTTAAATTACATTACCTCCGACGTGTATCTCAGGTATGAAAGGATGTGTGAGCCTCTTTAGATAAATTAATTGCAATAATCGGGGTAATCATAGCGTGAGAGTTTGATTTATAAAAGCAACCAAGTCATTAGTTAGAGGATCGGCTCCTTATAGGTACCCATGGTCACAAAAACGTATTTATTGTACTATCGAGGCATATACTGCTATTTACCTTCGTCATGTTGGCCTAGGACAGAGTTGGAGCTAACGCCTAAGGCAAGTATATTACTTTTAGAGATATGATTTTGATAGAATTTAATTTAACAAGGAATGCTTTAGGTTAATGAGCCTTTGATACTTAATATATGCGGATGGGAAAATAAGTCGCTAACTGTAGTAGTATGCATGAAAATTGTAACACCCCTAAATTTCAATCCTGGAAAAAAAATTTTGAAAGAATAAAGCGGAAGCTAGGAGAGAATTTGGGAAATTTTACCGCCACATCTAACACAAGATAAATGTCAATCATCTATCTCATGTTAGATGCAAGGCTAAAACCTGTCAAACAATTACATCTGAATTTTAAAAATTTATCAGAGTACGAGAAAATTAAAAGGCAATTACAACACCATTAAATTTTATATACAATATTTGAAACTTCAAAAAATAAATATAGTTAGACCAGACAAAACCCGATAGATTAAATTTCGGATTGCCTACTCTCTTAAGTCAAGTCTTCCACCCCAAAAGAGTATTTGATCTTAAACCTGCACAAGAGGTCTGCTCCCCACCATCAGTGGATCACCACATGACCCATTCAACCAAGGTAGTATCAGTACGGGTCCAATACTGAGTAAATCCCACTACCCTACCTTATGGAAGAGACGTAAACTATAACATCAAGTGCATATTAAATAATGATACAATACGTTGATACAATATTACGCATACTCAAACCCACATCACAAGTCCTACCATACACATATAATAACATGCAAAACATATGTAATATCTTAAACCGATAAAAGATTCAGATAAACCAACCAAGCATTTATGGATAATGTTAAACCAACCAACCAGACACTTTTGGACCACGCCAAACCAAACCAAGCCGAATCGGGCATTTATCAAACGGGCATTTATGGGCAATGCCGAACCAAACCAATTGGGCATTTAGCCTCGCGGACATTACTTAGGGACATGTCCAGCCCCGAGCATTACTTAGGGACATGCTCAGCCCCGGACATTACTTAGGGACATGTCCAACCCCAAGCATTACTTAGGGACATGCTCAGCCCCGATTGAGTAGACTCATTCTTTAGATCTCTGGTAAATATAGTCGATTCACATAATATTCTTTATCAATTCATGTGAGTGCAGGAACCCCACTATTATAGCCGGTGGAACGGTCATGAGGGTCATGCCCCTGCCACTATTTTAGTCGGTGGACCGGTCATGAGGGTAACATACCCTGCCACTATTATTCGTCGGTGGACCGGTCTGGCCCCGACTCACATGATGTTTCACTGTAATTACTTCGTATCTGATAGATGAGATTTATTGATTATTTTCATGTCTAAAAATATCATTTATCCCTCATTATTTCTATTAGATTTAATCTTTTCGTCGAGTTTTCCTCCTTTGAATAAATTTTACAAGAAAGAAAAGAATTGAAGAAATTCAAGGAGAAATTAATGAAAAGAAGAAATCAAGTAGAGAACACATCAAGAAATGTTGAATCAAGAAGAGTAAAGTTGGAAAGGGAACAAATACATCAAGAGAAGCTAAGCTGAAACTTTCAAAGGAATTGAGTGGAAAGATTAAAAACACGGGGGTCCCGTGTTTCATAAACACGGACCGTGTTATTTATCCCAAGTATCAATCCTTAAATCCTTGTCAGCAGAGCAGTTGGAGGAAAACACAGGGGTCCCGTGTTTTCATTTAAAAATGTGTAACTGTCCGCGCGACTTGTTTCTGATAAATTTTATCTAAGAACAGAGTCGGGACAGGACGGAGGGGATCGAAAAACATTTGGAATGTATTTTTCTTCCTTTATTCCTTTAGAACATACATGTAATGCACAATTCCAACTTTTGATCTTCTTGAATTCTATTGATGATTTGACATTCTGCACTTCAATTGATAAGTTTCCTCTATTCCTTTGTAAATTTCAGTATCTTCATTTTTTCTGAATCTAAGTAGCTTTTCTGTAATTTTATTTGTGTTCACTACATTATCATCTAATTGTTGTAATAATAGAATTCGTGAATGCGTTGTTGTTATTAATTTTCAAGATTTTTGTGTAATTATATGAATTGTGAATATGCAGAAATTTGAGTAATTAGAACAGGGTAGGATGAATTGAGGATGAAATTATAACCTAATTACCATTTCATACTTTAAATGTTTGATTCTAGATGAGGTTTAATTGAATTAATGGATCGAATTGAATGATTCCATATCATAGATTAAGATTCTTGAACTAATTAGATTGATCGCCTATTTGGTTTAGAACTTGATCTTTGCTAAGACAATGAAATTAACCCGTATTTGTTAATTAAATTTGTCTATAGTAGCAAAAAGATTAATTATTAATCTTATCCATTAATTCGTACAATTGCATGATCCGAGCTTTTGTGATTATGATTGTAGTTGGTTGCTTCCCGTTCATAATGCTACTATTAATTGAATCTAGTGTTCTTAACCTAGATTATTAAATGGGTATAAAAATAAATTGAGAGCATATTCAGTTTATTAAGGTTAAGAGGAAGTACAGGAATTTGTTATCTTGAGTTTCCTAAGTCAACATTAAATTGTTTAGAATCATTCTTCTTATTTGAATGTATGGCATTTTAATTCCATCATCAATTCATTCCTCCCCTAATTGTCAATTAGTGATTAAGATTTGGTACAATCGAATTTAGTATAAGAACCAATGAAATTGTATAAACGGGGTTATAACATCAATAGCAAAATTAGTGATTAAAATGTCATTCCTTGTGGGTTCGACTCCTTCTTGCCATATACTATGTATTTGGAAATTAGGATTTATTTATTAAATTTGTTGTGCATACGACAGTGCATCAATATATTTCCAATGTCTTATCGTTATTACGTTCGGTTTGTTGAGCACGGAATCCCCCACTATTATAGCCGATGGACCGGTCATGTAGGGGACCCCGACCCTAGCCACTATTATAGCCGGTGGACCGGTCATGTAGGGCACCCCGGCCCTAGCCACTATTATTCGCCGGTGGACCGGTCTGGGTCCGGCTCAACATCTTTCTCTTTAAGTGATTAGTGTCTTAACATATCTTATTTGAAAGAATTTTACCCTTGACATGCATGGCTAACTATATCCACATCCTCCCAGGAGGGCCCGTCCCATATCTTAGGACTCTTGCGCCCCTTATCACACCTCGATATCCATTCCCCTTTACACTTACACATAATGAAAGCCAACTCTTAAGAGTGTGGGTTGAAGCCCAACACCTTGTGACACCACACTCCACCCACTATCACTCTCTAGGGTTTCCCTTGAAACCCTAATTGGACCCATGTGACCCAATTTCCTCTTGCCTTACTACCATTAATTCATTTATTGTCAAACGCCTCATCTCATTTAAGTTCAATCACTACTTTCTCCCAAAACCCTAACCGGGTCCCTTATACACCCTTACACCAACCTACGTATTATTTTTCATCTCAAGTCTCCAAACACTCCACAACTCTCCCCTTAGCTTATTTACACTTTAATACAACTTTTCTCACGTAACGATCATCCTCATGCAAGTTTTATCCAACCTATGCAAACTCTCAAAGTTTCCATGCAAACCCTAGAATTTTCCATGCATAACTCTCATCCCTTATTCAATTTGGTCAACCTCATATCCCTCTTTAGCAACTCACTTCCCATTTATTTCTTTTTATCCTTTCATATCCATGTCATAATAATAATCACCCAAGCATGCATGTCCTAGAGGGTTACATCATGCCACATCACATCATAATCACCACATAGGGATATCACATTCATATCATAAGAAAAACACATATCACACACCTTAACTCCAAGCTGCGCTACGCATAACACACGTTAAGGACAATCAGGTGATACACAACAGGATATGATATATATATATACACAAAGCATCCAAGGCATGCAAGTCACATAGCACGTAGGGACCTTAGCCACATCCTTACGAAACACCCATAAGTGGAGGTAAGTAGAAACTTACTTGGATCCGAAGCTAGATAAGCGAGATAAGAGGGAGAGATCACTAGCTCGTGGATCCACGAGAAAGCTTTCCTAGATCCGATAGAAATTGAAAACTAAATTAGAAACTATTCTATCAATCAATAATTCACACATTATAATTAAATAAACACAAATGAACACAAACGATCTTTCTTGGAAAACTTGTCCAAAACTTAGGACTTAAAAGCATAACTCTATTAAGATTTAAGATTAAATATAAATCAAAACGGATTAATACAAATACCACTTGGGTCATTTCAAATTAATTTGGAAAGACCAAGAAAGAATAATCGATTACAAGTTAATTTATTGAAATAACTTATTTATTAGGTTTTACAACTAAATAGGTAACCCAACCATTTACATAGAACCAAATCCAAACCGGTTAGGTTAAAACAGAATTTAAATGATTTAAAACCCAAAGATAGAATTCGATTAGATCAAATACACATAGCAAAAATCATCCCCGAAAATTAAGGTTTTTAATACCTAAACCACAAATCGACCAAATCACTTCGATTACCTCAAATTGATAGTTTTAAAACACAATTACACTAATTTTAGATAAATCTAGATAATCAATTTCAACAAAACAATATTCCGATTAACCAATTCAAGACGATCCGTTTTCAAAATTAGGGTTTTAAAGCCCACAACACAATCTTGGATAATTCAAAACAATTAATTCCAATTAAAGATATTAGAAAGAAATTAGGATCATTTCAACTATTTCTACAAATTTAATTTTAGAAAAATAATTATACAAATAACCAATTTCATAATCTCACTTGAAATCTAGGGTTTTAGGCCCGAAAATGCAATTCGGTTAAATTTTATTAATTTATTCAAATTGAATGTTTAGAAATGCAATTAAACACGTTTTATAACATATCAAATAATCAGTTGATCAAAACCACTCAAAGAAATACCCAATTTAGCACAATTAGGGTTTCTGAGCCTGAAACGCAAACTTGATCAATTCTTGCTAAAATATATAAATTGACGTTCGAAAATGTAATTAAATATATCCTAATATAAATTATATAGTCAATTGAATAAAACAACCCGATTACATAATCCAATTTAGCCCCGCAAGAATTTTGACCTAAAAATCCAATTCCGATTAATTACGCACAATTTTCCCAAATCAACACTTCTGATATGAAATTAAATACATTTCAAACAATATTGTAAAATCAATTGAGCGGGACGGCTCAATTATACGACCCAATTTCATTACACCCAAAATTTGGCCTAGGAATCAAATTTCGATAAAACCTGCATAAATTTCTCAAATTGACGGTTCCAAAATGAAATTGGATACATTTTAAAACATATTGTATAATCAATTTATCAAAAATAGCTAAATCGGACGGATCCGAAAAATTTGGGCATGACCCGGCCAAAAATCCAATTTTTCCAAAATCTCAACATAACCATACAATTGACATATCCAAATCAATCTTACCGCACATATATACAAAATCAAACAATCAATTTAGCTTTTCTTAAGCTAATTCATACCCAATTAATCAAAATAAGGGTTAGGGTTTTTCGGAAATTATACCAAACAAAAACCGATAAGTCGGGGCAAAGGAGGGCCGGGAAAGCTTTGTCGGGGGTCGGGGGTGGCTCGCCGGTGGTCAGTAGGGCTCGCCGGTGACCGGGCGGTGGCGCGAGCTGCGTGGCTTTTCCCTGCTATGGTCGCTTGCTGCTGCCCCTCCTGTGCTGCTTCGATGACCGCCGCTGCGCTGTTGCCTACTGTGGCGGCGTCTCTTGCAGGTGGTTGGAGGTCGATCGTGGTTGACAACAGTCGACGAAGGGGAGGGGAGGAGCTGGGGAGAGGTGGCGGTTGGCTAGGGTTTGGGCGGCTCTTGGCTCGAACGGGAACAGGAAAATAGAAGAGAAGGGAGGAAAAGAAAAGAAGAGGGGGGTGTTGGGCACCGACGGGTGCTGCGAGTTTTTTTTTTTACAAATACACATATATATATAATAAAATACTAAAAGTTTAAAAAGTATTATCGAAAGAATTTTACCTAATATTTATTTAATAAAAATTTATTTCGAACGGATCCGGAGGCTTAAAATTGATATACAAGCTATATAAAGAATTCCGGGAATGTTTTCGAAAAATTTACCAATGAACGTAAAAATTTATATTATTTACAGAAATAAATTATAAGACCTCAAAATAATTTTTAAAAACATATAAGAAAATATTTAAGTCAAATTCTAATAAACCGAGACTAATTTTAATAATTTCTGAAATCGGTTTTCGTAAATCAAAAAGCGTAAAATAGAAGAAAATTAATTCCGAAAAGAAATTCATAAATAATTTCCTAAAAACCTTTTTAATTTAAAACTTCCAGAAAATATTAACGATTTTCGAAAACGAATAAATTTAAAGTTGAAAATATTTTCTACGGGTAGAATCATTAAAATAACTTTACTATTTAATAAAAAATTCTATAATTTAAATAATATATTTCGTCAACAAAATATAGCTTCAAAATAACGTCGTAATCACATGACGAAGTTAAAATTGAAAACGAATCTAAAATATTAAAGTTCAAAATACGAGAAAGAATGGGAATATATATTTTTAACCAAAAATCGAATTCATAAGAATATAATAAATCATTGTCGTGAACGAATTTATCTAGAATGGTTCGCAACGACAATGATTAATTACATTCAAATATGAATTCGAATCGTCGATAAACCCATAAAACGAATCGAAATTTAAATAATTAATTGTTTACATCAAATTACGCTAATAAAACCATTAAACTCGATAATTCTGGATTTTAAAAATATGGGGTACTGCAAAAATATTTCTTAACCATGTAAACTTTTACAACTTCTATTTTCTTTTTGTCCAAAAAATTTTGTTGGGAGTGTGAATTCTATCCTAACAACTCCAACTCCATGATTCATCATTTGATCATCAAATTCGTGTAGGTAGGAACTAGAAACATTAATTAATTAGTACTATAAAACTACAAGCTATGTGAAGCTCATCAGGTGCTTCACTAGAAATAAGTGCATGTAATTAAGGTTGGGTATTTTGCTTGTTTGCTTTGTCATTATAGGTTCAAGTTCTACAATTACTAATGGAGTCGATGGTGTTTTTGTCACATTTCTAGTTTCATATTTTATTCATGGCATCTCTATGGCCATGCACAAAGGTTTCATCCTTATATGTGTTTGATTGTGTCCATTTTAGATTAATTTTGGGAAAGGTATAATGATGTTTTGTAGTATTAATGAAAATTGAACTCTGGTCATCTACAAAATGCTATGATATTGAGCCTAAATAATTTATTATTATCATTATTATAACTGTGATCTTATTTTTATTGATTTGAAATAGAAATAAATTAATAAAAACATATTCTTCATCTAATTAAATTATTAGTGATAATAAAAAAAATATACTTAAAAGGATAGGGAAGTTGATTCATTGTGATGTTATTTTCTCATAAGCCCCCTACTATGTGGATTAACATTTTATTTATCCATTGAGAGATTGATTCTTTAAATATTCAATTCACTCAATGGTTAATTATGATGATTAGCATTTATACATGAATCTAGTAGTTTGTTATCTTTTTTATAGTTATTTTAACTACTCCATTTGTTTCTTAAAAGGACGTCATGCACACACTATTTTAAGATATAATAAATATGTCCATAATATTATAATTATACACTTCATTAAAAAAAACATAACAATTAATGTGTAAAAAAATGTAAGGGAAAAATTGAAAATTGAGAATTAACTTCTTTATAATGACATACTTTTTTAAACAAAAAAAATCACCTAAAAAAACTTCTTTTTATAAGTGGATGGAGTATATAGTAAAATATATATATATATATATATATATATATATTAGTATTTATATTTTTTACATATTTATTTTAGTTTTTATAAATTATATTATTTTATCATAGAAATTAAAATAGTAAACACATAGCTACATTCTAACATAGAACATTAAAAAGATATTATTGATGAACCCCAAACATCATATTCTAACTAGGTAGCTACACATTTTCTAGTATTATATATATATATATATAGTAGAAATATCCAATGAGAAATACCATTTTTGTGTAACTTGAGATTTTTTTATTTGAATTGTTAAAAAAAATGAATTGCTAAGCAAAAAAAATATTGATATAGTTGAGAAAATTGTCATCGGTGTGTGATGGATTTTCATTTTAATGGATAAAGAAAACTATTGTCAGAATATCAAAAAAAAAGTATAGGTGCTAGGTGTCAAACAAAACAATGATACTTGTGTAGATAATATGTATTTTTATTTCAAATTAAAATAAGAAATTATCCTATGTAGATGGTGGAAATTGAAGTTTATTTTCAATAGATAGAAAAAATTACTATAAATAGTTTAAAATATAAGGGATGATTCTCCGTTTTTATCATATGGGGAGGTTTCAACTAGATATGTCTATATATATACAAGAAACCGATACGTTTTTGTATTGTTTTGCCTTCATCGACCTTAAATTTTTTTTTTTTTTTACCATCATCAAACTTACCATGTCAGATAATAATGCAAGTACATTAGTTGTTAATTTAATGCTACATGACTATGTATCTCCAAGAGCTTCCAAACAAAATTCCAAGCTCTCTTTGAATGATAGTTGAGTTGAGTACTCTCATTACTTAATAGTGTGTTAGCACCGTCACCCATGCAGCAACACCTAATTTCAATAATGCTCAATTTTATCTTCAATTTCAATTAAATCAACATCTAGAATTTTCTTTAGTTTCTTATGATAAGACAATTGTTGCTTGATACATGTTAAATCTGGATAGAGAAAAAAAATATCAAAATTGTCATTGTACATCCATTTTATAAATTTACTTGAGTACTAAATTGGAGATCAAATACATTGAGCATATAAATTGAAGCATTAATGATAATATGATATTTGAGTCATGTAGCATGTAATTTTTTTAATTATTTGTTACATTCAATGATAATTTAACTTATAAAGTATTTGTCCAATTTATTTACTGAGTATTTTGATCTTAGAATGAGAAAATAAAGGCATGCACCTAAATGAATAAATAAATATATGATCAACAGTAGTAGAATAACTATGGTTTTTTAGTCCAAGTGATATTTACATTAGGGATGCAATGTAAATAATCAGAGTTCAATCATATATAAGAGCATGACCCTTTCCAAATAAATAAATAGATGTGTGTGTGTGTGTGTGTGATGAATCATAATAATGATAGTGGATTGAAAAAATGTAAGAAAAGGAGGGAAAAACCAAATATTTTTAAAAAAATTGTATTTTTTTAAGAATTTTTTATAATTCTAAAATTACATTATTTATTTAATAATTATATAGATTATATAACATTTTTCCAAGTCACTTGAATATTAATATTCTCATATAATTAAAAAAAAAGAGTCACAAGTTATGTACTAGAAAATTATGAACCCAACCAAAATAATAAGGTAATCAACCATAGATGTGAATGGATGATTGAGCAATGTCTTAAAGGTAGTTATCGTAATGAACTACAAAAAAAAGATAATATAAAATAATATAAATATTTTAATAAAAGACACATTCAAAGAAATTTTCATCAAATTATATTGTAAATAGATACCCGACCTAAAGTCATTTTTAACAAAATTCTCAATACTTAGAAGTCGTCATACTTTCCAAAATCAAAATCACTTTTGGCCTTATATTTTAAAATGCCTACGTCTTGGTATCATTTGTACTAAGGATGGTGCAAACGGCTATTTATAATTATGGTTCCCACTTCATTTAAAAATTTTAAACTTTTTATATTCAAGTAATTAAAAAAATCATATCAATTTTTTTTATATTTTTCAAAATAATTAAGCATCTGTATTACAATACCTTAGACCTACAAATATATATAGCCTCTAATGCATATTTTGAGAAACAAAAATGAACATCCACCACATATATGCCACAACAAGAATACACAACCACCACATATATGCCACAACAAGAATACACAACTACCTTATATATGTCATAGCAAGAAAATATTTAAAATTGTGGAATATATATTTGTCTTAATAATAATACAAATCTACTTGTACTAGAAAACACATTTTACAATACTAGAATAGTTATCTAAGATGTAGACATTGTATATAAGAAGATGTGTATTTATCTTGGGAGACTTTTAAAACAAATGCGGAGGTGTGTTAGTCTTTCCGGACATACATATTTTAATATTAAAATATATGTATTTTTGTTATGAAAGTGTGTTATAATATCGGTAGAAGTAAGTTTGTTTACAAATATTCATATTTATCCCTTACATATGCATCAATACAAAAAAAAGGGCATTCTTGACATAAAATATGTGAAAATCTTCCTTGAACTTGTATAAATACACTACTAAAAATAAGATAATCCCCCATGATATCATGTCATTAGTGCTATACTCTAACAATGTGGTTGATAAGATGTTGAATGGGATGCATTAATTATTAAATGAAAATGGTGGTTTGGAAAGCTTAGTACCTGCAATATGTCCTTGGGAATAAATATATGTGAAATAATTCCTTTCAAAAATTTCTGGCAAAATAGAAAGAAAAATATAAAATAAAAATGTGTTAGTAAGGGGAAAAATAAGGTCCATTTTTGGCAGGAACTTTCCATCCTTGATTTTTTCGGGAAAATTTTCAATGAGTACCCAAAAATATGCCGCCATTAAAAGTAGAAAAGTTTGGTTCTTTACGTTTCCCAAATAAAAATACCTCATTCCCAAGGACTTGGTATTACCGCAATAACTATACACAACATTACATTTAAATAGCTTATCATCGTTGATATTTGGCTCGAGTGTCGACAACATGTTGTAGGTATTAACGATCAATATATATATATATAATAAAAGGAACCCTAACGCCTCTCATTTTCCCTTCTTTTTCTTCTTCCTCGCTACTTGATATCTCCTTCTCTCTCTAAGAACCATTTGTATCCTTCGTCACTCCTCCATCCTCTCCTCCATTCCCCCTCCATTTTCACAATCTAGTAAAATGTAGTGCAAGTTTTAGCTTGTTTTACATCTAATTTAATTTTTGGTAATTATTTTACTATATAATAACTTTATTAATTGTGTAGATTCGTCAAAGATTTTTGATGTAATACTTTTATGGTTTTAGGTGGCCCTACTTATATATGTTAGTATTTACAAGTTTTTTCTACAATTGATACAATATTTGACACTTAGATTATGCAATAATTGTATTAATATATATTATTATACGTTTAATATATAGTTTTTGTGTTAGTTAGAAAGCATGTGTGGTAGGGTTGTAATTTATGTTGATTGTTGTATGATACATGCTTGCTAATAGGAGAAACGAAGAAAATTATTGATTTACTAATTTTATTTCAATACTAGTATGTGTTAACTTGTATAATTGAATGATCAAATTGTTGTATATAATTTGTTAGTATGTGTGAGCATGTGAATATTGAATTTTATTATTGACATGCTTGATTGTGTAATTTAATACAATGTATATGTGAATATGTTAGAATCTATTTTTAGTATCTATGTTTATATTTTAATGTTGAGATATTAACATATTTTTTCTATGATATTTAATTAAAATGAACATCTAATGTAAAAACATAATTTATTTTAGGTAATTAAAAAATTATCTTGAATAAAATTTAAACTTCTACATTCCAAGAATTGACAGAGTGCCTTCGAGATTAATTAAAGTTAACTAAACTTAAATAAAATAAATATGTACCATAAAAAGTACTTATCTTATATTGAAATTAAGTCATTTTAACACTTTAAAGATAATGTAGAAGAAAATAAATATTAACTAAGCTAAATCAAAATAAATATCTACAAAAAAATTGAATTGCCTTAGATCAAAATAATAATAATAATAATAATAATAATAATAATAATAATAATAATAATAATAATAATAATAATAATCTATTTGTACACTTCAAAGATAAAGTAGAAAAAAATAAATATTAATCTAAATAAAATAAAATAAATATCTAACATAAGAAAATTTTAGTATCTCAAATGGTAATTAATCCGTATACATATACTTAAAAGATAAAGTAGAAGAAAATAAATACTAATTAAAATTAAATAAAATAAACTTTGAAATCAAGTATTCTATAAGATTTAAATTTGTAATCATAAATAAATTTGTAGATACAAAAATGATGTAATATAAAATCATATTATCAACTAAAATTATGATATTTTCAATAGCTCACTTAAGTTACTTTAATAAAAATTTATAAATAAATAAATAAATTTCAATTAAGAAGAGTAGTTTGCTTTAGTTTCTAATAATAAAAATGTATTTGAAAATTTTGTTTAAGCTTCTAATAATAATAATAATAATATAACAAGAAAGTGTAACTTTAGTCGTAATAATAATATAAGTTCAAGAATTGAAGATTAAATAATAAATTATATTACAACTTTAATATTATAAACTAATAAAAAAATCAAATAAAAATGACATTAACCTAAGATTGACACGGTTTTATAGGTGATGATATATCTTTCCTACATGACGCGTATCATCTGTCCTACCTTTTGATGTCTCTTGGTGAGGATATTAGAAATCACGTGTGATGGCTACATTAGACTGCATTATGGAGAGGGGTTTGTACTTGGGAACATACATGTTTTAGTCATATTGTCTTTTGTTGATCTTGCCACGTTGTAAGACATAGTTAGGGACAAGGATTGGATATCTAGATTTTTTTTCCACCGAAATCACATGTAGGCATGAAGTCTACTACCGGAACCACAGGTAGGCATAAGGCTACTACCGAAACCACAAGTAGGCACGGAGGCTACTGGCGAGATCACAGGTAGACACAAGGGCTGCTACCAAAACTATAGATAAACACAAATACTACTACCAAAACCACTCTAATATCCAATAATAACCATTCCCATCTAATCATATCATTTCCGTTTTTATTTACTCGAGAGGGATACAATAATAATCCGGAGATATAAAAGTGCCCCGGTCATAGCGGCGCACAAGGTATCACGGTACCCTCCAACCATCCAACCTAGAGGCATAACAACACTCTGGTCATACTGATGCATGAGGCACACAATACCCTCCTCACCTTGGACACCTAATCCTTAAGTATTGATACCCCCTATAGGGCCCATAGGTCACCTATAGAGTAGACTAAGTCTTACTAAGACACAACCGGCACACCAAAAAACCAAACAAATTGAGGAATCGTACATCATCTCTAGGGTAGCTACCCCTTGAGAGAAGTCATTCCCAAACTTGAGGTTTTCCACTTTACATATTAGTAATTTATATGGTAATCACATATAACACATATTGCACATTTATTCTTATTTCCATACTTATCCATTTTTCCTTTATTTTCAATTATCAAGTCAACCTTAAGGTTAACGGTCCAAAACAAGGTCAAAGTCAACCCTAAGGTCAATCTATGAAAAGTCTAAGGCCATCCTATGTCCAATTATTCACATTTGGGCACATTAGATTGAAATGACCAAAATGCCCCTAAGACCAGTAATTATCATATTATCATCTATTTAAATACTAAATCCATTTTATTTATTAATTTATCGTGAAAAGGCCAAAACAAAATAATTTAATTATTTATTATGCAATTTAAATTATTAGCAATGTCAAAAGACCATTTCGCCTGTACACATGTTTCTGCATACAAAGCTTTATCATATACTTTTAAATACGTCCAAAACACATGATCGCATAATCAACAACAGATAATAAATAGTAGACATGATTTTCAGAATAAATATCATAATGCCTGATAATGACTAAATTGTCCCTAGGGCACATCTAATAATTATTCCATAATTATATCCAAGCATGCTCAACCTATTATTTTATACATAATTATCATACAAAATATTTTTCAGTTATTAGAATCATTTTAATCATACTTTGGTACCCAAAATATTTTACATCAGACAATATGCTCGTTTTAACGTTTTTTATGATAATAATAATAATTAACACATAATTATATATTAACCAATCATGCTTAATATAATTTTATACACCAAAAATCCTAATTTACTATCATGTAATATTTATCATTTTAGTAGGATATAACGGTTACTTGGATTTCCCAAAAAATGTAAAATTAGCGGTATCCACTAAAAATTATTTGGTTCCGCTAATCAACTTTCATACCTAAAAATAATACCACAAATACTAAATTAATATCTATTAGATAAAAGTAATTATAATATAAAGAAATTTAATTTTAAAATTTTTCTAAAATTACCAAAATACCCTTACATTTAATATGGGTACCAAAAATTTGCTAAAACCAAAACTGCCTCACCCTACATGCACAGCGTGAGTAGTGCACAAAGGAAGGGGTTGGGATTGGCTGGGCGAGGGGGCTGGACAGCTGCAAGGGTGAGGCAGAGAGAGGTGGCGGTGGGCGGTTGTAACACACTCAAAATTCACTACTGAAAAGTTTTGTTTTATTAAAAGAATTAGTAAAAGCGAAATAAAAAAACTTGTGAATTTTAGGAATATTACTGCCACACTTAGTACCAGACCAGTTCACTTCTACCGTTCCAGTACCAAGTGCTAAGGCTCAAAGAATAAGATACAATTTGCTAGAATTTCGAACCATATGAAAAATCAGAGTAACGTAAATAACAATTTACAATAATATCATCCACCAATAGTGGTTACAAGAATACAAGTTACATTTAAACTAGGGTTAAAAGATAGAGAGGTGAAACCCTAAAAGTCCAAATAATTCCTTATACTCTTTCCCGTTACCTACTTGAGTAGCACCAAAAAGGATCTGCAAGGGACACTGCCTATTGAATAGGCAGGGGCCCACGAATGGAACCCTTCAGTACTATGGTATTGAGTAACCCTTTAAAATACACTTAAAAGCAGACCCGCAATGTAACACATGATACAAAACTATGTACACATATAATGAGAGGTGCATACATAACATTCACATACATAACAGGTCCGTCAAAGGTTAATAGGTCAAAACATACAATCGATACTTTTGGACATTAAGCCAGTAGTCTATCATTAATCAATAATCTCGGATTACAAATATCCATGTGAGCGCGGGAACCCCACTATTATAGTCGGTGGACCAGAATGCATATAGGGCAGAACGCTCATAATCACTATTATTGCAGGTGGACCAGTATCCAAGGCAGAACACTCCTTGCCACTGTTATTTGCTAGTGGACCGGTCTGGCCATGAATCACATTGTGTTCCACTATACGTGAGGAGTATTTTTCATGATTTATTCACAACCAAATTGGATTTATTGAGTTCAGGATCCTCCACTATTATAGCCAATGGACTGAAATACATATAAACATCATCCAAGGCAAAAGCACTCCTGGGCCACTATTATATCTAGTGAACCGATACTCATAAACATCTTCTAGGACAACACGCTCCTAGGCCACTATTATATATGGTGGACCAATACTCATAATCATAAATCAAATGGGCCCGACTCATTAGTCTTACACTTTCACGATTAGTATTTTCCCATTTTAATCATCATAACAATTCCATTTATTTACCTCGAAGGGGTGACCAAGATCTCGGGACACAAATGTACACTAATCACACTGGTGCATACAAGCTACTCAATACCCTTCAACTATCAATCCAAGGACACAAAGAAACCCTAGTCTTACTGGTGCATACAGCTAACTCAATACCCTCCTGACAAGTACACCTAATCCATAAGTATGCATAGCCCTAAGTAGGTCTGTAGAGTTAAATAAAGTAAGATGTAGGGCTTGGCTGGGGCACAAAGGCACACCAGCAAATACCAAAATAACTGTGGGCTAAACCACATCTCTAGGGTAGCAACCCCTAAAGATCCACAATTCTCGATCTCGAGGTCTTTCACTTTAAGTATTAGTGTCTTAAGTAAGGTAATCATGAAAAGTACAACAATCAGATACTTATTCACTTTCACTCATTCTAATATCATTGGGTATTCCTTATTCATCCGGTTATCCAAGATAACATAGAGGAATCATTAAGGCCATCATAATTTCATCCAAATTCTGATTTAGGATTCGTTCTCGTAATACTTACTAATTGTCAAATACCATTATCTTACTATTTAATGTTACTTGAGTCTTATTATGAAACTACATTATCACAACAACATATTTGATACAGTTTACTGATTTATCCCTTACTTGAATAATTATTAAGTCATCCCTTCTTTACTTGCCAAATTACCAAATTACCCTTTCATGTTGCATAATTACCAAATTAACCCTTGCTCAGTTTGGGTTACTAAATTATCTCTCATACTTATTAAGTCACCAATCACCCTTTATAGTTGTTACACTTATCATATCTCCATTTGGTTGATTAGATTACCAAATTTCCCTTATCCTTTGTTATAATTACCAAATTACCCTTTAATTGGTCAAATTACCAAATTGCCCTTCTTCATTATCATAATTACCAAATTACCCTTCGCCCTTATCATAATTACCAAACTACCCTTTAGTTGGTTAAATTACCAAATTGCTCTTCTCCATTATCATAATTACTAAACTACCCTTCTCCATTATCATAATTATCAAATTACCCTTTAGTTGGTTAAATTATCAAATCACCATTCTCCATTATCATAATTATCAAATTACCCTTATCTATCATCATAATTACCAAACTATCCTTTAGTTGGTTAAATTACCAAATTGCCCTACTCCATTATCATAATTACCAAACTACCCTTATCCATTATCATAATTACCAAATTGCCCTTCAGTTGGTTAAGTTACCAAATTACTTTTCTCTATTATCATAATTACCAAATTACCCTTTAGTTGGTTAAAATCACCAAATTATCCTTCTCCATTACTATAATTACTATATTGCCACTCTCCATTATTATAATTACCATTTTACCCTTTAGTTACAAAATTACCATTTTATCCTTTTACTTACAAAATTACCATTTTGCCCTTTACCTCCAAAATTACCATAATATTCTTTTACTTACAAAATTATCATTTTTGCCCTTTACTTTCAAGATTACCATAATATCCCTTTTACTTACAAAATTACCATTTTACCCCTTACTTCCAAAATTACCATTTTCCCTTTACTTTCAAAATTACCATAATACCCTCTTACTTTTTTTACTTACAAAATTACCATTTTTTCCTTTACTTTCAAAATTACCATTTTATCCTTTTACTTATAAAATTACCATTTTCCCCCTTATTACACCACTTATATTAAATTATCCTCACTACACGAAATATTAATATTAATACTCCATTCTCATCATCCAGCTCCACCAACCATTATATTTCAACATAATACTCATTTTCATCCACACATATTAGGCCACATTCTTACACAAGACTTATTACTAAAATGCCCCCAGGGCTTACAATAATATTATTCATACATTAGTGGTCATAATAACATAATATAACATGGATAAGTACTTAACATTTTCATTAATATCCAAACTCTTTCCTTAAGCAATATTTCTACGCATAGCACATAACTAGCATGCTCTCCTTTATATCAATCAATATAAGCAACTTACATACATTATGCTAAACAACATATATCATGCATGATAATATATCAAAACCCTAATGTGCTAGCATAAGTTTATCTATGCGTTTAAGTGGGGTTTAACGATTACCTTAATTCCCGCAAAAATCAAACCTTATCGGTATCCCGATTAAAGATTCAATCTTTGATTAGAAAACCAATACCTAAAAATAATATCAATACTTATCATATTAAAATAAGAAAATTCGAAGGCATAAGACTTTATAAAAACTTAATTAATGAAATACATAACTTAAATATTATTATACCTTAAAATCATTAACCAAAATAAACCAAGAAATGTAGCATAAGCTGCATGTAAAACAAGGGTGGAAGGGGTTGAAGGTGGATGAAAGAAAAGGAGGAAGTGGTGTTTTTGGGTTAGGGTTTTGGGGCTAGGAAAGAGGGTAGGTGGGGGAGGATTCAGAGCAAGGGAAGGGTACAAAGGTGGAGAGGGAGTGTAGGTGGTGGTCAGGGATAGGGCGATGGCAGCAAGGCTATAAAGGTGGCTACCGAGGTGGAGGGGCAGAGAAGGAAGGAAAAGGGAGGAGGAAAATGAGGGGCTCCAAGTGTTTGTTTCAGCCAAAGGAGGTGAGGGGGTGGTGGGGGAGAATACGGGGAGTGGTTTGGTGGTTCAAGTAGCGGTAGAGGTGGCGGAACAGCGACAAAAGGAGGAGGTGTAGAGGGTTGCCAAGAAGGGAGAAAAAGAAGAGGGGAGGAAGAAAGGAGGTGTAGGGAGGCTCGAGGGGTGTATGGTGGTGCACGGATGAGGTAGAGGGTGGTAGGGGTGGTGCAGGTAGTTAGTGAGGCTGTGGAAGTGGCGGAATGGGGCAACAGTGCGAAAACAAGGGGAGAGATGAAAGGAGAAGAAAATGGAGAGAAAGGAATTGGGGGAGGGAAGAAGGCTCGAAAATGGGGCAAGAAAGGGCTGGTGAGGAGAAGAAAAGGGAGAGGGAGAAGAGGGGAGTAGGTGGCCGACCGAGGCAGGCTGTAGGGTGGCAGGCGGTTGGTCGGGTGGTAGGGAGAAGGAAGGGAAGAAGAGGGAAAGAAAAGGGTGTGTGGGATAGGGGTGTAAGGTCGGTTGGGTCTAAAATGGGAAGAAAAGAATAGGGGAGAGAGAGAGGGGGAGAGAGTGTGTGGTAGGGAGGGTCGGTAGTTGCAGGGAGGTGGTCGGGCATGGCGGAGGTGGTCGGGGAAGGACAACGAAGAAAGGAAGAAGAAGAAGGGAGAAGGAGGGGGAGGTCAAGCGAGGGAAAGAAAGGGGAAGGAGTAGGTCGGCCTGATCAGGGGTAAAGGAAGGAAAGGGAGGGAGATTGGGCCGGGCAACGTGCGTCGGGGAAGGAAGGAAAGAAAAGCAGGGTGGGCCTTGCAATGCGGGAGGAGAAGGAGAGGAGGGGAGAGAAAAAATGGCCCTGTGGCCCAAGCACACATGAGGGAAGCAGGCTAGCCTAGTAGCCCGAAGAGAAGGAAAAAAGAAAAAGGGAAAAAGGGAAAGGAAAAAATAGGGGGAAATAGATAAAATAATTTATAAAAAAATAGGATTTAATATTTTTGGTAGATAAATAAATTTAATAACTTAATTTAAAAAAATTTAGTATATGGTTTTAAAGAGGTTAATTTTAATAAAAATATTGGTTTGGGAATTTATTCAAATAAAATGAGTATGATAAAATAATAAAATATTTATTTTAATTTATTAAATATTCCTATCCAATTTTATATGCTCGAAAATCCATAAAATAATTAAATTTAATAAATTTAAAACTAATTTATCCCAAAGAAAAGTTATTTATTAAATTATAGGTTTTTAAAATTTTGGGGGATTACAGCGGTGAAGACTAGTGGCTGGCTGGCAGAGTGGGTAGTAACTGTGGGAGGTGGCTAACTCAGGGAAGGGTGGCAGTGGTGCTACAGAAAGTGTGACAGTGGCTCAGTGGTGATGTGTAGAGGGAGAAGGGGAGGCTGTAGGCAGGAAGAAGAAGGAGGTTGTGGTTCGATGGTGGTCAGTTGACTTGAAGGGGTAGTGCAGAGGGGGTGGTGATGGAGGACTACAAGGTGGTGATGGTGGAGGCTACTAGTTGTTGGTTGTAGTGGAGGGTGGGCTGGTTGTAGGGGGCTATAGGGAAATGGAGGAGGTGGCAGAGAGGTGAAGAAAATATATAGAGGAGGAGGTAATGTAGTGGCTCGATGGTGGCTCAAAGGAAGGTGTGGTTGGTTGCTGGGGTGGTGCTAGTTCTACAGAGGATGTGTTGGATGGTGATGGTCAGGGTGTTGCGAGGGTATTTGAGGGAGAAGGGAAGGGTTGTGGTTGCTAGGGTAGGAAGATGGGGATTAGGGGATGCGATAGGGAGGGGAGATGGGTTCTGCAAGGTGGTCAGGGCTAGGAATCCAAACAACAAAGAGGGGAGGAATGGGTTGGTTCCACGGGTAGAGGTCGGGTTCGTGAGGTCCAGGGGTTGTTTGGTTGGTGAGGGAACTAAGAAAATGAAACAAAAACAGAGAGAGGGAAGGGGTTGGTTGGAGTGTACGTGAGTGTATGCAGCGTGTATATGTATAAATAAAAAAATGTAGAGGGTGCTGAGATGAGGTGATGGGTTGAATGAAGTGAAGAAAAGAGGGATACATGGAGAGATATTTGGGGGAGGTAGAGTAGAAAATAGCCATTTAAAATTTTTATTTTATATTTAGTTTGGGTATATTAGGGCACAGTATTGAAAAATAATTCGAATAAATAATCCAAATTAGGACAGGTTTAATGGAATGAAAAAAAAAATAAACAGGAATAAATTTTAGGGATTTATTTCAGGTTACGGGTCGAGGTTATTAATATAATAATTAGGCTAAGATTTACAAGTATAAATTAGGATTAAAATTAATAGTTTGATTTCTATCAACTTTTTAACCTGATTATTTTTATATCTAAACTGTCATAATAATACGAATAGTAATAACATGTTTAATACTAAACCTCCTAAAATAATAATTATACTAATCACATATAATTATTCATTATAATTAGGGTTCCTAAAAATGGGGTATTATAGCTTCATTCTTGTTCTATTGGTTAAAATGGAGTAGAATTTGATAGTGTAGGGGTTGGAGGGGCTTGGATTGATGTGGGATAAAGATTTTCACATATGGCATGTCCATATCTATGCACCACAATTATTTTCGGGTGTAGGATATTATTGGGATGAAGAAGTTAGGGTTTATAGGCTTTATGGGTGGCCACAAACCCACAAATGTCATTTATCATGGGAGTTGTTTCAGTTATTCTCTCCTTAATCATGCTTGCCACAACTCATTGAGGGAGATTTTAATGAAATTCTTTATCACTTTGAGAAGGGGGTGGATGGTGGGATGAGAGGTTATAAAGGAGTTTAGATTGGTGTTATATGATTGTAGGGTGCATGACTTGGGTTATAAAAGGTATGATTTTACATATGATAATGGAAGAAATGGAAAGGAAAATAGGGCTTTGGAAAATAACGATTGGTTAGGTTCCTTTTCTCATATTGATGTCATGAATCTAGAGAAAACGTGGTCTAACCATGCACTAATATTGATTCATAACCAACTTGGGGAGAAGAGAAGGTGACAAAAGGCATTCAAGTTAGAGAAAATGTGGTTAAGTCATAACATATGTGAAGAAGTGGTAATCAAGGGCTAACATGATACGGGGTAGCTAAGCATGTATGAGGCCATATAAAAGATCTCACCATGTGTAAGAAAGCTAAAGAAATGGGACATAGAGGTCTTCGGTTATTTTCAAACAAACTAACTAAAAGTTTCTTGGGGTGATTTAGCTAACTTAACAGTTATAGGCTTAGTGAACAACATTTACTAGAAATAAAAACATGCCTTATGGAGCTAGATTCCTTCATTAAACAAGAAGAAGAGATGTGGAGGTAGAGAGCTAAGAAGATGAAGGTGCAAGAATGTGACGGCAACAACAACTACTTCCATTGTAAGGTGAATAGGAGCCATAAAATAAATGCTATTAAGAGGATGAAAAAATAGGCTTGAGTTGGGCAATAAAAGGAGCCAAATTGGATGATGTGGCTATGCAATACTTCCAATGAATTTTCAAGGCCTGGCAAAGCCAAGATACAAATGTTGCTTTGGTAGGGATTCAATAACTAGTATCGGAAAAAATGAAACAGTATTTGTTTCAACCTTCTACAAGGTAAAAGGTAACTTTTGTACTAAACCAACTGCACCTAGCTAAAGCATTGTGGTATGATGCCATGTACACTATTTTTTATGTTGACATATCGTAAAAGCAGACATGATTGAATTGGTGATATAGGTCCTTAATAATAATGAGATGAAAAGTGGTGGGAATCATGCTTACATTACTCTAATCCCAAAATTAAAGGAAGTGAAGCCCATGTTTGATTTGAGGCATATCAAATTATACAATATTGTGTACAAACATATAACAAAGGTGTTGGCTTAAAAAATGAAGAAAATTCTATCAGAGATAGTTTTAGATAACCAAAGTGCCTTTGTTCTCGATTGAATGATAACAAACAATGTTTTGGTTTCCTTAAAAAAATCATATTATGAAGCATCACAAAAGAGGTAAAAAAAGGTAACATGGTGGTCAAACTTGACATGAGTAGGGATTATGATCGAGTTGAGTGGGATTTTCTAGAAAAGGTAGTGAGGTGTATGGGTTTTGTAGAAAGCTGAGTGTGGCTTATTATGTTAATGTGCGAATTCATTTTTCTTCTTGATCATGCTTAATGGGAAACCAAATCCTATCTTTTATCCTCAGAGAAGGTTACACAAAACAGATCCCATGTCACCCTACCTATTTAATATATGTGTATAAGAAGTTTTTGGATTAATTAATAATGCGATAAATAATGGGGACATTCATGGAATTTGGATCTATAGAAGATCCTTGGTAGTCTCCCACATCTTCCCTACGTATGATGGAATTTTGTTTTCCATATCCAAAATTCATAAAGCCCTTTCTCAACACTTGTGAGGTTGCTTTGATGCAAGCTATAAATATTTAGAAATCTAATATTTTCTTTATCTCAAGTGGTGATGAAAGTAGGTGTTTTCTATTGAAGCAATAATTAGGAGTTTATGAAGTTGACAAATCTGTTAAGTACGTAGATATACTTGTAATGGTAGAGTAAAGGCCATCTTCACTAGTTTGAAAGGTAGAATCAAGAACAAAGTGCAAGGGTGGAACGGTGGTTTTATTTTAAAGGCGGGTAAGGAGATCTTGAGTAAGGCAAGGTTGTTGCCCAAGCCTTACCACACATGCTATAAGTGTGTTTAAAATATCTACCACTCTCTATATAAATTTTCAAAGAGTTTTAGCATAACTTTGGTGGGGAAATTTTGGCAAAAACAAGAAGATTCATTAAACGAGTTGAAAAAAACTTCCCCAAACAAAGGATGGAAGATTGAGCTTTGAAAACTTGTGGTGATTTAATATAACCATGCTTGGTAAACTATCATGGAGAGTTATGATGAATGAAGAATCCCTAATTTCCAATTTTTAAAAGGCACATTACTTTCCCCAATGCCAATTTTTGGATGCGCCACTAGATTTGTAATACCCTAAATTTTTATAACCCTAATTTAGAACGTGTAACCTTTTATCTAAAAATTTTAATCTTTAAATATTGCTTTAATTATTTTTATTAACCTTTAACTCGTAAATCTAGATAAATTATTTAATAAATTATTATAACTATTTTATCTTATCCTTTTATTTAAATAAATCTTAAACCTATAATTTTATCGAATTTATTTTTCTTGATTTGATACCCTAAATATTGAATAAATTAATGCAACATTATCCTAAAAATGTAAATTTAATATAATTTTAATTCTATCCCTAAATCTATTTTCTTTTTCTTTTTCTTCTTTTTTATCCTTTTTCTTTTTTTCCTTTTCTTTTTATTTCCTTCTCCTTTTTTTCTCTTCTTCCTCGGGCCAACCCACTTACCATTCCCTTCTTTTCCTTCCTCCTGCATCGACCCAACACCCCCTTCTTTTCTTTCTTTCTTTCTTTCTTTCTTCTTCTTCTTACACCCACCCAGCTCTCCTCTCCCCTTCTTTCCTTTCCTCATGCCCAGTAGCCCAGCCGATATCCCCTTTCTTCTTTTCCCTCACCTGATCTGTCTGGCTGCCTCCCCAAACATGCCCCTATGGAGCATGCTTCTGCCATGCATGCTTGCCCCTTAACCTACCTCCCTTTCCCTTCCAAGCCTAAGCATCATGTCATTTATCCCTTATGTTCCATCTCCCCTTCCATTTTGTGTGTAACACCCTAAAAATTACTACTAAAAATTTTCATTTTAAGTGGAAGCGTATAATTAAATAGTTAGGTATTACCATCATAATTGACATAAGTCTGTCTTACTCCACCATCCTTACATCAATCACAAGGCAAAAATGATTAAAAAAATTTAAAACATGATAGTAAGAAACGAGAAAACTTTTAATAACATCAAATAAGCGTTTAGAGATCAACTCCTATTACAATATCACAATACAACAAAAGGGATCCTATGGAATTAAGAGTCCAAAAAGGTATCCGAGTAAAACTATCATCCGGATAATATGACTCTACACCCAAACCCTGATATGAATAAATCACTCCTCCATATACATAGCATCACAGGTGGTGAATTCATCCACCTGGTCCTCATCGACCTATACATAAATATCTAGGTCATCTACTCGTTGGATTGAGCAGCACCTATGAAATGCATGATTAGTACGCTATGTACTGAGTAAGGTAAGTGTGCAATTGAATAGGGTTACACATGATACAAAAATTCTCATAAGAAAATCATACATGCACGATTCAAAGAATACCATATAGTTATTGATTCTAGGCCTTTCATTAGATATACCATGTTCCAATCTTTTATTTATATTGAGTTCAAGGACCCCACTATTTTTAAACAGGTGGAATGGTTTAAAATACCTCTTGGGGCCAACACACCCAAGCCACTATTAGTATCTAGTGGAATAGAGCCAACACCTCTTAGAGTAAAATACTCTTGAGCCACTATTTTTAAACCGGTGGAGCGGTCTGAAGCACCTCTCGGGGACAAGACACCCGAGCCACAATCATTATCCGGTGGAACGGACTTAACACCTCAATCCTGACTCATATAGTCTTCCACTTTAAATTATTAGTATCTTTCTATTTATACTTTATCTCTTAATCCTATTTTCATTAACGTTGAGTATGGGGCCCCACTATTCTTAATCCGGTGGAACAAACTAATGCACCTCTCGGGACAACACACCCAAGCCGCTATTATTATCTAGTAGAACAGACCCATATAAACACCTTGGCCCGACTCACATGATCTTTTACTTTAAATGATTAGTACCTTATTCAAAGTTGATTATATATTATCATGTTGAACTCATATAAATGCGCAAGACATACATCTGAACAACATAAGTAATACCATATAATTATCCTCAAATGATCATAATACCCTCAAGGTAATCAAGAAAATCATATTATCCTAAATTCTTATAAAACCTAATACATATAAATTTCCAATCAATATCCGAAGTATATATCATTAGTTTTCCATAGATATCTTATATCCAACATTATACCCAAATACATACTTCCAAAATTTCATTACTCTCAAGAATATCATTTCATAGTATTTCCATAAATAAATTATTCAATACAACATACTCAACACAAAAGTGTACACAAAAATAAAACTATCACATAAATCCCTAGCTATGACATGTATCCTTACCAACAAAGACACTAAGCTTTATGCACATAATTCCTAGGCCTCCTCCAAGATCATTGGGAGATCATCTATAAAAAATAAGATAAAAATACGATTAGGATTGAAGATTAAAATCGAGAGGGAAGTTAAGGTATAGGAGGGTAAAAATAGAATTAACCAGAGTCAAATGAAAGATTGAATTGTATAAAAGTGAAGAGGAATGTGTGATAGAGTTATGGTTAAATTTTCGTGGTGTTTGGACAAGGGTGAAAATAGGGGTGCACGACCAAAAAAGAAGTTACACAGCCAAGCGGTGTAAAAGTTGCATGGTTGTGTAGCACTAATGCACAACAAGTTGAGAGAAAAAAAGGCGCACGATCAGGCGGTGCAAAAGTTGCCCGGCTGTGTAGCACTAGTGAAATGCCCCAAAAATATTTATTTTAAGAAATATAATTAAATAAGGATTTACTAGGGAACTAATTTAATTATTTATTTTATTTGAAATGGGAAGGATTTATTTAGGGCAAATTAATTAGGAAATTATAAATATTTTTATAAAGGAAAATTTTAGCCTTTTGCTAATATAAAAAGGAATTTAGAAAAAACCTTTTAACACCATAAATTAGCCTAAAAAGGGAATTATTTATTTAAAATGATTTTATGTTAATTATCGAAAATATTCTATTTAATTTATTTGACCTCAACCTACTTAAATATTTCTTTTTACCTTTTTTCTATTTTCCTTTTTCTTTTTCTTTCTTTTCTTTCTTTTTCTTTCTTTTTTCCTTTCTCTTCTTCGTCTGTTGAATTGGGCTAGTGACGCGGCCCAATTCCCTTTCCTTTATTCCTTTCTCCCACAGACCAAACGCCCTGCTCGCCTCCTTCCGGCGGGAGCCAAGATGCCGCGTATCGTGGCCTTTTTCCTTAGAACGCCACATTCCATTAAATGTTATAACAACAACCAACCAGCCCGGATCCTTCCCTTTTTTCTTTTCTTTCTTTGTTCCCTCGACCTCCCAGTTCACCTTCTTCTTCTTCATTCTCCCCCCATCATTGATCTACAACTACCTGCCAGCCGAAAATTTTGCCGGCAACTACGCACGTTCGCTGCCCACTTTCTCCCCCTCTCTTCCACGACTCGTCGACCACACCTATCTGCCCACTTCCCCTCTTCCCTCGCACAATTTCCCTCTCATATAGCCACTCGCAGACCACGAACGGAGAGTGCATCGACTGCCATCGTCGACTGGTGCCCACTCTTGCCTACCACTTTCCCAACTTCCATTCGACCCCAACTTCCCCTTCAGTCTATAAATACCTCCTATAGTAGTATCGAGTCGAGTTTTTGGCTTAAGTTTAGAAAAAACCCTCCTTCGCACCACCGCAACTTTCGACAGTGTTTCCTCCGTTGTCGGCCAACCACACCACCAACTCCGCCCACCTAAGCCTTCCATGCATCGTCCTATAGCTGACCAAACCTCTCATACCCCTCGATTCTTCCTAAGTAGGCCACCCCGGCTGTGTGAAGTAGCCCCCTCGACCAACCCATTCTCTACCTCCGCCACCCTTCGATCCACCATTAGCCACCACTTCTGCCGCTGCCACCGCTCCTTTCACCTCCCAAATTGTGTTGCAGACCTTCCCCTACCTTTCTTTTCCTCTCCCTCCCTCTCCTCCTCTCTTTCTCTCCTTCTTCCCCATCCGGCTGCCACCTCCGCCCCGTGCGCTACCGCCCCTCGCCATGCCACCACCCTCACTTTACTCCTCTTATCCTAGGCTACCACCAGCACCTCATCCTCCACTCTCATTCTCCACTCTTTCTTATCAAGCCCCAACTTTTTCCCTTTTAACCCTCTTTTCTAGCCGTCGCCGCCGCCGTGCGCCACCGCCGGTGCCAACCATCTCCGCTGACTCAAGGTGAAACCCTAGACCCTCTTAGCCCTTCTTCTTTCCTATTTATTTTAATTTATTCTGTTTTTATTCCAATTTTCAATGTTTATTCAATTATTAATAATATTATTAATATCATTATTATTAGATGTGATATTAATGCTAAATTTTCTTGGCAGGGTCGAGAGTATTATTGAGTTAATTAGATTGTTAGTTTCGAATTTTAGGAATTAATTAAATTATTATAGGTTTTATGATCATTTATATTATTATTATAGGAATTAATTAAATTAGTAGTAGTAGTAGTAGGAGTAGCAGCAGCAGTAGTAGTAGTAGTAGTAGTAGTAGTAGTAGTAGTAGTAGTAGTAGTAGTAGCAGTAGTAGGAGCAGCAGCAGCAGCAGGTGGTAGTAGTAGTAGTAGTAGTAGTAGTAGTAGTAGTAGTAGTAGTAGTAGTAGTAGTAGTAGTAGTAGTAGTAGTAGTAGTAGTAGTAGTAGTAGTAGTAGTAGTACAGCAGCAGCAACAACAGCAGCAATAGCATCAGTAGTAGTAGTAGCAGTAGTAGTAGTAGCAGCAGCAACAGTAGTAGTAGTAGTAGTAGTAGTAGTAGTATTTTATTATGATTGTTAATTATTTAAGGAGGGTCGAGACCTTAATTTATAATTAGGGTTTGCATACTCCTATTCAAATATTATTATTACTATTTTTTCAATTATTATTATTATCCTTATTATTTTTAAATATTATTATAAGTATTGTATGTTATTAATATTATTATTACTATTATTGAATAGTACTTTCATTATTTTGAGGTAGGGTCGAAAACCCTACCTTTTTTTATTTAATTTTATGTTATTATCATTGTTGTTGTTGTTGTTGTTGTTATTATTATTATTATTATTATTATTATTATTATTATTATTATTATTATTATTATTATTATTATTATTATTATTATTATTATCTTTACTAACATTATTTTGGTGAAGGGTAGAAACCCTTATATCACCATTCGTTTTAAATTACATTAGTATTATTATTGTTATTATTTTTTTAGTAGTATTTTATATAGTTAATTCTAGTATGGTATTATTTTAATTAAAAACCAAGTCTTAGGATAAGTTAGTAAATAATAGTATTTTTAGGAGGAACCTAATTCTAGTATTTTCCCTATAATAGGTGAGCCCAATTAAAGCTTTCAAGAGGTATAGGAGCGTGCTCCAAGGCCGGTGACATTTTAGGTAAGGGAGTACTAAGGCCGTTGTGTAATTATGTATTTTATATGACATGCATGCCATGTGATGTGAACTATAATGTATTTTATGTGTATTTGTATATCTATCATATGTGCAACATGATATGGAGTTAAGGTAAGATTGTACATTAATTTTTGGCATGTGTATTATATGTTGGAGTTGTGATATCATTGTATGGTGTGGCCCATACGACATGTATGATAGGGTTTGTAAAAATAATGATGGGGAGCATAATAATGTGGTGTTAGGGTTTGGCATGGAGTTGTGTGTTGCATGGTGGTATTAGGGTTTGCGTGGTGGTATTAGGGTTTGTATGATAGTATTATGGTTTGTATAGTGGTATTAGGGTTTCACATGTTGGTATTAGGGTTTTGCATGGTTGCATGGGAGCTAATGGTTGAATGGGAATTAATGGTTGGATGGGAGTTAATGATTGCATGGGATTTAGGGTTGTTATGGTTACCATGGCTTGGTGTGGTCAACTAAGGAATGGAGGATAAGAGTAGTGGGAGTTAGTCATGCATGTCTAGGCTAAGTTTTGAATGAAACACTTAAGACACTAATTATGTAAAGTGGAAGAGTATTGAGTAGGGTCCCACCAATCCACCGGTTAGAAATAGTGGTTAGGAAGTGTAATCTTATGTGCCTCCAAACCACCGGCTATAATAGTGGTTAGGGTATGATACCTATGTACCTCCGATCCACCGGCTATAATAGTGGCGGACTCTGAGCTCAATAAACCAAACACCTAAGTTGCTAAGATGCTTAAAAGACACTAATTAATTACAGTGGAACACTATGTGAGACAGGGCCAACCAATCCACCGGTAAGAAATAGTGGTTAGGATATAATACCCTATGTGTGACCGATCCACTAGCTAATAATAGTGGGCAGGAGCATTGCGCCCTGCTTGTCTCCGAACCACCGGCTACAATAGTGGGGGATTCCGTACTCACATGGTTTTGAAAAAATATATGGTATGAATCGATTTCCGATAAGAAATTAATTAAATAATTAATCTGGACTACTTGGGACTTTATGTGTGGGCTTAATCATTTACAAGTGGTATAATTTCCTTCATGACCTTATGTGTGATATATGTGAGTGGAATGTGTAAGTTGAATATTTCTCTACATGATTTTATGTGTTTATGTGTTGGCCTTAGTGTTCGATTACTTTACTCAATACATAGTGTACTAATTACCCCTTTCATGGGTGTTTCTCATTCCTACGAGCAGAAGGCTCGTCTAACGTGTTACAGGTAGGAGATGCTTATTTCGACACTATTGATGTCTATGGGACATCAGGTGGGGCCGAGTGATGATTGAGATGGATTTAATGTCTTAGGAGTGGCGTGGCCGGTCTTTCCTTTAAGATCATTATTCATGTTATCTTCTAATTATGTTTGAGCCTGTAGAATTTTTTTATATTGTTGTTATTTTTATTATCTAAAAAATAATAGCTAGTATTTCGAATTATGTAAACACTTATGCGTACTCTGATTTTTGTTTCATGAAGTTGAATTATTTAATAATGTTATGTGTAGTTTTCCTTAGCCTTAGCACTTAGTATCAGAACGGTAGGAGTGAACCAGTCTAGTACTAAGTGTGGTGGTAGCATCTCCAGATTTTACGGTTTTAATTTATAATCTTGTTTCAAAAAATGTGTAAAATTTTGGGGGTGTTACAACCAGTCCACAACAGTTCGAGAGAAAAAAAAGACGCTTTGCTAAGCGATGCAAAAGTTGCACGACTGTATAGCACTGTGCCAAGAGGAATTATGGCACACGACCAGGCAGTGCAAAAGTTGCACGGCTGTGTAACAGTAGATTTTAAGTGTTGCACAACCGTGCAGCACGCAGTGCACAGGCCATGCACTTTGCAACACTGCAACACACGAGAGGAAGAAGAAAGGAAAAGAGGCGGTGTTCAACGGAGATGGTCGGCAACAGTAAGGGAGAAGGTTAGGGTGACCTTGGTGGCCGATCTACCAACCAAAGGGTAGCGAGTGGTGGCTGAGGTGATGCTTTGTGGTTGATTGGGCGGTACAAAGGCCAAAAACAGGAAAAGAAGGAGAAAGAAGAGGAAGAAAACAGAAGGAAGAAGGAAGAAGGAAGAGGGAGCTCAGACAATTGATTTTTAACATAGAAAGGATAGATTTGAGGCCAAATAAAGAGAAAAGAAGGAGATTATGGTGTGTGTATATACATATATATGTATGTATATGTGTGTGTGTGTGTGTGGATCGTGTGAAATGGGAAGAAGAAAACAGAGGAGGCAAATGTGCGACAGGTGGTGTAGGGCCACTATGGTGGCAAAGGAAGTTATGGTTGAGTGTTGTGATGAAAAATGAAGGTGATGGCAATGGTTATGAGTGTGGGTTGCGTAAGAATGAGAAAGAAGAAGAAGATTGGAAAGGGAGGTGATGGTGGTGCATGTTATGTGTAGGGGAAGAGAAGACAAGCATGAGGGATGATGATGATGGTTTGAGAGGGTGGCAAGGTGATGGTGAGAGGATGCATGTGGGAGAGTAAGTTGATGATGCAAGTTGCAACAAAAAATTTTAGACCTTGTGTCTTGGACCAACAGGAGAAGAGGGAAGAAAGGAAGAAAAGAAAAGGAGAAAGAAAAGGGAAAAGATAAGGGTTGGGGAATTATGATTATAGTAGGTGATTTTGGATTATCCATAAGTAATTAGGATTAGTAAATATTTTATCAGTTTTGATTTTGGTTTATGAATTATGTTTTATTTGAATCAAGGTTTTGGTTTCGGTCAAATTTTCGGGATTAAGAAGTTAGGTTAAGGCTAAAAAATAAGATTTATTGAGATTGGAATCAAATTAGGGCGCTAATGACATAGGATTAGGCTAAGTAAATTTTTGGGGTATTACATTTGGCCCCTGCAGTGTCTTCCCCAGCTTGCATCCTGCTTTGCATACCTTGTGGCCTGCAATCCTTGTCAACCCTACACCACCCTACCTTACATGCAAACTTCCACCCCTTCGTATGCTTAAGCCTTTCTTTCTTCTTCTCCTCCTCCTCCTCTTCCTCCTCCTTTTTGCGCCTTGTTTCTTCTCCCCTAACCTTCTTCCTTTATTCTCCTTCTCCCCTACCTCTTTTTCTTCCCTTGCGACCAACCCTTCTCTCTCCCTGCATTGTTAGCACAATCATCACCTCCACCACCATCCTAGCCTCCACCGTTGGCCACCTTCCTCATCCCTCCTTCTTCATTCTCCTCTGCTACCTTATATTTCTTTCTCCCCTTCCCTACAACTCTTCCTGCCGATCCCTACCCCCTGGAACCCACTACAGCCCCTACAACCACACCTTAGGCAATGATAGTTTTTGTCATTCCCACCCCCTCCACTCGACGCCACCATTTCCTCCACCTTCCAGCCTCCTTGTGCAACCCAAAACACCACCTCACCACCACCAGCCACCCTTTTCCATCACCCTACAGCCACCCCATCTCCACCTCCTTCCTCCTTCTTCCTCTCCTTTTTTCCTTCTCTTTTCCCTTCTCTATGTATCCTTCTTCTCGTAGCCCTCCACCTCCCATCGAAGTATCAACCCTCCTACACCATGCCACCCAACCACTACCATCTCCACCTCCCACAACAACTTTACACTCACCAGCCGAACCTACACCACCCAACTACCACCTCCAATCTTCAACAACCAACCGTCAAGTTGTTCCCCCATACATGCATGGCTCATGCTACACGTACGGCGTGAGTTATGCTTTAATTTTTAAATTATTTTGGTAATAATTAATTTATAAGGGTAGCTTAGTAAATTTGTATTCAATAAATATTTTTAATAAAAATTATTATTTCATTGGTCAAATATTAATATGGTATTTGTGATATTATTTTTAGGTACAAAAATTTTATTAGCGGAGTCTAATAATTTTTAGGCGGTTACCGATAAATTTTGCTTTTGTTGAAAATCAGATAACCTTTATACTCCACTAAAATATTTGGATATTTTATGATAGCAAATTAGGGTTTTGACATGTGATTTGTGTTAGATATGATTTGTTACAAATAATTATGTGATTATTATTATTATTATTATCATTAAAAATCAAAAAAAAATTCATGTTATCCTATGTAAAACATCATGTATACAAAAGTGTGATTAAAATATTTCTAACGTTTAGAAGTGGTTTTATATATATATGTGAAAATGTTAGGTTAAGTAGGTTTAGATACACTAGTAGAAAAATTATTACTATCATGTACCCTAGTGGAAATGTAATCATTTGAGCATATCATGATATTTAAGCTTAACAAAAATGCCTAATGTGTACTAATTATTGCTAATAATTGTGGTAGGGGATTTACTATTTTAGAAACACATGTTTCAACATGATTATCACTATCATATGGCCAAGGGGTATTTTGGTAATTTTAAGTGTACCATGATGATTATTCTAATAAACATGCATTATAAGAATTATTTGTTGCTAAGTATGAAAATAGGGGTTTTGCTATTTTAGCAACACATGTTTTAGCATGATTATTACTATCATATGGCCTAAGGATATTTAGGCAATTTGGAGTATACTGTGATGATTATTGTTATAAACATGCATGATATGTATTATTTGTTGTTAAGCATGAGAATGTGTGCATTGATGTTCTAGAAGCGCGTATTAGAATTTTACATGCAGAATTGTGTATAAGGGCAAAATGGTAATTTGGCATGTCTGGTAATTTAATTACATGATAAATAATTTAATTATGGTATGTTACCTTTTTTATGGCAATTTGATATATAAAATAAAATTTGTAATGGAAATGGATGGTAAAGTGGTAACTTTAGCTTTAGGGGTATTTTGGCCATTTTTTACCTAAAGTGTCTAAGTGTGAATAATTGATCCTAGGATAGCCTTAATAGGTTTCTAATGTTGACATTTGTAATGATATTGATTATGGTTATCTCAAAATGTTTAGAAATGAATAAAAATGGTTAAGTATGAAGAATTAGATCTATATGATTAATATGTATTTTAGCGGTCACCCTTATGAAATACTAATACTTAAAGTGAAAGACCTCAAGATTGGAAATGTTGGCTCTTTAGGGGTCCCTATATTAAAAACGTGTCTTAGCCCACGATTGTTTATGGATTTTGCGGTGTACCTTAGTGCCCCAGCCAAGCCCTATATCTTACTCTATTTAGCTTTACACACCTAATTATGAGGTATGCATACTTATGGATTAGATTTCTTTGTTGGTAGGGTATTGTGTACCATCATGTACCAGTGTGAAAAGGATACCTTTGCTTCCCTTAGTTGATAGTAGGTAGGATATTGTGCTGCCCTTGTGCACTGATATGACTGAGGTACCTTTCACTACTACAAACACGGGAAATAATAACGGGACATTAATAACGGTAGTTCGAAAACTGTTGTCAAACGCGTAAAAATTATCGGCGGGAAGTTTTGATAACGGTTCTAGTTAAAAACCGTTATTAAAAGGGCAACGTTAAAATTTGGACGGATGTTTTAATAACGATTTTATATAAACTGTTATTAAAAGAGGATTTAATAACGGTTCATATTAGAACCATTGTCAAAAGTCAGAAGCTTTTAATGACGGTTCTTGGAAGAACCGTTATTAAAAGATGTTTTAATAACGGTTCCTAAGAGAACCGTTATTAAAACCCCAAAATCAAACTTTTATTTCGCTCGGTTCTGTTTCGTGCCAAAGTTTTCAGACTCTCTGCACTTTCGTTCTCTTGCTCTCCTTCTACTTGCAAACCCTCGGACCACCACACCGTGCACCACCAACTCGCACCACCACACCGGCTCCTCTCAAGTAAAGGAAACCCTCGCACCGCCAACTCTCCACCACGCCTCTGCCATTATTCCGAAGCTAGCTGGCACTTGCACCTTCATCCTCCGTCGTGTTTGAAGCCCTTGCCTCTCTCAACATTCTCACCGTCGTGTTTATAGCTAGCTCACTTTATGTATGTGTTTGTTCTTCCTCTCGTAACTTTTTATCTACTTATATAAATGCATGTCGCTAGGGTTTCGTTCGAAAATGTGTTGTTGAATGTGTTGGCTGAAAATTTTGTTGTTTGTTGTTGAATTTGTTGCGTTATTGTTATACATTAACAAATGCATGTGTTGGCCGAGACCTTTACATATTATTGTTGTATGGAGAATATAGATTCAACATTATTTAGAGTTACAACCATAATAAACAAAAGAGAAGATATTATTGAGGTTATTTAGAGCTAGATTCAACTGTAAACTTTGGAGGGTCATAACTTTTTCATGGGACCTCGGATTTAGGTGATCTAGGAGGCTATTTTGGGTATTTTTTTTTAGATCTACGACGTGGAAAATCGGCGGTTTGGGCAATATCGGAGCCCAAAAAAGGCCATTTTGGCCTCTAAATTGAGGTTTTTTTGTTACATACAAGTGAGGGTATATTTTTAGAGCCTTTTTTACAAATTGAACATTTAATTTAAACTATCCTGAAAACCTTTTTCATATTCTAGGGTATGATGGTGTTATATAACCTCTTGATTAAAGTGGTAACATATGTTGCCTACCTTTGTATTATTTTGTATGTAGGGTAATACATGTTTTCATTTATTTTAGTTTTTACTTTTATCAGAATTGTTTTTCCTCTATTGTTTATCTCTTTATCCTCTATTGTAATTATGGATGAGATAAGAGCTTTAGGTACCTCCAAAATTGAAGATCTTTGAGACAAAGGAACTTAGATGATGATGATGAAATTGAAGTTTTTAAGGGTTCAAGTGAAGAAGACGAGCAATGGATCTTATAGTCTAGAATAGATTGGTCAACATAGATCCAAGCCATGTATGTTTGCTTTTCCATATTTTTCTATTAATGAATCATGACATACCTAATGGCTAACTGTATATTAATTGAAACATGGGTGTTGTAGTTTTTCACCGATGACTATGCATGAGGCCAGCAATATAATGTTGATGAAATTGATGAAGTTAGAGATCAATGGGTCAAGCACGTGCACTCATTCATTCGGTATTAGGTAGCGATCTATATATTCTACATGCATTTTTAGGTTTGTATTTTGTCTACCAGCCTAGATCTGTGAACTCTTTACTTTAGGGTGTAGAGCTACCAAGTTGTGGTATGCCCACTAATTTTATTGCTAAGTATAGTTGGTGTATTGAGACATGCATACCAATTATAGATTGATTGAAATTATGGTGTGATTGCAGATTTGGTATGAATTGATGTTGTTTTACATTGCAGATTTGGTAATTGTTTTAACATACAACTGTGTATGTGGGCAGGAAAAAAACTGCAAAAAAAAAAAAGTGGAGTTTTAATAACGGTTCTTATAAAAACTGTTATTAAAACCTTGTTTTAATAACGGTTCTGATGAAAACCGTTATTAAAACGTAGGTTTTTAATAACAGTTTTCATAAGAACCGTTATTAAAACCTGGAGTTTTAATAACGGTTTTTAAGTAAAAACCGTTATTAAATATGAAGTTTACGCATATATTCGTGGGTTTTTGTGTATTTTTCATGACGATTATGAACCGTTATTAAAGATTTAATAACGGGCGATTCAATAACGGTTGAAAACCGTTATTAAAACTGTAAAATAACCGTTATTAAAACCCCTTTCCGTGGTAGTGTTTGTCTATAGGTTTGCTTGATCTTCCCTCGAGTAAATAAAAATGGAAATAATTATTGGGTTGGTTGGTAGTAGTCTTTGTGCCTACCAGTAGTTTGGTAGCAACATTCGTGCCTACCTGTGGTTTAGTAACAACATTTGTGCCTACCCGCTATTTGGTAGCATCCTTTGTGCATACCTATGGTTTTATTGCAGCCTTTATTCCTACCTACGATTTGATAGTAGCCTTTGTGCCTACCTATGATGATGTGTCTTGTCATTAGTTGTGTTGATAATCCTACCTGTGTTATGAAAAGTTGTGGGTTTGATAATGAGAACTGTGACTATGGTTATAACTTGAGAATCATATTGTTTTCTAATTATACTACAAAGAGCATCTCTTGGATGCTCCATTAGTAAGTTTTGGTTATTTCCAGATGAACGAACATTGGTAGTAGATGGTATTGATATTATGTGGTTATATGAAAGATTATCGTATGTTAACTAATATATGCATAATTAAATATTCATGTATTTTTGTGATGCATTTAATGTGTTCCATGCAGATCTTGCATATTAGGCTTGTATAATTGGTTACTCAGTACAGTTGTATTGAAGGGTTCCTTTATTAGGCCCTTACTTATTCCATAGGCAATGGCCTTTGAAGGTTAGCTTGCATGATCTATTGAAAACTATCCTGTGGGTTGAGAGGGTAGGGTTATCAGGTGCCTTTTGAACTGAAATATTTTATTCTTTTTATTTTCTTTATGTATTTCCTTCAACTAACATTTTGTAACCACTAATAGTTGGCTCTAGGCGAAATGTTATTAAATTACTTTAACACTCTCACTACTCTAATTTATAAATGGTTATTAATTTAAGTGGAATAATTTTTTTAACCTTAGCACCTGGTAACAGAATGATAGAGAAAGCTAAACTTGTACCAAGTGTGGCATTAGTACCCTCACAATTTGTTGTTTTAGCTTCTAAAAATGAAAATTTTTTAATTCATAAATTTAGGAGTGTTATAAGATTACTATCCAAGTTACACATGGCATAATATTTGAGGGACAAAATGGATTGTAGACACATGGACATATTGAGTTATAGGCAATGAGAGACCGGTTAACATCTAAGATGGCAAATGGCTTCCCAACCCCATGAGCCTTAGTGTGGTTTCTCTAAGAGTGCACTTACGAGAGTCAAAGAAGTTCATTAACTTGTTTAAGGAGGATGGTAATGGGGTGGAACTTGAATCTCCTCATTCAACTATTCTTACCAATCAATGTGGAACAAATCTAGAAAATACCAATATTGGGAGATGGGTATAGGGATCACTATGCATGGTTCTACAAAACTCACAGGCTATAATAGTGCTTAAATGGTAAATATCCCTTTCGAGCAGAGATCAAATCTTAGAGAAGGTAATGGAGAAGGATTTAGGGAGGGAATTATAATTTTAGTCGATAGCCTTCTAAATATCTTGGGCATGGCTTTTTATTTATAGAACATTCTTAAAAATATCTATAATTATCCATAACAACTTAACATAATAAGAAATGGATAAAGGGTGACTAAGCACCCAAAATAATACAAATAGTGACAATAGCTAACAATTAGTTTCGGTGGCAATGATCATTTGTAGCTTATCCAAGGTATAGTCCTTGAGATGAAAGGGTTACCTTGTATACCTCTTGAGCATGTGGTTGAAATTTTGTGCATTAATAGTTCCTCTTGGAAGAATGACCTTGTCCTCAAGGTTGAGCTAGGGAAATCTTCGCTAGAGTTGATCCAAATCTTCCCAAGTGTCCTCCTCCAGACTGGTGTTTTCCCACTAGAAAAGGGTCTATTGAGATAGTTGGTGATGAATCTTGAGAACCCACAAATTTAGAAGTGAAAAAGGATGATGAAGGGTTTGTCCATCACTATCCATGGTAGGCAAGGGCATTGACTTGATGTGATGTGGATCAAGGTAAGCTTTTAGAGATGATTCATGAAAGCGGGGATGGATGCAATAATGCTTGGGAAGCTAAATGAATTAAGCCACATGTATAATTTGTTTGATGATCTAGTAAGGCCTAAAGAACTTCTTAGAAATCTTATGTGATAATATGTTAGCCAACAACTATTGCCAGTAGGGTTGTAGCTGCATGAAGACCCAATTACCACACTAATTTCTTTGTCTCGTCCATGCTTATTAGTCTGATTTTTCATGTGCGCTTGAACACAAAGAAGATTATCCATGAGTGTGTTAAGTAGGATAGTTATGGTTTGCAGATCACGCTAGAGAGTGTCGGTGTTAGTGTCACCCGCCATATAATCAGCAAAAGTTAGGGATGACCATCCATACATGGCCTAAAATGGATTCATTGGTATAGGCACATAAATATGTTTATAAGCAATAGATTAAGACTTCACTTTACCCATCAGTTTGGGGATGATAGGCATTGCTGATAAGTTTATATTTTGACATATTTTATACCCTTATAATCAACTTTTTAGTATTTTATTTAAATAATATATGTAAATAATTATGATTATATGCTTAAGTAATAATAATTGCATACATTTTATTATTTGAGCTAAAATGATAGAAATTAAATAAATTTAGATTATAATATTATTTAGTAATTTATTTTGCAGGTATTATTTTTAAATAAAAGAAAAAATCAGACGTTTGGATCAACGACCCAAGGACCGAAGGCCCAAAGGTTTGAAAACAAAAGAACAAACAAACGGTGCATAAGGGAAGAAGGTGAGGTCACACAAATAGGAGCTACCTGTAATCCCCCCAAAAATTTCAAAAACCTATATTTTAATAAATAATTTTATTTGAAATAAAATTATCTTGTAAAATTATTTATTTTAATTATTTTATAGATTTTAGAGTATGTAAATTTGGATAAGAGTATTTAATAAATTAAAAATAAATATTTTTCTATTTATCATATTGTTTTATTTAAATAATTTTCCAAACTAATATTTTACCCACTTTATCCTTTTTAAATTAATATTTTAAATTATAATGAATTAAATTATTAAATTAAATAATTTATCAAGAATATTACATTTTATGATTTTACAAATTAATTTAATTTATTTCCCCTATTTTCTCATTTTCCTTTTTCTTTTCCTTCTCCTTTTTCTCCTTTTTCTTCTTTCTTCTCTTTTCCTTTTTCTCCTCCTTGGGCCTCCCGCATCGGCCTGCTTCCCCCCTCCTTGCGCGTTGGGTCAGGCCACTCCTTCCTCCCTTCTCTCCCTTGCGCACCGTCCAGCACGCCCAGCCCAACCTCTTTTTTTTTCCCTAGACCGGCCGACTCCCTTCTTTTTTGCGCCGGTCCAACCGCCCGCCGGCCTTCTTCTTCTCCTCTCTTCTTCTCCCACGCCCGACCATTTCTTCTGCCATGGTTGAGCATGTCACCACCTGCAACACGGCCACCACCTACCTCCCTCTCCCTCTCTCTCCTCCCCCATCATTTTCTTTCTCTTTTTGAGCCAAACCGGCCCTGGACCACAGCCTCGCATGCCCCTCTCCCTTTCCTTCTTCTTCCCTCTTTTCCCCTGCCACCTGCACCCTCTCGCCGACCAGCCGCTGCCCCTTTCTTCTCCCTCTTATTTTTCCTCATCTCCCCAACCATTCATTCACTATAAATTCAAACCCACATCCCCCTTCCCCGAGACTCTTCTCTCTTTTCTCTTCCTCCCATTCGTTCCCCATTTTTTTTTATTACCGCCGCCCGCCACCGCCAGAACCACCGCACCCAGCCTTGCGTCGCCTTCTGCCACCGCCTACTACCACCCTGCATCACCACGCAGCCCCTCGAGCCCTACACTTCCTCCCTTCTCCCCCTCTTCCTTTTTCTCCCCAGTTTTCCCCCTTACCACTGAGCCACCTGCAACCGCCATTTCCGCCGCCATCCGGCCACCTCTGCCGCCACCCAACCCACCATTCGACACCCTGCAACCCCCTCTACAACCGCCATGCATTATTTGGCCTAAAACAGCCCTTAACCCCCCCCCCCATTTTTCCCTCTCCTTTTCCTTCCTTCACAACCCCTTCCCCTCGACCCTTCTCGGTAGCCAACTTTGCCGCCTTGCCGATGTCGTCTCCGCCGCCTTATGCTGCCGTGAAACCACCCTTAGCCTCCACCTACACCCCCTCTTCACTTTTGCACCATTCCCCTGCCTTAGAACCTCCCCCATACACCTTCTTTTCTAGCCGAAAGACCCTAACCCGAAAATAACAAAATTTTCTCCCTTCACCCTCTTTGAGACCTTTTTCCCCCATGGTTTTGCATGAAACTCACGCTGCTCATGCAGCGTGAGCTCCCCCTTATTTTGGAATTTGTTTGGAAAATTTTTGAGGTATAAAAATAATTAATTAAAGTGTTTTATTATTAAATAAATTTTTTTCTATAAAGTCTTATCCTTGTAATTTCTTATTTCTAACATAATAATGATGGATATTATTTTTAGGTGTTGGGTTGCTAATTATGCTTGGTAAGATTTGATATTTTGCGGGATTAAGGTAATCATTAATCCTCCCTTAAATATATGGAAAACTAGCACATTAAGGGTTTAGTATGATTTTATGCATGTTTGGTGTGCTTAGCATGATATGTATATGGTTTCTTATATTGTTTGATAAAAAAGGCAAAGCATGATAACTTTTGTGCCATATGTAGGTATGTTAATTAAGGGAGGAGTTTGATTATTGATGGAGATGTTAAATGCTTGTTTATGATGTATTACGTTGCTAATGCATGAGTAATATTATTGTCTAAGGGTATTTTAGTAATTTTGCTTATGAAGTATGTGACATAATGTAGGTAGTTGCTAATGAGTATTATGTTGAATAATGACATGTTGGTGGACTTAGATGATAAGAATGAAGTACTAATATCATTATTTTATGTAGTGTTAGTAAATTCATAAAAATGGTGAATAGAGGGGTTGAATGAAAATTTTATAAGTGAAAAGGGTATTTTGGTAATTTTTGAGATAAAAGAATAATATGGTAATTTTATGATTAAATGGACAAATGATAATTTTATAAGTGGTAAGAATGGTAATTTTGGAAGTAGGGGTAAAATAGTATTTTTGGATGAAGGAGGGCATTATGGTAATTTTGTAAGTAAAAGGGTTAATATGGTAATTTTGGAGGTAGAGGGGCAAAATAGTCATTTCATAAATAAATGGTAATATAGTAATTGTATAAGTGAATGGCGAAATGGTAATTTATAAGTAAGGGGTAATATGGTAATTTTGGAAAAGAATGGCAAAGTGGTAATTTTGTAAGGAAAGATAAAAATGGTAATTTTTGGATGTGAAAGGGTGAAATAGTAATTTGTAAAGTAAAAAAAGTATTACGGTAATTTACAAGCAAAAGGATAATAGGGTAAAATTGAATGTAAGGGGTAAAATGGTAATTTTGTAAATAAAAGGAAATCATGGTAAACTTGGGAGAAAGGGGTAACTTGGTAATTATGATAACGACAAAAGATAATTTAGTAATTAAATTATGATTGTAGGAGGGCAAATGGATAAGTATGATACTATAGAAGGGTAATTTGGTAAATTAACCAATTAAAGGGCATTATGGTAATTTTAGTAATGGAGAAGGGTAAATTAATAATTATGATTATGAAGAAGGGTAAATTAATATTTGTAATTATGAAGAAGGGTAATTTGGGACTTATGATAATTAAAAAGGGTAAAATGGCAATTAAAATAATTAAGAGGGGTAAATGGTAATTATGATAAAGGAGAAGGGCAATTCGGTAATTTATCCAACTAAAGAGGCAATTTGGTAATTTAGCCGATAAAAGGGTAAAGTGATAAAGGGGCAAAATAGTAATCATGATAATGAAGGAGGGTAATTTAGTAATTTATCCAACTCAAGGGCAATTTAGTAATTATAACAAAGGAGAATGGCGATTTGGTGATCTAACCAACCATTGGGAAATATGATAAGTGTAGCAATTATGAGGGGTGAATGGTGATCTAAAAAGTATAGGGGATAACTTGGTAACCTAAACCGTATAAAGGGTAATTTGGTAATTATGTAACCTAAAGGGTAAGATGGTAATTTGGCGAGTAAGGAATGGATACTCAGTAATTGTATAAGTAAAGGGTCAATGAGTAAATTGTACCTAACATGTCGTTATGATTGTGGACCATTATAATATGATTTAAATAATGTTGATTAGCCAAGCAAGAGTACTTGATAATTAGTATGGCCTTAATGGTTTCTTTGTGATATCCTGGATAATCATCTGAATAATAAACGATTAATGATATTAGAACGATTGAAAGTGAATAAGTATCGGATCATTATGCTTTTCGTGATCACCTTAATTAAGACACTATTACTTAAAGTGAAAGACCTCGAGATCGGGAATGGTGACTCCTTAGGAGTCGCTACCCTAAGGATGTGGTTTAGTCCACGATTATTCTGGTATTTGCTGGTGTGACTTTGTGCCCCATCTTACTCTTTCTAGCTCTACGGACCTAGTTAGGGGGTATGCATACTTATAGATTAGGTGTCCTTGTCGATAGGGTACTGAGTTAGCTTTATGCATCAGTACGACCAGGGTACCTTTGTGTCCTTGGGTTCGTGGTTGAAGGGTACTGAGTAGTTGATATGCACCGGTACGACCGGTGTACCTTTGTGTCCCGGGTTATTGATCTCCCGTTCGAGGCAAATAAATATGGTTGATGTGCTGATTAAAGAAAGGAAAGATACTATTATTGAAAGTGGAATATTAATGAGCCGGGCCTAGATGATTATGATATTGAGTACCGGTCCACCAGTTATAATAGTGGCCAGGAGCGTTGTGCCCTAGATGATAATTCTTTATATATCCCAGTCCACCGGTTATAATAGTGGCCAGGAGCGTTGTGCCCTGGATGATGATTTTATATATATTCCGGTCCCCCGACAATAATAGTGGGGGTCCCGAGCTCAATAAAACTAGTATTGTATGTGAATAAAGTTATGGAAAATATTAATCACTTATAGTGGAACACCATGTGAGTCAGGGCCAGACCGGTCCACCGGCAAATAATAGTGGTCAGGTGCGTTCTGCCCTGTGTGTTTACCTTCCGATCCACCGACAATAATAGTGGTCAGAGGCGTTCTGCCCTGTGTGTTTACTCACATGGATATAAAATATGAGATTGATCGAATGATGACGGAATAATGGCTTAAGGCTTGATAATATTGATCTTACACTATGACATGGCTTAAGGCCCAAAGTGTCGATCGTGATTTATGAATTATTATGCATGTTATTGTTATGTGTGCACCTCTCATTATTTATGTGTGGAGCTTGCATTATATGTTGCATGCAGGCCTGTCTTTAAGTGTGGTATTAAAGGGTTACTCAGTACCGTAGTACTGAAGGGATTCCCTTTATGGGGCCCTTGCCTATTCAATGGGCAGTTCCCTTGCAAGTCTTTCCAGGTGCTACTCAAGTGGGCTACGAGAAAGAGAGTAAGGAGTTATCCGGTATCGTTAGGGTTTTCCTCCTTCTTCATTTAATTTCCTGGTTTTGATGTTATGTTGTTACTTTAACCACCATTGGTGGATTTTATTCCTATAAATGATTTGATGCGCTACTCTGATTTAAGTATGTTGAATTCCTTGCAAATTACTCTGATTTATGTATGTTGAATGTCTTTCAAATTGTATTTCATTTTTCTTAGCCTTAGCACTTGGTACTGGAACAGTATGAGTGAACCGGTCTGGTACTAAGTGTGGCGGTAATACTCCCAAAGTTCACGTTTTACTTAATTTGCTTCCGCTAATTTCCTTTAATTAACGAAATTTTTCAGTAGTGAATTTTGAGGGTGTTACACTGCCAGAGAAGAAGTCAAAGAAAGAAAAAGAAAAGTAGCGTAGGTGGAGCATCATGAGGAGAGAATAAAAAGAGAGCCATGCGACAGAAATAGGGGGTGAAAAGGGAGCAAAAAGTGAGGGCAGACATGGGGAGAAGTAGAAGAGGACGCTAGGTGTCAAGAGGGAGAGACAGACGTGCACAGGCACAGAAGTCAAGATGTACATGCCACATGTATAAGGCAGAGGGATCTTTCATCTATAATTAATTCTGGTTATTTCTTTCTCTATTTTTAATTTATATTTTGGATATATATTTCTATGTAATTAATTTGATGATTATGACTAGCTGATTATTTATTATTGGGGAATAGGTTGAAATCCAAGATTAGGGTTTGAGATATGATTTTATTTTTCTTTATTTTGTGAGATTGTTCTTTTATTATATTTTAATTGCTATCGTTTATATATATATATAATTAATTCTATTAGGTATAATTTTTATGGTGCATGCCTTATTTTGGTTTCCTCATAGTGACAGTATATAGAATTATTTGCCTACTAGGTGGCCATATAAATATGCTAGAATTTATATGTATAAAATGCAGCTAGGTTAGATAACAATTCACCTAATAGTTTTATGATTCTAACCAAAATAGTAAAACTTTTAGATACGTGTGGGTTAAAGAAGGGAAATACAGCTAGACATGCTTAGTGTACTAGCTTTGGTACTCAGATTGGCATCCTTCCAAGTATACTTAATGCATTAAATCTAGTTAAATATAGGAGCCACTTGTTGCTACTATACTACTGGTATTTAATAAGGTTAATATCGACGCTTTGTTGTATTAATTAATTTAGGAAAGTAATATAAGGTGTATGAACCTACTTTTGGTGTACAACTTATTCAATTTCTTTCTCATGATTAAATTATGACTTAGAAATTAATATTATATTTTGACCTAATCTAGCGGTGGATTTCAATTTTCCTAGCATATTATCATAATTGTGGTTATCCATTATTTTTATTTTATTTTATTTTATTTTATTTTATTTATGAATTTTATTATTTTCTATTTTTATAGCCCCCATTAGTATTTTTTTCTTATTTATTTATTTTATGTGATTTAGAATTTTTTTTAACATTATTTTTAAGCTAGTTAAATAGAGGTAAATTCTCTCAATCCCTAGTATAGAACGATACCATTATTTACCAATACTACAATTGTCAACAAGATGATTTAAATTATGTGTTGGTTATGGCCACACCAATTGCTCATCCATAGTTAATCACCTTACAAATGACATATATCCTGGAAAAAAATGACTTGTGATCAACGGATCTCGATCATAAACAATGGATCGATGATACCTATGGAAGAAGACTACTTTATAGACAAATTTCTTACTCAACTTAGCAATGGTGACCCGTGTTGGGGGTGCACAAAAGTGAATATACTTAGATAGACAATAAATGATAACCCGTATTATTTCTTTGCCACTTGATGGTGGAAACCGGATGATAAAATTAGTTGCAACATTTCTCAAATTTAGACGAGCATTGGTAGAGGTTGAAGTAGACCCTTGGCTCCCCAACCTCAAGCTTAATCAATCCACACACACTACATTGGTTCACATAAACCATAACATCACAGTGTTGACCTAATAAAAATTGGACAAAATTCAAGACAAAGTTTTTGCAATTCCAGAGTGCCCCTCAAGTAGAGAATCATGGAAGTATTGAAGAATTTGCAAGTGTAAGGAAGGACCATAGGAGATTACTAACCTTCCATGAAAGAATAGACATCCATTTTGGGCTAAATATCCTTTTTTAGGTTTCATTCATGCCTCAACCTGTAGTAGTATGCTTTGTAATTGTGGAGTAGTGAGTGTTATGACCTAGATTCAACACATAATTTTCGATAGTGGTGATGAAATCGCAAGAAGATAGCCCTTAACCTCATCAGTCTAATGTGAAAGAGCATCTACGGCCTTATTTACCTTGTTGGCCTTATAAACAATAATGAACTCAAAGCCCATCAATTTTGTTAATCAACTTTTCTTTCCCAACATTTAAGTTGTTTGAATGAGGAGCTTTTCCAATCTCTGATGGTCTATCACCATTGAAAAGAGTGGATTGAGAAGGTAATGCCACCATTTCTTAATGGGGGAGGTGACGGTGAGCATCTCTCTATTGTAGGTTGAGGATACTTGAAGCTAAGGAGGTAGTTGCTTACTATAGAAGGTAATTTTTTGGGATTACTAGGAAAGAATAGCCCCTACTGTTATAGTGGAGGCATCTGTCTCAATCAAAAATTCATAAAAAAATTAGGTAAGGCTAATACTAGGTTTGTGGTTATAGCTCACTTGCAGGTGTCAAAGGCTTGTTGTGTATCATCATCCTAATGGAAGGAATTTTTCTTAAGCATGTTAGTCAAGGCATAGCCCTTAACAAAGTAGCAATAGTATCCTATGAGGTAGAGAAAACCTCTAACAGCAATCGATGATTTTAGATTAGGCCACTAGAGTATGTCTTCTACCTTCTTAGGATCCACTAACAAGCATTAAGCCAAGATAATGTGGCCCAAATAATCAATCTTGGGTTTCCCAAAGGCACACTTGATAAATTTAGCATAAAGTTAATGGGCCTAAAGTAATTATAGCACAGTGCGAAGATGGGAAATATGGGCCTCCAAATGTGGGTTGTATACCAAAATATTGTTAAAAACTGCTAGTATGAACTTATAAAGATGTGGATGAAATATATAATTCAATGTGACCTGAAAAAGTTGATGGGGCATTAGAGAGACCAAATTGCATAACTAGGAGCTTATAATGACCCTCATGAGTAAAAAAAGGCATCTTGGGAAAATTGGGCAGATGTATTCAAATATGAAAAATACCCGCTATGGAGATCCAATTTTGAAAAAAAATGGTGGCCCCATATAACTCGTCAAGTAGCTCATCAAACATCAAAATTAGGAACCAATACTTTGTGGTATGGCGTTAAGACTTCGATAATCAACACAAAATATCATGTCCCATCCTTATTTTGTACTAATCAATTTGATAATGAAAAGGGACTAATGGATATCTAAATAATTTTTTTTAACAAAGCATCTCCTAAACTTGTCGTTCGATTTCTACCTTCTAAAAGTGGGGGTACATATAAGGCCTCACATTCACTGGTTGGGCTTGTCTTTGCAAATTTATATGATGATTTATGGGTCTATGAGGAGGCATTCCCTTATGTGGGATGGATATATCTTCAAACTATTTGCTAGATTTTTAGGTCTAGAGAAGATAATTGGCCTATATCCTTGGAATTTTCCTCAATTGGGTTGAGGTGAAGATGTAAATATTGGGCCTAGATGGAGTTTTGATGTAGGAATTTTAGGTAGCTAATCAAAATTGAGTAAGGAGACGAATGAAGTCCCATAATCACAATAGGCTTACCTTGGTATTGAAGTTGTATTATCATGTACTCATAATTTGTGGTCATTAGGCCTAATGTTATCAACCATTGGGTGCATAACATTAAATTAGCTCTCAACACACAAAAGTCAACAGTGAATGATGATGGTGATAGGTGGATAGCCACATTAGCACACCGCCCCTCCATCCTCAATTTCTCTATGCTCCCTGCCACCATACTAATATCCAGGATGTCTATAGCTACCAGGCCAAGATACTTAACCTTACAAAGATGAATATATTTATGGGAGTTGCCAGAGTCAACAAGGAGATAATAGTGTGGCCCTTAATTCGCACCGCCAATCGAAGAGTCTGATGATTTTGAGAACCGGTGAGGACATGAAGGGTTATTTCCAGTTATGATGATTTCTCCTTGATACACTTTCTATCATCTTCCTAACCCAAAACTAGCCGGCCTTGAGATTTATCTAGTAGAAAAAGAGAAGGGTCTTGTAATGGTGGCTCAATTTGTATTTCTCATCACAGTTGTAATAAAGGCCCTATGCTTGGTGGGTATGCATCTCGATAGGGGTGAGTTAGTAGAGAGTTGTTTGTGATAGGGTGGATTTCTATGGGTGTGGAATTTGGATGAGATAGTTTTGGGTTATGAGCTCGATTGAAGGGAGCTTACTAATTAGAGATTTTATTTTCAATCAATTTATCTAAGGTTATAGTTTACGAAACAATGGTGCGTTTATTAACGACTAGTTCGTGCTGGATTATAGGTTTGAGGCCTAAAATGAAGCAATTGAGAATCACTCTGGATGGATGGTCAGTAATGCGATTGCATATTTTCTCAAAGTGAGATTGGTATTTAGTAATAGTACCTATTTGTGAGATCTTAAAGAGTGTTGCCTCATGATTGGCATAAGTGGATGGTTCAAAATGTTGCTCAATAGCATGAGTCAAGATGCCCCGGGTTGATAGTTGTTGGTTCTAATACATCCACTAGAACTAACTCAAAGCTAGATCTGTTATATAAAATATGGAAATATCCTGCCACTGTTCATCCAGAGCTGAATAGAAATTAAAATAACAATCAACTTGGAAGATCCAATCTAGAGGGTTCGAGCCATCAAAGGCTATTAGAACACAACGCATGGGTTTAATGTGTTGACAAGGCTAATGTTGTGGAATGGGATGCAATGGCGGTATTAAGTTAGTAGGTACGGTGGGTGCAGGATGTATTGTGGCTGGTGGTGGCAATGGAAGGGTAGCTAAAGTTGGAAGAAGGGGTGGAAGAGACGATGGTTGACGTTGGGTTATGGAGATTGTGTTGGGAAAACTGAATGTGAGCAAGCTTTCCAATCAAGAGAATTTGGAAAGCAGCTAAAGCATGGTGGTTTGCTGTGTGGAGAAGGATTAGGTGCAATAATTATTGGTGCCTTGTTGTGTATTAAATTTTCGGTGAAGATCTACAGTGGTGACAAAGTGGTCAGAGTGTTGCTAAAATTAATCATTAGAGGATTATGTGTGGGTATGCACTCTGTCCACCATGGCTAAATCTCTCAATGAAAGCACCAAAAGATGGTGCTTAAATAGTAAATATCCTTTTCGAGAATGGATCAGCTTCTAGAGAAGGGAAAAGAGAAGGATTTGGGGAGGCAATTAGAATTTTAGTCAACAGGTTGCCTAATAACTTAGGCATGGATATTTATTTATAGAACATTCTTAACAATATCCAAAATTCTCCATAACAACTTAAAAGAATAAGAAATGGATAAACGGTGAATCGGCGCCCAAAATAACATAACGAACGACAATAGTTGTCAATTAGTTTCAGTGGTAATGATCCTCTGTAGCTAATTCAAGACATAGTCATAGAGATGCAAGGGTTCCCCTACATGCCTCTTGGGCCTTGGGCTAATAGTTTGTGCATCAAGTTATATATGGTTAGTAGTGCATGTAGGTTATGGTTGAGACATGTATGAGATTGCATGGTTCTTCATGTTTACATGGGTTTTGTGTTAGAGACGAAATGATATAGTGTTAAAAGGATTCTATAAATATAGAAGGGAGATTAGGGATTACATAAAAAATCTCCCTTGTGTGTATTGAAATGGTAAAGAGAAAATGAAGCCTGCCTAGATTTAGGTCAAATGGCATGTAGAGACTCTAAAGGCTCAATCATTGTGGCAATCATGTGTCTTTTTGAAAAAATCTTGGCAGTAAATGAGTTTGAAGTTGGCTCTACTTTGGAAACACTGAAAATAGCAAAGGAGAGGGGTATATACGAAGTTGAAGTGGAACTTGACTGCCTTCCTCTAGTCTTGAAGCTCAGAGAGAAACAACAATGTCATGACCTCGGGTGGGTCTCTTTCTAAATGATATATGGGCAATGGCTAGAGAACTGGGAGAAAAAAAATGGATGCATATAAAGTGAGAAGGAAATTGGCTCGGATACGTTATTGCAAAGTTTAGGACACCTTCAGATAGATGTATATGGTCTTATGATTGTTTTCTTGTAATTCTAGATGTAACATTGAAGGACATTAATTAGTGACATAGCCTCTCACTTTTTGTCTTAAAAAGAAAAAAAAAACAGTTGCATATATGCATGAATCTCATCCTTCATAAATCCTATAAATAACTAAAGTAGTATTATGTTTATCTTTAACCTTCTATATCCTATAATCTAAGACTCACTATTTCAAGATAAGAGAATATACTTATTACAAGTTTAGTACATATTTATATAAAATGTGATAAAATAAGGAAAAGATCTAATTTAGTTCATTTTATTAAGTTTAATATCAATTTAGATTCCTAATATATTTGTATACAAATGTGGTTAATTTGAATATGAAATAAACATTAAAACTTAAGATATTTATATAATATATCAGCTATATTAATTAATTTTTTATTAATATATTTAGACATGACACCGTATCAAATACATATATTAATAAAGAAACTATTATATAATAATAAAGATAATATTATATATATCCAAATATACTATCTTGAATGATAGAAGCACACCCTAATATATATCTTAAATATGCTATAATGTGAAGCTAAATATAATGATATTGCTATGAATGAATAAATATAATAGAACCCACTATTGTTTAAGTAAGGGAAATGAATTTAATATATCCATGAACTTAATATATATATATAGGGTTGTAAACAAATAGAGTTGCCTCGTGATCTTTTTAGATTCATCTTATTCATTTAGCTAAATGAGCTGAGCTCAATACATTTTTTTTTACTAGCTTAATAAGTGAGTCAAGTTTGAGCATAAAGAATTTAGGCTCGAACTTCTTTTCACTACAAAAACTTGTGAGCTCAGTAGTTTAACTCATCAAAAGCATAGCTCATTTATAAACGAAGTCAGCTCGAGCCTTATTTTTAGGCTTGTTTATTAAACAAACCCAGCCTGACTCGATTCAACTCATTTACAGCACTAAATATACGCACACACATACATATTGTTTCTATTGTTCCTAATTTATAATTTTTTTAATAATTACAATTTTCTCTTTTTTTTTACATTTTTCTTCCATATTCACATCCCTGCTTTTGTGCAACACTAGTTAAGAGCGGAAAAAAATGAAAACTGAACTATAATTTTCCATTGGCGTAGGGAATTAATATAATGCACACCTTACAATATATAACATCCAAAAAAATTCTAGGACCAAAAATATATTTTGAACCAACAAACAAACAACTCATAATTTTGTAGTTTACAAGATTGTACTGCTAAGTCTAGCATAACTCCGATTAGAAATAATTGAGTAAGGTGTGATCTGGTCATCCTTAGAAATTTGTGGCAATAGCTAAGGCTCGATTTGATCAATCCACGTAGCAGAATTGTTAAACCAAGCCTTGTAGCTAACAAAGTTTTTATATTTATCTTTATGTATATAAAAAAGATCAATTTATTTTTTCGTCTAAACTTAGGACGTGTATGATGTACTTCATTATGTTGGCATCCATTTTGTAGCTAATCAAAGTGTTGATTTTCATTAAATGGTTAATATCAAAATTATTTAGTGAAGTTTGGATATTACTAAAAATCGCCATTCGCCCTATGGAAGACTAAGCAACAATTAAAACACTACTCACATTTCATAGATATAATTTCAATAAGAAACGTCATTTTCATCTTTTCTATAGATGCATGGAGCATCGGTATTTTAGCACCTTGAAATTATACAAAAAGATATACTTTTATTATTATTATTATTATTTTCATACTTATAAGAATCAAATTGATTCTTAGCACATTAGTCAATAGTCATATATTATAATACATAACATAAAAATATATAACAATGATAATAAACCATAAGAAAGCCTTGCACTTGTCCAAGAGTATTTTATGTTAACCAAAAGAAAAATGAAGGAAAAAAAATATATTTACAAAAGTGAACAATATTGATATATGTAAACAAATGGTGTCATTAGAGGTTAGAATTATGATGTATAATAATATATTATGGTGAGTGTATTCATAATCATATAATTACATTCAATAGAATTGTTATTCCATGATACCTATAAATATATTATCATGTTATATTTGGTAGCATCTCTTTCATATATCCATTTATCATTTATTTTTCATAAAGCAAACTACAACACATCTTATTTATTAAATAGTTTGCATTGTCTTAGCAAACCAATGCTTTATTTTATTTCTCCAAAATTTAAATGAGACTACATGGATCGCATGGATGAGATATCAGTATGAAATAAATAAGTTGAATACCTTAAATTATTAGGTTCAAATCATTTTACATGCTTCTTATTTTCTTGCAAATCCTTTGAAAATTGTTTGATTTCTCATAAACAAACATATATCTCCTTTTTAAATCCTATCAAGTATCAACAACTAAATTTATATTGAGTTTACCTTTATTTGTTGTGATCAATATTCACTATTTCAAGATAAGAAAATATGGTTCTTAGTATTTTGTTTATATTCATATATAGAAGAAGATAAAAAAAAAAGAATATGTAAAATTGAATACATACAATGTATGAGCTAAGCTAACACTTGTGCTCCATTTGAGAAAATGATGTGACAGAATAAATATGAAAAAAAAATGATGAATATTGACATTTTAAAAAAATACCCTATCATCTTATATTTGTTTCAAGAAAAATTTATACAACCCAATAATGCGCATTTTCATTTGTTTTCGCAGCGCACTTTCATTTTGAAGGGGGAGGCAAGAGAAATATTTTTCCAGTCCATGAAGCTTTCTGGGTTATTTTGACTACATTCTACTGGATTCATACTCAATTTTGGAAGTTGTGGAGATTGACTTTTGCTAGATATCCAAACATGGATTTTTCAGTGAAAATAAGTACATGCAACCGCAGTAGAACTATGCCAGTCATGATTCATGAATCATTTTACAGCCTGTTTGGTTTAAGAAAAATAGTGAGGAAAGGGAAAAAAATAGAAGGAAAATATTTATCTATTGTTTGGTTACTAGGAAAATTGTAAGGAAAGAAAATACTGTGGAAAGGGTGGGGGAATAACATACCTGTTAACTTTCCTCAGCTAAACCTGAGGAAAATAACAGGGAACAGAAGAAAATTGGCTCCCCCGACTCGAGTCTCTCCTCCGTGCTCTACTTCATTCTTCTTTGTCGAGTACTTGGTTCTCCATTGAAGCAGCAGACCTCATTTGCTTCCTTCTCCTTTGTCGATTATTTGGTTCTCCATCGAAGCAGCATACCGCAATCGATCCCGGCACTTCGAATCCTAGCCAATTTTTTCCCTCGTCGAGATATACCTCCTTGGAAGTACTCGATGATCGATCGATCATCCCCGCCAGGAGTACTCGAGACAACAAGAACACTATCATCTTCCTCCTCTATTTTTGAAACAAACACTGTGAACAATTCTCACGGTTTGATTTCCTCAGAAAAACCCTCACCACCGCCACCATCATCGGGAGCGCATTCTCCGACGGATTTCATTCGATCTTTCACTATTTTTTTAGAAGTGTTCACTTTTTTTTAGTTTACTTTTGTTAGTATGATTTGATTTAACAGAACTAATTAATGCTCAACTAATATGATATGATTATAAAGATTATTTTGAGGAATAATAATAATAATAAGTAATATTTTTTTAATTTATTAAATAAATAATAATATCATTGATTATTTTATTATTATCATTAACGAGTATTATTTATATTAGTTATTATTTTTAATATAATTGTATTAATAATACTAATAATAGTTATTATTCATTATTTTTATTTATAGCATTACTTACATAATTATTTATAGAACTCAATTAATTATTATTATTATTATATTATTATTATTATTGACTATTATGAGTTATTATTAATAATAAATATTATTAATATTTATAATATTAAATTAAGATTACAACTATTATATATTGTTATTATTAGAATTAATGATTGTTGATATTATTAATAAATTTTAATTATTATTAATATTTCTAATATCAATCATTATTAATATTTTTATCTTCTCAAGTGAATAAATTTTGAATGAAACAGATTTTATCCGAAACTCAATAGATTTTACCCCAAATCGAATGGATTATATCTGAAACCCAATAAATTTTACTCAATGGAAATGTAAACAGTTATGGATAAACGGATATAGATATAGATATGGAAGGAAAAAAATACTCACAGAATTTGGATACGGATATAGGTATATATTTTTTTATTAGGTTTGAGTAACAGATAAAATGTATTCGATACGTTGTCATTCCTAATTAATATTTTACGAAACATACAAGTGTACTAGTAACAAGCTATGTTTTTTTTTCCTTTTTATGTTTGTTGTAGTATGTTTTAAATGGAAAGGAATATGAAATATTTTGTGTTTTTTTATAATTTTTTTAAAATTATTGTAAGATATTCATGTAATATTTTAGAATAGTTCTATAAAAAAAATTTAGAATAAGTATTGATTTTATGGAGTTTTTATAAATTTTTTAGAAATTTTATGTAATTTTTTATATATCAATATAATATTTTTATTTTTATTAAATATATAATAATATTTAAATAATAACATTTAACTTTTCTTAGAATTCTCTTTCTATATACCAAACACTAAAAATATTTTCTAAGAATTCAGTTTTTCACAAAATTTTCTCCAACAACCAAACAAAGGAAAAAAAATTCTTTCCTTTAATTTTCTTTCCTCTACATTTTCCTTTCCAATTAATTTTTTTCAAACCAAACAGGCCCTTAAAAAATCTTTTGACTTTCCGGTGCATTAAGTTTTCTAGGTTATTCTGACTATATTCTACTGGATTCATGCTCAGTTTTGAAAGTTCTGGAGATCGACTTTTGCTATGATTCAAACATGGCATTGGTCATGCAAATAGGAACATGCAGCCGCATTAGAACTATAACAGTCATGATTCTTGGATCATTTTACAAATGAATATCCATAGAAATGAAGCAATTTCTGAATGATGAACCTTTTGAGTCCTCAATCTTACAACCATTGAAACTAATCCGCTAGAAGGGGGAAAATATCAAAATTGCTATAAATAATTCCAGAGATTTTATAAAATAAAAAATAATAAAAAAGAGAAATAAAAAAATGTTTTCACCTAGAATTTTTCACAGTTGAAATAAATAAAATAGGTTATTATGGACTGAAAAATGTATCATACTCGCTAACAAAATATAAGTCAGAATCAGACACCGGCCTTAAGTTACTGGCCGTCTTTATTAGAAGGAGCTTGTGGATCTGGCTCAGAGGCTACTGAGCTTGTGATTTTAGCAGGCATTTCATGATTGTGCTTCCCTTCATATGTAGTGATGAAGGATCTTGGATCATCTGATAACCTTTCTATGTGCTTGCGCACAGTGCATTTGTGGCTCGTGCATCTGTAATAGCTCCTGCAACAGATCAAACTAATCAGCCACCGCAAAGTATAATGTCACAGTACTCTGCTCTTGTATGCCATTGTGTTTGTTCTGTCCCCTTATGGAAAGAAATTCAGACACATAATTGCAACAATGCACGCCCACCGCATGAAAACAGATTAGGGTGTAGTTAAGAGTACTACTGACCTAGGATAAGGGTTTCCCTTCACAACCTTTTGCCCATATTTCCTCCAGCGAAAACCATCCTCTAAAATTTCAGCTTCTGTTGTGCTTTGCACTAGAACGTGTGGTTCCTGTGTACTGTCCTGTGACGTTCCTGCTTCATTGTTTTGATTATCATACTTCCTGATGAGGAAAACGTTTGAACATAGTAACCCAACAAAATTTTCATGACACGAACTAAATCGGTGTTGCTTAGCTATTCTTTCATAAGCTACTTGATCCATTAGCAAGTTCTTTTTTTTAGAGAAGTGATCAAACTATTTACCTTCTCTTGCTTCTTGGTTTGTCATCATCTGCATCCATACCCTTACTACCTTCTTCACCATCTATGCTACGTCCACAAGAATTATCAGGAGTGCCACCAGCGTTGGACACTCCCATATTAACAGCAGGATCATTGGACAATGGTTGTGCTTTGGAAGGATAACTTGACTGGTTGGATGATCCTAGTTTGCATCTTTCATGGTCGTCATAACTCTCACTAATTTTGTGGTTGTTATTTTTCGACTTGCCATTATTCTTGCTATTGCTATCCAGATCTTGAACAACATCATCACCACTCAGTCCTTGCAGCCCCAATGATGGATTTTTCTTAGGTGGTTGCGGCTTAGGATGGTTGTGCTCACACTTGTATACAATTTCAGCTATCTGTCCATCAAATGATCTCTCGACCTTCTTCTTCACTGGACAATTTGGATGTGTGCATTTGTAATAACTTCTTGGGTACTCACTTCCTTTCACTTGCTTTTGGCCATACTTTCTCCAGTTATATCCATCATAGGAAGGTCGGTCTACATTGGCAGTAGATATATATGGTTGTGGGTCATCTTCCGTTATTTGTGGAGCCATCTTAGGTGGCCCAACTGGTCTGCTCGTTACAACCGCTGATGGAATACTTGGACAACGATTTGGGGTTGGTTGGCTGGGTGAATGAAGTTTGCGTTGGTTTAAATGCAGGGCTCGTGACTCAACTTGGGCCAATGCCTGCCGGTGACTAGCATTCGAATTTCCCTGGGGCCATGAAAGGCAATAAGAATAATATCAAGACAGCGAACTGTGGCAGAAGGATTTTCAGGAGAGCTAGAAGAAGTAGAAATACCAACCATATTAGCCAAAACAGAAACAGTTGCCTTGGATACAACCTTTGCCAATGGCTTATACAACACATTGTCGGGTTTGCTTCCAACTTTTGAAACCTTATCATGAAAAGATGAGCAAGCAGCAGTCCCTGAAGCCTCAGCCTATAATTTGTCAAAAGCAAACTGAAGAAAATTACGCAACTCCAATAACAACAATATTTTATTTTTTATTTTTTTTTTTTTTTTTAAAAAGGGAACATAACAGACAATTTACCTGAGAAAAAGGAATTATGCTGGCAGAAGGCCGAGGAGGAGAAGCATGATTTAAAGTAGGCCTAACCCTCAGAGTCTTGGGTCTAATAGCAGCAGGAAACGCAGTCTCAGGAGATAATGCCTTAACAGCAGGAGGTGATAATGAAGGAGATACATCGATGGCACCAGCAAGAAGCTCAGAGAAAGACTTGAAAGTAGAAGAGCTAGGCTTTGAAGCGACCGGTTTTGCAATGGATACTCTTTCCGCCACCTCTTTGATCTCCATTTCTCCAACTAATATTGCGGAGACTCCTATATGATCAGAAATTTTGAGAGCTATGCATCAATTTAACCAACAAGACGTATTTGAACCTGAAACACGTTTTTCCGATCATGAAGATAAAGTATGCTTAAAAAAGCCTGCATAATTTGAGTAGTTTTGTAATGTAGTGATGTACTGTTGTATTAAGTTTCAAATTTAAATGCAAAATCAGAAATATAGGTGATAAGTCCGTGTCAAAGTCCTGGGATGATTAAATTTAGGCCTTCAAATATGATGTTTACTACCTCCTAACTTCCATAACCAAATTAATCTAAAAGGTACACAGACAGATCCCACATATACATGGCAATACATGTATGAAGCCTACACCAAGCGAGATCAGTTTTTGGAATTCATTCGGTTTGACAAGACATGGATCACTTCAGTTCAGCCAATAGAATATAATATCAAAACAAGTGATCCAACCAAACTTTTTCTCTTTGATCAGTGTAAGACAAACTACAAAATATGAACACCAGTGGCACGACTGAATAGAACTATATATCTATATGCCCAGTAGTGGGCACCTTAAAGTTATCTCTTGCCTCAGCTCCAGCGAAGGATTAGAGATTAATGAATTGGTCCTGAAAGGGCATCCTAGGGTTCAAGGAACGGACTAAAAAACCTCAATCCCCAACTTGCATATATACCATTTCACACCACTACATCCTCTAGTCAATGCCGTCTAGGAGAACAACAGTATAGTATCTACTTCTCGCTGGTCTTATACAAGCAAAGCATCAATCTTTGCAAACCAGGAGCAGCATAACGAAACAAAAGCAAACAAGAAACTCCAAAAGCAAGGAAACCACGAACCCAGACAGAGATAAATGCAAAAAATGAACCAAATGTCATTCATTTTCAGCTAACAACATTTAGTCAGATATCATGAGCTTTTGCCTCAAATCTGCATTCATCGAGTAATTATATTCAACGGAATCCCTGATAGTGCTTGAGTAGTCCCCCCACCCCAAAATAAAAAGAAAAGGAATACAACAAGGATAACAAGGGCGACACTTCGATACTTCTATAATTACAAAAGGAACAAGCAAACAAAATCCAGAAAAAAGCAGCATATATATATTATAAAGTGAGAAACAATTACTGACAAAACAAGGAAGGTTGCGATTTACATCCCATTTGGCAAAAGCAAGTTCTTTTGCGCACCTACCCCACCCCAGCAAAGAGAAATAAAATAAATTAGACAGGAGTTTTTTTGGTTATTTGCCTTTTGTGCTTCCTTCTCATGAAATTGACATAATCAACAGGAACTAACTAGTCAACAAAGACAGAATGGGAATAAGGAGGGGAGAAATAGACAAACAATCAAAACCCTAATAAAAGAAATATAAAGCAAAGCTCAGATGATTATTCATGCATCAAATTCAAAGTAACCAAGAAAGAAGAGTAGAAGAAATAAAGCGAGGAAACTAACCATTTGACCAACTTGTTCAGAAGTTAGCACTAGCAACAAGCCATGAAAACTCAGTGATTGGAGTAACGAAGTTCAAACAGGAAACCTGCATTATTAACCCGACAATTTAATTTCAACCATGAGGAGAGGGAAAAAATGAAAATAATAGTAATAAACATAAGAACCCAGAAGAGGCAGCAATAACCTTAGAAATTTGGCTTAAGTTCGCAGCTAAAAAATAAGCCAAATCACTTTTTTGATGATTTGCCGAAACCGGAGCAGAAACTAAGGGAAGGACATGAAAGAAAAGTATCCAACTTTAAGGTGCGGTTTTAAATTTTGTTGGACTTCTCCACAAGCTTCCTGGGAATACAAGATAAAAAAAACGGGGGAGGGGACAAAAAAGATAACAAAGAAATCTAGGACAAGCGATTGAACACAGAGGAGAAAGAAAGGGAGGGACAGCGCAATTGTTGTACAGGTAATTCAGACATTGCAATACTTCGACTTTTTTAACCTTTTTATTATTTTTTTGACAGGAACTTTTTTATTTTAGTTTGTAACATTAGTGAAATGTAATACATAAAATTGACTTTTTTTTAATTTTTGATTTTTTTCTATTTCTGAATTAAAATATTTTTGAGAGGAGATGGGGGTTAAGACTTAAGAGTAAGCGGAGGAATGATGATCGGTGGCTTCCAAAGTCCAAAGGGCCAACTAACCGTCTATCTCTCATCTGCACAAGAGACTTTGACCTGTAGGTGCAAGAATTTTGTTAGTAATATTGAGTATTTACTCCTAAGGTACTACCACCAGCACCCCTCCCCCGGGGGTCCCCATCCAAAAAAAGAAAAAAAAAACTAAAGAAAAGGGAGAGTGAAGAAAAGCGAATCTATGTCACTGCCTTTTATTAGGACAACTTTGTAGACTCTTGGGATTGAGATCACGGTGAGCAAAAACTCGCGTTTGTGTCCGGATATAGTTTTTTCCGGTTTCTATATTTTGATATTTCTAAATTATATACAAATATATTTTTTAATTTTATAATTTTACTATTTTTAACTTTTCTTTATCTTAATTTTTTGTCTCTATCGCTATATTAGTACAATATTTTCTAAGATTTAAATTATGTGGTATATGTATCTCAAAAAGTAATATATTTGTCTTAACCATTATCGTCAGTTATGTTATGGATCAATATTATAAAGGTAAATCACGGCATATATTTGAAAAATATAGGAAATATATGTTTACAATCACAAGAGTCCACAAAAATTCAACTCACAACCAATAACTTTAGTTGATGGAAGATATCAAACTCTAACTCTATAACCGTCTTAAATTATATAGTCATTATAATTTAAAATGTTCATGTATTCTTTCACATCCAATATATGCGTCGAGGGTGTTATGATTTAAATTTAAAACCTCATAGGAAAAAGTTGAAATCCTTTCTACTAAACCTAAAAATGAACCAAACGGTATATGTATCAATGGCCAATGGGTGTGATATTTGATAATGGCTTCTTTGTCCATATGTTACTTAAGTTTAGAAATAAACTCACCAAAATTGTTACTAAGCTCCAAGATTTATATATATATATTAGAGAAAAGGGGCATAATCAATTATTTATTGATGACTTAGGAAAGAGATCCAACCCCAAACTATAACTTTTCTACTCATTTTTTTATTACTTGTACTAGTCATAGAATATATATTTGTCGTCTCTTTTTTCCTAATTTCTTGTACAAAAATTAGTATTTTATTTATATTGTGTTGAATTGATAATATGATGAGCTAAAATCAAATAACCATTTGTATCAAAAAATTATTATTTTTCATTTGGGAGCTCATAAAGATAGATATAAAAATCATTATGTATGTATACAAACATGGAATTTCAAGTATTGATGATTTCAAAATTGACTACTAAAATATCATTTTAAAGATATTGTCATGGCTTTAAAACTAGCTTATTTGAGATCCATGAGTAATTGGATAAAGAAGAACCCTACTATATAGTATTAATTTTCATTTGCGGTTCAAATACACATTCTGCATTGTCTCAAATTCCCCCATTCTATCCTCTTGATGTTGACTAAACACAATTTAGATAACACAACGTTAATATGGGTAATCTAACCTCGATGGCCATGTCAAGCTTCACGAGCAACCAAAGTTTTATTTTTTCTATGAATATTTCTCTCCTATATTTAGGTGAAAACTATACATTTGCAAGATCCTTGTCACCCTAGTGTTGGACTTGTCAATACTAAACAAAAGCTCACTTTAATTTGTCATTTTTATCCTAAAAATATTTTGCATTTTTATTTTTAAATCTGTATATTGTTAATATATATATATATATATACACTTTATAATTTAAAATGCATTTTTTTCATCCTCGTTTATATAATCTTATAACACTAATTGTGGATATACCGCTCACTTAGGTTTCGTGCTTTCAAGATAGGTTAGACAATTGTGTTGCTACTATGATATAGATACTTCTCCGCTAGTAGATGGATATATATTTAGTATATGTAGAGTTATCCTTTTACAATTGCTCAAGCCTCTCTTCTTCTTTTTTTATTAATGTATGTTTAGAACGAAATCAATGGATTGAAAGGGAAACTTTCATCAAAAGGGAGTTTTTTTAACAAAAAGTATAGATATATAAATCCAATGCATGATGCAAAAAGCCAACACATCACAATATATTACATTCAAGGTCGAAAAATAAAGGACCTAAAATTTAGTATTAACCACTTAATCTATACATTATATCACATAAATTAAAATACATAAAAATTTCTTCTTCATATTTCCCTATAATACAATATTTAATTATTTCGTGAAAAATCATCTCTCATCCATGCTAAATATCCAAAATTTCTTGAAATTAAAAATATATGAAAATTATGAGACAAATATAAAAGAAAGTGTATGTATAGATATGATTTAGCTATCCAAAATTATGGGATTTGTATCATGGGTTGTTTTTATTTTTAAGAATAGGAGGGTGTAAGTTTGAATCACATTAGTTAGTCAAGATAATAGACTTGGAATTCTATCAATTAATGACCTAAACTGACAACCACCGGGGGAGAACATAGGTTGTAGTAATAGAACTCCAATTATACATGAAACGATATGAAGTTGATGGCATTTAATTTAACAAGGACCAATTTAGGTTAATGAGCCTTTAATATCTAATATATATGGATACAAACATAAGTCACTTAAAAACGAGAGAAACTTCATAACATGAATATAAGTTAAAGATTAACTCCAATTACAATATCAAAAAATATAGACAAAAGGGATATTATGGATTTAAGAATCCAAAAATATATCTAGGTAAAACTATCATATGGATAATATGATTCTATGTCCAAAACCCTAATACAATAGTCACTCCACCCGACATAAAGTATCACAGGTTGCAAAATCATCCACTGAAAAATCATCCACTGAGTTCTCATCAACCCTCACATAGACATTTGGGTCATCTATTTGTGGGAATAAGCAACACTTATGAAAAGGATGGTCAATACACTACATACTAAAAAATGTGACAATACAGTAGAGCAAGGGATATAGGAAAATACATGGATTCACAATGGTAGGTAAGCATACATGCAAGATACATAAAACATTACAGTGTAATTACTGATTTCAAGTCTCATTATTAGATATAACATACTTAATTATTTTATTTATGTTAAGTTTAAGAACCTCATTATTCTTAATCTGGTAGAACAAACTAAAACACCTCTCAGGACAACACAATTGAGCCACTATTATCATCTAGTGGAATAAAACCAACATAAACCAAGGCAACACACTTCGAACCACTATTCTTAACTAGTGGAATGGTTTGAAACACCTCTCAAAGAAGAATACACCTAAACCACTATTATCACCCTGTGGAACGGACATAACAGTTTGGTATTGACTCATGTAATCTTCCACTTTAAGTAATTAATGTCTTATCCATTAATTACATTATCTCAAGGCATGTTCTCATTCACATTAAGTGTATGGTACTGCTATTTTTAATTCAGTGGAATGGACTAATGCACCTCTCAGAGGAAAAAAAAACACTTAAGCTACTATTATTGTCTAGTGGAATGGACCCGTAAAACACCCCGGCCTAACTTGCATGATATTTTACTTTAAATGGTTCATGTATTATTCATAATTCGGTTTGATAGGTACAAAATATAATTGAATCAAGTAAAACATAACCACATAGATATCAAGGCCATTCTCAAGGATTTAGGTCCCTGTATTTCCTAAGAAACTCTAAGTTTAATTTGTAAGCATAACTTCCTCTCTATTTCCCTTTTTGTAACACCCCTAAAATTTATTATTGAAAATTTTTATTTTTAAAGTTTACAGCGGAGGCAAATACAGTAAATTTTGGATATGCTACCACCACACTTAGTACTAGACCGATTTCCTTCAACCGTTCTGATACCAAGTGCTAAGGCTAAAAACATACGTTACACAAATCTAAGGTTACAAATATAAAATAGAGTAGCTCGATAAATTAAATTATAAGGGATAAAATCCACTAATAGTGGCTACACTATAAAATTGTTAAAAATAAAATATGAGAGTTTAATGGAAAACCTAAAAACCTTCCTGGATAGTCCTACGCTCTTAACCCAAGAGTAAATTTTGGATAACACATGCGAACTAACCTGTAAAAGTTACTACCTATTGAATAGGTAGGGACCCACAAAAGGAAATGTAATACCACAAAATTTTAAAATCTATAATTTAATAAATAACCCTCATTTGGAATAATTTAATTTTAAATTTATTTAATTTAGTTATTTTGTGGATTTTTGAGTATATAAAAATGGATATGAATATTTAATAAATTAAAATAAATATTTTGTTATTTTATCATACTCATCTTATTTAAATAATTTTTCAAACCAATATTTTACTAAAATTATCCTTTTTTAAACCAATGAATTAAATTATTAAATTAATTTATCTATCAAAAATATTAAATGCCATTATTCCAAATATTATTTTATTTTATTTTCCCCTTTTTCCTTTTTCTATTTTCCTTTTTCTTTCTCCTTTCTCTTCTTTTCCTCATTTTTTCCTTTTTCTTCCTCTTTTGGCCACTAGCTTGTGACCTTCATCCCTCGCGCTGGGTCACCGACCCACTCCCTTGCTTCCTCTCCATTCCCCTCGCACCCAGCTCGCCCCAACTCGTCTCCCTCTTCTTCTTTTTCTTTCATTTCTCCCCCCAATTGGGCCAGCCCAATGCCCCCCTTCTTTCCCCTCTTCCTCGCGCATGTAGCCCAGCCCGTTACCCTTTCTTTCTCCCTCGCTCGGTCGGCCTGTCTCTCCTTTCCTCCTCCTCCTCCTCTTCTTCTTCTTCTTCTTCAATGTCGAGGGCATGATAGCCTGCAACCACCACCTACCTCCCCTACAACCTGCCATTTTCAGCCTACTCTCTCTTCCTATCTATCCCCTATCCCTTTTATTCCATTTCCGGACCAAACATGCTCTACAACCCTTCCCTGCATGCCTTCCTTTTCCCCTTCCTTTCCTCTTTTCCCTGCCACCGCAGGCTATGCACTTGTCGCCCCCTACACCCTCCACCTAACACACCCACGCCTACCTCCTCTCCCTCTCCTTTTCTTCTTCTCTTATGCTTTATTTCTGCCTTGCTCGAGCCCCACTTCTCCTTTACCGATCCCTCATTCTCCCTCCTTCCCCTCTTCTCCCCCTCCCTTATTTTTTCTTTGCTGCCCTCAATCATCGCCTCTACCGCCTAACTGACCACCGACACCACCTCCCTAACACCCCACCAACCTCCTTGCACCACCCTATCACCCCCACTCGCATCTACAACCACCTTCCTCCTCCCTTCCTTTTCTCCCCCTTCTCAACCTCCACTCTACACCACCACCATCCGATGCCCTCCTTCCTCTTTCGCCTCCTCCAAAGCCACCAATCTACTCCCTAGTACCTCCCCTACCACCACCTTACCTCAGTTGGCCGAAGCCCTGCCATGTAGCTCCTTCCTTCCTCTCTTCTTTTCCCTTCCTTCTTCTCCTCTTCCACCCTTGCATCCACTTTCTCAGCCCTACAACTGTCTCCTCCACCGCCCTAAGCCATTGATCGCCGACCCCCAACCATCACCTACAACCCTACTCCCTCCCTACACCCAACCACTACCCTAACTCTCTTCCACAATCTCTCTACCCCACTCCCAAAACCCTTACCCAAACCATTCACCCCTTTCTTCTCCTATTCCCTTCTTCGACCATTCCTCCTTCCTTCTCGCATGCAGCTCATGCTGCATGAGCTGCATAAGTATGATGCCTCCCCTTTAACATTCTGGGCTAATAATCTTGAGGTATAATGATGGTTAATAATAGTATGTACTTGATTAAGTTCTAATAAAATTCATTCTTTTGATTTTCTACTTTTAAAATGCTAAGTGTTGACATTATTTTTAGGTATTGATTTTACTAAGCAAATCTCAAACCTTTAACTAGGGTACCGGTAAGTTTTGATTATTGTTGGAAATAAGGTAACTATTATACCCTACTAAAATGCATAGATATACGTATGCTAGCACATTAGGGTTTTTAATATGTTTATATGCATAATACATGTTGTTAAGTATAATGTTTTAGGGGCATATGTTAGTTGACGAAAAGAAAAGCATATTAATTTATGTGTCATATGTAGAAATAATGTTTAAGGAAGGAGCCTTGTTGTTAATGATAATGTTATGTACATATGAATGATATGACATGCTAAAATGGCCATTTATTGCATAAATAGTGTTAATATGAGCCTTAGGAACATTTTGGTAAATTTGCTTATGCAAAAGGTGTGGCCTAAATAAGTGTGTATGATAGGTGCTAATGTATATTTGTAACACCCCCAAAATTCACTCCGGAAAAAAAAAATATTTGAAAGAATATAGTGGAAGCTAGAAGAGAATTTGGGGAATGTTACCGCCATATCTAACACAAGATAAATGTTCATCATCTATCTCATGCTAGATGCAAGGCTAAAACCTGTCAAACAAAATTTCAAACATCTATGCCGTAAGGATAAACTCCCACAAGGAGATATCCATAGGCAGATGACAAGTGAATAAACTCACTAAATAAAATCATCGCTGAATTGATCAGCGGAACCTGTGAAATAAATCCGAATTTTAAAAGCTTATCAGAGTACGAGAAACTGAAAGGTAATTACAATACCCTTGAAGTTTTAAATACAACACTTGTAACTTCCAAAGATAAAACCCGATGGATCAAATTTCGGATTGCCTTAAGACCACCCAACTTAGGGAAGGAAACATGAAACACATAAGATATGAAAGACTATAGCTTGCAATTCTCATGCTCAATTATACATGTATTACATATAATAGAACAAAGGGTCACAGGTTTATACTTATGATTACGTTACTAGACATGACAATACATAAGATACAAGCGTACAAGAAATCACGATCGCATGCTAAGTAACACCAATCCAACAATCCAATGATAATCATATTTACATCCGATTTTATTTATTTACGATGAGTTCAGGGACCCCACTATTCTTAAACCGGTGGAACGGTCTGAAGCACCTCTCGGGGACAACACACCTGAGCCACTATTATCATCCTGCGAAACGGATCCTACACCTCTCAGGGCAAAATGCTCCTGAGCCACTATTCTAAACCGGTGGAACGGCTTGAATCACCTCTCAGGGACAGGACACCTGAGCCACTATTATCATCTGGTGGAACGGACCCTACACCTGGTCCTGACTCACGTAATCTTCCACTTAAATAATTAGTGTCTTATTCATTACTTAATTCATATCATACTTTTATTCACGTTGAGTATAGAGACCCACTATTCTTAATCCGGTGGAACGGACTGAAGCACCTCTCAGGGACAACACACTCGAGCCACTATTATCGTCCGATGGAACGGACTCTACACCTCTCAGGGCAAAAACACTCCTAAGCCACTATTCTAAACCAGTGGAACGGCTTGAATCACCTCTCAGGGACAGGACACCTGATCCACCATTATCGTCTGGTGAAACGGACCCTACACCTCGGCCCAACTCACGTGATCTTCCACTTTAAATAATTAGTATCTTATTCAATGATTTTAGCCAACTGTAAATCAAGCCCACATAAATAATTCCATGGCATAAAGATACAGCATAGGGTATCATATAATTTCAATCCATACTCAACACTTCACATACTCAAATACATACCATATTCAATGTCATACTAGCATGCATTAGCATTGAAGCTATGAATTCATACATACATAAAATTACCACACAGAACACAGTATACACTTAACATGATTAAATAATTGATATGTATACTTATCACCTTTCACTTCAAGTAGGCATACATCCAAATTCCGCCATAAGTAAAGGTAAGTAATGACTTACCTAAATCCGAAGCTAGCTAAGCAAATTGAGAAAGGGGAAGAGATATCGAAAGCTTGACAATCCACGAGAAAGTTTTCCTAGATTGCCGATAGAAATCGAAACTAGGTTAGAAACCATCTTTTCAATTAATAATTCACATATTATAATTAAATAAACGCAAACTGATACAAACGATCTTTCTTGGAAAACGTGTCCAAAACTTAGGACTCAAGAGCATAGCTCTATTAAGATTTAAGATTAAAATATAAATCAAATGATTTAAAACCCAAAGACATAAATTGATTAGATAAAAGATACACAGCACAATCAATTTTATAAAATCATCCCCGAAGATTAGGGTTTTTAAATGCCTAACTACAAATCGACCAAATCACTTCGATTACCTCAAATTGATAGTTTTAAAATACAATTACACTAATTTTAGATAAATCTACATAATCAATTTCAACAAAACAATATTCCGATTAACCAATTCAAGACGATCTGTTTTTAAAATTAGGGTTTTAAAGCCCACGACATAAACTCAGGTAATTCAAATCAATTAATTCCAATTAAAGGTGTTAGAATACAATTAGGATCATTTCAACTACTTCTATAAATTAAATTTTAGAAAAACGAGTATACAAATAACCTATTTTATAATCTCACTTGAAATCTAGGGTTTTAGGCCCGAAAATGCAATTCGGTAAAATTCTATAAATTTAATCAAATTGAATGTTTAGAAATGCAATTAGACATATTTTATAACATATCAAATAATCAATTGATCAAACCCGCTAAAAGAAATACCCAATTTAGCACAATTAGGGTTTTTGAGCCTGGAACGCAAATCCGATCAATTCTTGCTAAAATATATAAATTGACGTTCGAAAATGTAATTAAATATATTCTAATACAAATTGTGTAGTCAATTGAATAAAAAAACCCAATTATACAATCCAATTTAGACCCGCAAGAGTTTTGACCTAAAAATCCAATTCTGATTAATTACGCACAATTTTCACAAATAAACACTTCCGATATGAAATTAAATACATTTCAAACGATATTGTAAAATCAATTGAGCAAATCGACTCAATTATCCATCCCGATTTCATTACACATGAATTTTGACCTAGGAATCAAATTCCGATAAATTCTGCATAAATTTCTCAAATTGACAGTTCCAACATGAAATTAGATACATTTAAAAACATATTGTATAATCAATTTATCCAAAATCGCCAAATCGGACGGATCCGAAAAATTTGGGCATAACCCGGCCTAAAATTCAATTTCCCAAATTTCCAACATAAACCATACAATTAATATATCCAAATCAATCTTACAACACATATATACATAATGAAACAATAAATTTAGCTTATCACAAGCTAAATCATACCCAATTAATTAAATTAATATTAGGGTTTTTTAGAAATTTATACCAACGAAAATCAAAAAAATCGGAGCAAAGGATGGCGGAGAAGCTTCGTCAGGGACCGGGGGTGGCTCGCCGGTGGTCGGGAGACGTCGACGATGATCGGGTGGCGGCGACGCGACCTGTACGGTTGATGCTGCTGTGCGCTGCTGCTAGTGGTGTGTAGCTACTTCGATGGCTCCTGCTGCGGTTTTTGTGCAGCTGCGGCGTCGTCGGTGGTGGCGTGTGGCAACAGGTTGGAGGTCGGCGGGGCGAAGCAAGGAGGAGCTGGGGAGAAGGAGGTTGGGGCTGGGGTTTGGGCTGGAGAATAGGGAACCGACGGGAAGCAGGGAAGAGAAGATAAAGGAGAGAAGAGAGAAAAGGAAAGAAGAGGGGGGGTCGACCGGTCGGGGTTAGACTCTCTTTTTTATTTATTTTTATTTTACAAATACTCATATAAAATAAAATATTAAATGTTTAAAATTATTATTGGAAGATTTTATCTAAAATTCATTAAACGAAAATTATTTCGTAAGGTTCCGAAAGGTTAAAATTAATAAAAGAACTATATAAAGAATTTCGGAAATATTTTCGGAAGAATTTACCAACGAACGTAAAAATTTATATTATTTATAGAAATATATTATAAGACCTCAAAAAATTATTTAAAAGCATATAATAACATATTTAAGTCAAATTCGAATAAACCAAGACTAATTTAAATAATTTCCGAAATCAGTTTTTCGTGAATCAAAAGGCGTAAAACAGAAGAAAATTAATTTCAAAAAGAAATTTTTAAATAATTTCCGAAAACCCTTTTTAATTTAAATCTTCCCGATAATATTAACGATTACCGAAAACGAATAAATTTGAAGTTGGAAATATTTTCTACGGATATAATTATTAAAATAACTTTAACTATTTTAAACCAAATTTCATAATTTAAATAATATGTTTTGCTAACGAAATATAACTCCAAAATAAAGTCGTAATCACACGACGAAGTTATAATCGAGAACGAATCTAAAATATAAAAATCACAATACGAGAAAGAACGGGAATACATATTTTTAACCGAAAATTAAAATTATAAGAATATAATAAAATCATACTCGTGAACAAATTTGTCCAAAATGGTTCGCAGCGGCAACGATTAATTAAATTCAAATATGAACTCGAAATCGTCGATAAATCCATAAAACGAATCAAACTTAAAATAATTAAATATTTACATCAAATTATGCTAATAAAATCATTAGACTTAATAAAATTAGGTTTCAAATTACAGGGTATTACAGTATTAATGGTAAATAAAAATAGTTGGTGGTGTTGGATGATGTGTATTGAGCATGTATATTAATATTTTATGTAGTGAGGTATCTTAGTAAAATTTGTATAATAAGAGAAAAATGGTAATTTATAAGAGTAAAGGGGGTAAAATGGAAAATGGATAAGTAAGGAGGTCATTTTAGTAATTTTACATGGAAAGAGGGATAACTTGCTAATCTTTGTGAGTAAGAAAGTATTTTGGTAATTTTGTAAAGTAAAGGGGTAAAATGGTAATTTAATAAAGGGGAAGAATATTTTGGTAAATTGGCATAAAGGAAAGGCTATTATGGTAATTTTATAAAGTAAAATGGTAATTTAATAAATGAGAAGGGTATTTTGGTAAATTGGTATAAAGGAAAAGGTATAATGGTAATTTTGTAAAGTAAAGGGGTAAAATGGTAATTTAATAAAAGAGAAGGGTATTTTGGTTAATTTGTAAGTAAAAGGAACAAAATGGTAATTATAATAATTAAGAAGGATAACTTGGTAATTTAAACCACCAAAAGGGCAATTTGGTAATTTTAATAAGTGAGAGGGGGAGTTTGGTAATTTAACCAACAAAAAAGGCTACTTGGTAATTTTAATAGCTAAAAAGGATAAGTTGGCAATTTAACCGATAAAAAGGGCAACTTAGTAAATTTAATAAATATGAAGGACAATTTAGTAATTTAACTAACTAAATGTGCAATCCGGTAAATGTAACAAGTATGGGAGTTATTTGGTAACTTAATAAGCCTAAGAGGCAATCTGGTAATTTAAAAAAGTAGAAAAGGTAATATGGTAATTTAACCAACTGGAAGGATAAATTAGTAACTTAACAAGTATAAGAGGTAGATTGGTAATTTAATAAGTATGGAGGATAATTTGGTAATCTAACAAATGCAATGAGTATTTTGGTAATTATGCAAACAAGAATGGTGATATGGTAATTTGGTAAATAAAAAGGGATGACTTGATAATTTTACAAACAAGGGGTATTTTAGTAATTTTGTAATGATGATAGAAGTAAATCGATAACTTGCATATAACATGTCCATGGGTTAAATAAGTCTCCTTAATAGGACATAAGTAACATTGAATAATAATATAAGTGTATTCCATAAGTCAGTGGGTATCACAGGTGAGTATCACAATTCACAAGAACGTGACATAATCTAGGGTGAATAGATAATTAAGGGTGTGACATGGTGTCTATATCATAATCATGCAAGAGGTTCTCGGTTGGTAAGTATGCATGAAAATTTTTGTTAGATATGTTTGAAGTATGTGTTAAAGTTTTATATATGCCATGATCCTTGGTATAGAATGCTTAATTCTATGGCCATTATATCTTTGTATCTCTAGATTCGTGACTTTTATCTTTCCTTCAAATTAAATTAATGGACTTGTTGAATAAGACATTGATAAAAACACTAATTATGTAAAGTGAAATATTATTAAGCCGGGCCTAGACCGATCCATCAGCATAATAGTGGCTCGGTGCAAAATGCCCTAGAGACCAATCCACCGGTGAATAATAGTGATCAAGTATGTGTTGCCTTGTATGTTTTTGATCCACCATCTATAATAATGGGGGATCTCGAGATCAATAAACCAAACATTGGACATTAATAAATTATGGGAAGACACTAATCACTTATACTGGAACACCATGTGAGTCGGGGCTAGACCGGTCCACTGACGAATAATAGTGGCCAGGTGCAGGGAGCCCTAGAGATCGGTTCACCAGCGAATAATAGTGGTTAGTTGTGTTCTGTCCTAAAGTGTATTTTCAGTCCATCGGCTATAATAGTGGAGTTCCCGCACTCACATGGATATAATTCGAGAGATGATGATTGAATGTTGATTAATTAATGGCTTAAGACCAAAAGCATTGATTTCATGTTATGATCTATTGATATGGTATAAGTTTGGCTTTAGTGCTTGTGCCTGCTTGGATATGCGATGGAATTGCTAAGTATATGGATTTTTTGCTACACGTTTCCTATTATGTGTGGTGTTGAATGGTGTGTCAGTCCTTATGTCGACTGTGATTCCTTAAGCCCGTGTATGTTATAATTTTTATATCGTTTGAGTATGATGTTTTGTATGTAGGTATTGCCTTTCGGTTTGGTATAAAAGGTTACTTAGTACCCTAGTACTAAAGGGTTCTATTTATGGGTCTCTGCCTATTTAATGGACGATGTCCCGTACAGGTCTATTTTAGGTGTTATCCAAGTTAATATCAGGAAATAGCGTAAGGATTATCTGGGAATGATTTCAGAGTTTCTCTTTAAACTTTTATTTCCTTGTTCAAACCAATTTTTATTCTTGTAACCACTAACAATGTGCTTTTATCTTTTAATGCACTATTCTGATTTAAATGAAAGTGAATTTGTGTGAATTGTATTGTTGTTCCTTTTAACCTTAGCATTTGGTACTGGAACGGTAGGAGGAAACTGGTCTGATACTAAGTGTGGCAGTAACATCTCCGAAATTTTCTATTTTTGCTTTTTTCTTCCACAAATTTTTAATTAAAACAAAATTTTTTAATAGTAAATTTTGGGGTGTTATAGGAACCATTTAGTATTATGGTATTGAGTAACCTTTTATACAAAACTATAAGGTAGGGCCCGCATGCAACATATCAGTTACCACACATCAAAATGCATGAATAGAAAATCACACATATATAAAATAAGATACATTAATCATCAGAATAGATACATGCACTAAGATCATATGTCACAAGATTCATTCACTTAGAATTAACATAACCTACCCAGGGAGAATCCAAGTGAAGATATTTATAGTATAATTAAATAGTCAACACCATACTCGGTCAGTGCACACCACCACTCAACTCAAAGGCAGTTACCAAAACCGCCACCATATCATATCAACAAGTAATAATAGTGTAATCCTTATTATCTAGACTTAAGCCATTAATTGGGTATTACTCATCTCTCGAATTATATCCATATAGGTTTGGAGACCCCGCTATTATAACCGGTGGACCGGTGCACATGATATACTCCAGGGTAGAACGCTCCTAATCACTATTATAACTAGTGGACCAGTAAATGATACAATCCAGAACATAACGCACCTAACCACCATTATAACCGGTGGACTAGTGTATATGATATTATCCACACGGTCCCGACATACGTGGTGTTCCACTATAAGTGATTATTGTCTTTCCCTTTAATTATCACACCAATTTCATTTTATTTACCCGAGGGGGAGATCACAAACCTGAATATGCAAATTTACACTCGTCATACTGGCGCATAAGTGCAACACAATATCCTACCAACTATCAAACCAAGAACGTAAAGGTATTCTGGTCTCACTAGTGCACAAAGACACCGGTACCCTACAGATAAATACATCTTATCCATAAGTATGCATACCCACTAAGTAGGTCTTTGGAGCTAAATAAAGTAAGATGTAGGACCTGACTGAGGCACTAAAGCACACCAGCAAAAATTTAGAATAATCATGAGCTAAACCACGTCTTTAGGATAGCGACCCCTAAAGAACCACAATTTCCGATCTCAAAGTATTTCACTTTAAGTATTAGTACCTTAATTAAGATGACCACTAGAAATACATTAATTACATACTTATCCATTTTTATTTGTTTCCATTATTATGAAGTAATCAATATCAAGATTATTGTCAATGTTAATATATGCAGCCCACTAAGACCATCCTAGGTTCCAATATTCACACTTGGGCACCTTAGATTAAAATGACTAAAATGCCCCTAAGGCTAAGGCTACTTCTTTACCATCCACTTCCATCACCTAATTCATTTTTATTATTTATCGATGTGCCATAAGAGAGTATCATACCATAATTATACTATTAATTATAAAGTTAAAGTACCCTACACACCAAATGATCATTTTACACATAAACCCTAACATGCACTTCTAGGCTCTAGCAAAACTAGCACACAATCTCAAGCATAATTATCAATTAAGGCACCTCTTGTATGTTTATAAAAATGACATCACAACACACCCCTAATTTACCAATTTATCCCTAGATCATGCATACTCATTACGATACACTCCAATTTACCAAAATACCCCTAGGCTTTATAATGTTCATGATCATGCTTGAATAGGTAATATTGAGGCCATAACCCCTATTATCATGTTTAACAATAATTTATTCCTTACCATGTAGGTTCATTATACCAATTGCCACATTGTATAAAAATTACCAAATTGCCCCTTCTTACTTACAAAATTACTAAAAATACCCTTCTTACTTATAAAAGTATTAAAATGCCCTTTTTACTTACAAATTTACTAAAATGGCCTTTTTACTTACAAAATTACCAAAATGCCATTCATACTTGTAAAATTACTAAATGCCCTTCTTACTTGCAGATTTACTAAAAAACCCTTCTTACTTGCAAATTTACTAAAATACCCTTCATACTTACAAAATTACTAAAATGCCCCTAAATCATTTAATATTAATAATCATGCCCCACATACATTACTAACACTACAAACCCTTATTGTTATAATTAGCACCAATCATTACCTATCACTCATATTTATTTAAGTAGCCTCTATTTTACACATGAAATTACTAAAATACCCCTAACACATAAAATATTTTTATCTATGCCCAACATGCACCATTTAACACCACAAAAATCTTATTATTATACTTAGCACCCATTATCATCTATCATGTACATTTATCCCACTAAGCATATAAAATTACTAAAATGCCCCTAAAGTATAAAATATCCTTTTTCATGATGGAACATGCATTTTTAATGACATAAACCCTGTCCTCATCTTTAACACCCCATAACACTTAGCATGCATTTTTATTAAGATAACCAACACCATATATTAAAATTACTAAATTACCCCTAAACCAAAAATATGGATATTTCTACTAATACTTATTTTTATACTCCACCAAACTTCCATATCCATTTTTAACCTCATACATAACACATTAATCACCCCATTTAGGTTTAGACATCATGATATGTCCAAATAACCAAATTACCCTTAGGGCTCATATTAATGCTACTTCTACTACAAGTGTCCATATTTACCTAGCATAGCAAGTATATACACATAACACTTATCATCAATATCACCCTTATTTCTTAGTCATCATTTTCCCATATTACACCATATACAAGATAACATAAAAATCATATGATTTGATAAGAACACATCATATTCACATAAAACCACATATCAAAAACCCTAATGTGTTAACATACGATGATCCATATATTTTTGTGAGGTATAACAGTTACTTTATTTCTGAAAAAAATCAAACTTTACTGGTATCTTGGTTTAAAAGCTTAAGCTTCGATTAGTAAAAATTGTACCTAAAAATAATGTCACAAGTAACATATTATTATTATATAGGTAAAATAATGATTTTTTTATATTAAACGTGCTTATTAGATACATATTTTTACTAAACTAGATTATACCTTAAAATTAGTTAAATGTGCTAAAAAGTTAGTAGCATACTCGCACTACATGAGCAGTGTGGGCATACCATGCACGAAGCGGGGTGGAAGGGAGAATGGTGAAAATGGACGAAGGGGCTCGGGTAAGGAGGTTGAAGGAGGAGATGGAGGGGAGTTGAGCTGGCTATTGGGTGCAGGAGTGAGGTAGGGTGTAGGTGGTGACTGGGGTTTGAAATGTGGTGGCTTAGGGGCAGCAGAGACGACGACAAAGGTTGTAGGAAGAGGGTGCCAAGAAGGGGGGAGAAGAGGAAGAAAGGAAAAGAAAGAGAAGGGAAAGAGAGGCTGCAGGGGAGTTTGGGCAAGGTGAGGTAGGGAGGTCTTGGGTGGTGTTAGGTGGCTGAGGGGAGGCTTTGGTGGCTGTGGAAGAGGGGAGAAGATCAACGCAAGGTGGTGGTGCAAGGAGGGGTTGAGAGGAGAAGAAGGGAAAAGGGAGGGGAGTTAGCTGTAGGGTTGAGTGCGACGGTTGCATGGGACTGTGTGGGAAGGAGGTGGAGTAGGAGTGGCTTGTTGGGCGGTGGAGATGGCGGAGAGGGAGGCTCAACAAAAATAGGGAATAAAGTGGGAAAGAAAGGAAAGGAGAATCTTGTAGGAGGGAAGGGAGCTCGAGGGAGAGAAATGAGGCATAGGAGAAGAAGAGAAGGAGAAGAAAAAAGAAAAGGATAAAAAAGGGGTAGCTGGGGTAGGGTTAGGTGGGTGCAAGGGTGCAGGATGCCATGGCAGGGGTGACAGTAAGAGGAAGAAGAAGGAAAGAAAAGGGAATGCGGTGAAGGATGCAAGGGGTGCATAGCTTAAAATGGGAAGGAAAGAGATGGGTAGAGAGGGGGCTACAACTGGTGGTTGTAGGTACAAGAGGGAGGAGGTTGTAGAGGGCGTGCGAGGTGCAGGGGCTGTTTGGCTTAGGCATAGGCGAGGAAGAAGAAGGAAGACAGGAGAAGGAAAAGAAGAAAGAAGGTCGGGTAGGGGAGTAAGAAAAGGAGACAGGTAGGCAGGGTGTCCTGCGTGAGGAGGAAAGAAAAAAAGAAATAGAGGGAGGTAGACTAGCCCAAAGGAGAAGAAAGGAGAGTAAAGAAAGGAAAAGAAAGAAGAGGGAGAAGGTGCACGCTGGGTTGTCCCAGCGGAGAAGGAGGAAGGCAAAGAGAAAGGGGCCGGGTTGGCCTAAAGGAGAAGAAGAAAGGAAAGAAAGAAAAGGAAAAAGGAAGAAGGAAAAGGGGTAAAGAAAAATAAAATTATTTTTAGATTTACAATTAGAAATTAGGCTAATGAAAAAATTATTAAATTAATTTATCCAAAATTTAAAGTATTAATTTAAGAAAATAATTTTGGTAAAATTAAGGGCTTGAGAATTTATTTAAATAAAAAGAGTATGATGAAAATAATAAAATATTTATACAATTTATTAAATAATCCCATATATTTTTATAAATCAAAGGTCCACAAAATAATTAAATTAATAATTTAAGATTAAATTATTCCAATAAGGGGTTAAATATTAAATTTTAGATTTAAAATTTTAGGGTATTACACTTTTATCCACCAAATTTAGTATCTCTCCTTCAAATATTATTAATATTAACATAACTAGAGATCAAGACCTAATTCTCATGTGTTATACATGTGATAAATGTCATATCATGAGTTACTACTTATAGGGCTTATAAAATTCTAATTTCACAAGTACGTTATAACTATTTTTATAAGACTCCTATGATTACAAAATTAAATATAACTTCCTAAAATTCTATTATTATCGTCATATCTAGAAATCATGGTCTAAATCTAAATTTTTGCATATGCGATAATAACATCGATTTTAGGGGTGTTGATCTCAAATTAAGTTATTTTCTCATTTTATGGAACCTATACTATTTTTATTTACTCTAAACATTTCACATTATATTCTTAGAATATTTTAAATCATATAACACATTACAATACCAATTTTTTCATATTAGACTCATATTAACTAAAATGCCCCTAATGGTAACCAAAAACCCTTATTTCATGAAAAACTTATATGTTCAGAATTTTTATTCCCAAATCCTCCATTTATCACAAAAATCTTAATTACTCATTTCTCAATAATAATACTATTTAAACCTACAATACAGTGCTATATATCATACTGATTCTCTTAGGGTTTTCAATATAGAACTTTTTATGATGAAATAACATGATTCTCAACTTACTCACTTTTCAACAAATAATACTACATTAACACATCATAATAGTTATCAAGATTATATAAACATAACACAACAACACATAATTACATTAAATCATATTGAGCATTTAGCACAAAACCTTAACTACAACTAGTATCCTTACAAAAAAAGGCATAGGTTTCTAAGCACATATCGTATCCCGCCTCCAAGGTGGTGGCAACGACACAAGCTATCATTGCTAGTCGTAGGGGAAGGGAAAATAAGTTTGAAGGTGGGGGAGGAGCAATAGTGGAAGTGGGAAAATGGGGGAGTGGGTCGCATTAGTTTTGGCTACATAGATGGGTTGTTGCTTATGTGGTTTTGGCTGAATGAAGGTGGGTGTTGTGGACGTTTTTCCCTATGGTAGGAGGTAGGGAATGGCAAATTTGGCCGGTAGTAGGGAATAGGGGATGGTGTGGATCATCAAATCTCAAGGAAGAAGGAAAATGGTGGTTTCGATGGAGTTTGCAAAAGGTTAGGGGGTGTGTTTTGTGGGTTTTGCTAGTGCAAAGGGGAGGTGTTTGGTGAGCTTGGACAATGGTTATAAAATACCCCAAAATTTTAATTCTCAAAATTATGGCCAAATAATGATTTATTAGGAAAATTAATTATATAAATTATTTTATTAAAATTAAGAGAATTAATTAAGTTAAATTAAGAGGAAAATAATAAAGAATTTAATTGGAAAAAATTTAGGGTATTTTTCTAATTAACATGGAAGTTAAGGAAATTTATCTAAAATAGCCTAAATTAAGCTAAAAAGGAATTAATTATTATTTTCTAAATATTTTTATTCTAAATAACCCAAAAATATTCTAAATAATTTATGCAAAATCCAAAACCCAAAAAAAAACCTTTTCCCCTTTTTATTCCTTTTCTTTTTCCTTTCTTCTTCCCCGCCGGTTGGGCCTCGCCCGACCCAACTTCCCCTTTTCCCTTCCTTCTCCATCCCCCGCGGCCCAGCGCATCCAGCCCGCATCGCAGGGCGCGACACATCGTTTCGCCCCTCTAATTGTTGAAACGCCGCGTTCCATTTATTGACGAAGTAACCGTTGCCAACTGGCCGATCTGGTTCCCTTTTTCTTTTCTTCTTTTCTCCCTGAGCTTCCCGGTCCCTATGTCATCTTCTTCCCCAAGGCATGGCGGCGAACGAGGGACTGCAACCCCGGCGCTCCGCCGGCCGTGCATGCTGCCACCGTCCTTCCCTCCCTCTCCCGCCGCTTTCTTTCACAATTTCGGCCCCAACCAACCTATTCCCCTCTCCCGAGCACCCTGGCCTTTTCCCTTTCCCTCTTCCCTCGACCCCGACGCCCCTTCCATGGCAGAACCGCCTCGACTGCCGCCACCGAGCGGCATGCCTGGCACCTGCCACCGCTTGTCTTCTTCCCCTTGTCATTGCCCACCTCAATCGGCCTATAAATACCTAATGAGCATCCTTAATCTAGGTTTTGATTTTGAAACCCAGAAACCCTCCATTCTTGCCGCCGCCTCATTAGACGAGTCGTCCACCACCGCCGCCTATCGCCGACGGCCAAAACACCCCTATAACCGCTCCTTGCACCACCCTCTACCTAACCAAACCCTCCTCGTCCCTTAATTTCCCCTGCACGAGCCACCCTGGCCGTACAAAGTCGCCCTCCCCAAACGACCAACTTCAGCCCCTGCCACCTTCGCACCACCACCGCCGTCAATTCCGCCGCCACCAATGCCATCTCTAACCTCCAAAATAACCAGGGGAGCCTCCTCTACCTCCCCACACCTCCCTTTCTTCCTCCTCCCTTCCTTATCCTCCTCCCTCCTTTCTTCTTCTTCTACCACCTCAAACCTCCACAACCACCACCGCCGCCGCCTCCACCGTGCGTCGCCGCCGGTGCCACCACTGCCTTAGGTGGTCCTCCAACTTTCCCCAAACCTTAAACTCATTTTGTACAAATATTAATTATTTAATAATATTAATGGTATTATCTATATTATTATTATTATTACCATTATTATTATGATTATCCTTATTATTATTATTATTATTATTATTATTATATTTATTATCTTGTTAACATTGTTAATATTAACTTTACCCATTATCACTTTCATTATTAATATAGATACTTGGACCCTTATATTACTATTATCATTTTGATTACTATATTATGGTTATTATCATTATTATTACTATGTTTAATGTTATTATTATTATCATTATTATTTTTTTTATTATTACTATTATTATTATCATTATTATTACTATTATTATTATTGTTTTTGTGGTTGTTGTTGGCATTGTTAATAATATTACTATTATTTCTATTATTATTAATGTTATTGAAACCAAAATGGGCATGTTCCCTTTGACCATTATAGAAGAAGAATACCCAACCTTAGTATTATTACGATTATTGTTATTATGCAAACCTTGATAATATTGTTCCTAATGCCCTTGTTACTAACATTATTACTGTGGAATCATTGTTAGTTATTACTAGTACTATGGTTATTGTTTTGCTAATATTATTATAACAAAAACATTTGAACTCTTATATTATTATTATCCCAAATATAACTAATATCATTATTATCTTTAATAATATTAGCGCCTTGTTAGTAATACTAATATTATAATATTATCTTACCCTAGAACCATTATTAGCCTTAACCTTAAAGATGTTAGGGACTCTATTTCTAAGAGCATGGGTATTACTATTGTTATTATTATTAGCACTATTCTATTTTAATAAATATTAGTACTATCATTAGAAGGAATAAAGCTATTGGGTTGATGATATAAATATAGTTATGAATAATAACATAAGTACATTTTAACTAGTAATAACTAGTAGGTTAACTTGATGGAAAGAAAACCCTAGTTCACTTATAAAACTCCGTGTAATAATAAAAACCTAATCTTAGACTAAAATAAGAAATAATAGTATTTTCGGGTAGAAGGGAACTAACCATTAGTCTTATCCTCCTATAGGTGAATTGATCCAAAGTCCCAAAGAGTTGTAGGAGCGTGCTCCAAGCCCGGCGTCGCTTTAGGTAAGGATGTAGATAAGGCCCATGTGTGTTATGTGAATTGTATGCCTTGGATGCCTTATATTTCATGTTATATTATGTATCGTATGATTTTCCTTAACTTGTATTATGTGTAGCGTAGCTTGGAGTTGATGTATGTTTTGTATGTGTTCGTATGTCATGAGTATGATATGTATGAGTGGTGATTGTGGTGTGATATGATATGGCCCTCTAAGACATACATGCTAGGACAAACGATATTATAATATAGGAAATGGAAGGACAATAAGAAACAAATGGGAAGTGAGATGCTAAGGGGGATGTGAGGTTGACCAAAATGAACGAGAGATGGGAACCATGCATGGAAATCCTAGGGTTTGCATGGGGACTTCGGGAGTTTGTATGTGATGGACAAAACTTGCATGGGGGTGATCCTTACGTGAGAAAAGTTGATTTAGGGTGTAAATAAGCTAAGGGGAAAGTTGTGGAGTGATTGGAGGCTTGGGATGAAAAATATTACGTAGGTCGGTGTGAGAGTGTATAGGGGACCCGATTAGGGTTTTGGGAGGAAGTAATAATCTGGAAATTGTGGAAGTAAAAATGATTAAGGGAGAGTGGACTACGAGTTAAGAATGGGAATTTATTATGTAAGGAGTGAGTATGGGTGTCATGGGAGGGAAGGAATATTGAGTGGGAAAAAAGGAGAGGTTACTTGTGGAAGAAGAAAGGTGCTAGGGTTTGAGGTGGCTAACTAGGGTTTTTCCATTCACGTCCGAAGTCTAGAGGTAAAGTGATATGTTTGGGGATGAGACCTAATTAAGGTGAGATGTGGGGAGATGGATGGAGAAATGGTTGTGTAAGTGGGAGGAAGTCAGGCCACATAGGTCTAATTAGGGTTTTCAAGGGAAGACCCTCGAGGGTGATGGTAGGTGGAGTTGATGTCGTGAGGTGTGGGGCCCTAACCTGCACCCTTAGGAGTTGGGTTTTCATTAAAGGGTAAGTGTAAGGGGAAATGGATGACGAGGTGTGAGTTAGTGGGCGCCGAGTCTCAAGATATGGGACGGGCCCTCTTTGGGGGATAATTATAGCTGGAGTTAGTCATGCATGTCTAGGGCGGAATTTGTTGAATAAGATATGATAAGATACTAATCATGTAAAGTGAAAGAGTACTGAGTCGGGGCTAGCCGATCCACCGGTAAGGAATAGTGGTGTGGACTATCGTCCCGTAAGTGACCGATCCACCAGCGAATAATAGTGGTGTGGACTTCGTCCCGCAAGTGACCGGCCCACCGGCAAAAATAGTGGGGGATCTCGAGCTCAGTAAACCAAACCCTAATTTGTTAATATACGTAACAGATACTAAGTACTTACAATGGAACACCATGAGAGTCGGGGCCAGTCCGATCCACCGGCATAAAATAGTGGTTAGGTGTGTTCTGCCCTATAAGTGACCGATCCACCGGCTATAATAGTAGGGTTTCCGTACTCGCATGGATTAATAAAGATTATGATGTGAATCAATTATGATTACCAGAGATTTAAAAGAATAAGTCTATCCGGACCATAGCTAGCCTTTATCATCTGTTTACTATATGCTGTTCATATGACTATGCCATGTATATTGTGTAGTGTGTTTTGTATGTTGGCCTTAGCACACCTACTACCTTACTCAGTATTGGACCCGTACTGATACTACCTTGGTTGAATGGGTCCTGTGATGATCCATTGATGGTGGGGAGCAGACTTCTTGTGCAGGTTTAAGATCGGATACTGTTTTGGGGTGGAAGGCCTGAATTGAGTGAGTAGGCAATCTGGATATTGATCCTTCGGGATTTATTTTGTTTAACTGTATTCATCTTGGGAAGTTACAAGTGTTGTATTTAAAATTCCAAGGGTTTGGTAATCGGCTTTTAATTTCTCGTACTCTGATAAGCTTTTAAAATTCAAATTTAATTACTGGACAGGTTTTAGCCTTGCAGCTAACATGAGATAGATGGTTGACATTTATCTTATGTTAGATGTGGCGGTAACATCTCCCAAATTCTCTCCTAGCTTCCGCTTTATACTTTCAATTTTTTTTCAGGAGTGAAATTTGGGGGTGTTACAAGTTGGTATTTTGTTCTTTAGCCTTAGCACTTGATACTGGAACGGTATGAGTAAACCGGTCTGGTACTAAGTGTGGCGATAATATCTCCGAAATTCACCGTTTTATATCTTGCTTCCGCTATTTGTTTTAAATAAAACGAAATTTTTCAGTAGTGAATTTTGGGGGTGTTACAGGTTATGGTGAGGTTTTGGTGGAATTGGTTGGTGCTAATGGGTGAGGCATGACAAAGGTTACTATTAGTGGTTTATAGGGTATGTTTGGTGACGATGAGAAGGAGGGAGAAAAAGGAAAGAAGGCTGCATTTAGTGTTGCTAATTTCTACATAAAAGAGAGGGATGAAGGAGATTGTCTTGGGAATTAAATTTGCTACACACACACACACATACACATGCACGAGCAAAGAGTGAAGAAGACATGTTATAGGGAAAGATTTTTAACAAAACCTATCAGTGCAAGGTATAGGTGACGATGTGCTGATGGGGTAAGGTATAGGTGAAGTTTTGGTAGAGATCATGGTAGAGGGTATGGCCGGAGAAGATTTCATGTAGGAAGAAGGGGAGAAAAGAAAGAGAAATAAATCAATAGGGTAAAGGAAATAAAAGGAAAAGAAATGAGAGGGGAAAAAGAAAAGAAAAAAAGAAAAAGGAGGGAGGAAGATAAGTATGGTTTTACAATTATATTTAGGTTAAAATAATTTAGGTTAGAGAAATAGGATAATTTAATTAACAACTCTTTGGGTTAGGTTTAGGTCAAAAAAATATTGATAATCAGAATAGAGATTGAGGTTAAGTTTAGGGTACGGTAGAAATATTAATTTTAGAAGATTAAAATTAGATTATGATATTCCTTAATCGAGATTAGGTTCAACTAAAATTCGGAGTATTAAATCTATTTTCTTTTTGTCCTTACATTTGTTGTGATTTTGACTTCTATCCTAGCAACTCTAACTCCAACTCCAAGATTCTTTGTTTGATCATAAAATTCATATAGATAGGAAATAGGAACATTAATTAATTAATACTATGAAACTATAAGCTATATGAAGCTGATCAGGTACTTCACTATCAATCAATGCATGCAATTAAAGCTAGGTCTTTTGCTTGTTTGTTTTGTCTTTGCTAAGATTAGAGGTTCACGCTCTATAATTAAGAACATAGTTGGCGGTGTTTTTATCACATTTATAGTTGCATATTATAGGTATGGCATCTCTATGGCCATACGTGAGGGTTTTATCCTTCTAAGCATTTGATTTTGTCCATTTTAGATTGTTTTGGAAAAGGTGTGATAGTGTTTTGTTGTCTTAACAAAAATTGAACTATGGTCATCTACGGAGTGCTCTGACATTGAGCCTACATACTTTATTATTATCATTATTATAATTTTGATCATATTTATATTGATTTGAAATAGAAATAAATTAAGAAAAACATATTCTTTATCTAAGTAAATTATTAGTGATCATTCCAAATTATTCTTGAAAGGATAGGGAAATTGATTCATTATGATGCTATTTTCTCAAACGCCCCTACTACGTCGATTAATATTTCATTTATCCATTCGGATATCGGTTCTTTAAATATCTGATTCACTCAATGGTTAATTATGATGACTAGCATTTATACATGAATCTAGCCAGTTTCTTATATTTTTTATAATTATTTTAGCTACTCCATACGTTTCTTTAAAAAAAAGTCATTTTTACAATTTATACAATATCTTAAGATGTAATAAAGATGTTCATAATATTATAATTATACACTTCATTGAAAATTAGCATAACAATTAATGCATAAAAAATGTAAGGGTAAATTTGAAAAATAAGAATTAACTTATTTACAATGACATATTTTTTTAACAAAAAAAATCACCTAAAAACACTTCTCTTTATAAACAGATAGAGTTTATAGTAAACAAAAAAAACTATATAAGAGTATTTATATTTTTACATATTTATTTTATTTTATATAAATTATATTATTTTATCATAGAAATAAAAATAATAAACACATAGCTATATTCCAACATATATCACTAAAATTATGTTATTGATGAATCTCAAACATCATATTCTAACTAGGTACGCATTTTCTAGTATTATATATATATATATATATATATATATATATATATATATATATATATATATTAGAAATATCTAATGGGAAATACTTTTTTTTTTGTATAACTTGAGAACTTTCAATTTGAATTGTTAAATCAAAGATAAATGGCGAAGAACAAAAATATTGCTACATTGAGAAAATTGTCATCAGTAGGTGATAGAATATCCTTTTGGTGGATAGAGAAAATTATTGTAAGTAGACCAACATAATTATAGTATTAAAGTGTTAAAAGCTATGATATTTGTGTAGATAATATGTATTTCTATTTCAGAATAAGAAATAATCTTTTATAGATGGTAGAAATTACAAATTATTTTCAGTAGGTACACATATAGAGGGAACATATGATGTTTTTAATTGTTTTGCCTTCATGGCCTTATCATGTCAGATAGTGAGTGACGAATATGAGCAAGTTAGTTGGAACATTGGATATTCATTGAAGGTCACGTAAACTCGTATCTCCAAAAGTTTCATAAATTAAATTCTAAGCTCTCTTTAAATGGTAATTGAGTTGAGCACTCATTACTCAACAATGCAATAACACCAACGCCCAAGCATCATGCACCTAATTTCAATAATACTTAATTTCATCATCAATTTTAGTTAAATCTACGTAGACGATTTTCTTCAATTTCCTTTGATAAAACAACCATTGTTGGATATATGTTGAATATGGAGGAAAACATCTCAATTTTATCATCATACTAGTTACATTTTCCCGTGCAATGCACGGGTGGTGTATTAATTATTTATATATTATTATATAAGAGATAAATAGTTTAACAATTTAATTAATATGCAGGAGATGAATAGTTGGTTGTATATGTTCAAGTAATTAATTAATAATATACTTAATTAATACTTGATTAATATGTATTGTTTGACATATGTGCAGTAGATGAATAGTTATATGCATTTGTTGCATGTAAGAGATGAATAGTTGTACTGTATTAATGACAGAAAATGAATAACTATATGAATTTGTTGTTCGCATGAGATGAATAGTTGCATTTATATGTTCATTTGTTTGACAATTCAATTAATATGCAGGAGATGAATAGTTGGCTGTATATGTTCAAGTAATTAATTAAGAAAATGCTTGATTAATATGTGTTGTTCGACATATGTGTAGTAGATGAATAATTACGTTCATATATTTAATAGTTTTACAACTTAATTAATATGTAGGAGATGAATAGCTTGCTGCATATTTTTAGATAATTAATTAAGAAAATTCTTGGTTAATATGTGTTGTTCGACATATGTGCAATAGATGAATATCTCAATTACTAAGCATGAGATGAATATCATTTTATTGTTATGCAGCGTAAGAGATGAATAGTTTGACAAATCAATTAATACGCATGAGTATTTCATCATTTATTTGACCTTATTAATTAGTAATAATATATGACAGTGATAATATATGATTAGTAATAACATGTATAATTCAGGCGGAAAAATTTATCTATATATTGTCTGCCAAACAACTCTATTTTTATATAATAACCAATGTTGTCATTCTGTTATTAGTTTTTTTAATAATAATTATATTATTAATCATGATAATATTCATAATAGTAATAATAAATTATATTAATATTCATTATTATGATAATAGTAATTATCAAAATTATATAAATAATTATATTAGTATTAATTATATTAATAGTTATAATTATTATAGTTATGTTAATAATAATAGTCATATTAATGTGTTGCACATAGGAGATAAATAGTCGCATTGTATTAATGAATATATGCACGTGAATCAAATGAATATGCACTTTAGTGTATTAATTATTTATATAATAATATGCAAGAGACGAATAGTTTGACAATCTAATTAATACGCAGGAAATGAATAGTTTTCTGCATATGTTCATATAATTAATTAAGAAAATATTTGATTAGAAAATATATAGTTAATACTTTATTAAAATTAATTGTTTGACATATGTGCAGTAAATAAATAGTTATATACATTTAATGCACATAGGAGATGAATAGTCACATTATATTAATAAATAGTTATATTAATTATTCCATCCTATTAATTAGGAATAACAATAATTAGCAATAATATATGGCAGCAGTAATAATAGATATAATTTAGGCGGATAAATTTGTCTGTATATTGTCTGCTAGACAACTCCGTTTTTTTATATACTAGTTATATTTCCCCGTGCAATGCACGGGTGATGTATTAATTATTTATATATTATTATATATAAGAAATGAATAGTTTAATAATTTAATTAGTATGCAGCAGATGAATAGTTGGTTGTATACGTTCAAGTAATTAATTAATAAAATACTTAATTAATACTTGATTAATATGTATGATTCGATATATGTGCAGCAGATGAATAGTTATATGCATTTGTTGCATGTAGGAGATGAATAGTTGTGCTGTATTAATGACAGAAGATGAATAGTTATATGAATTTGCTGTTCGCATTAGATGAATAGTTGCATTCATATATTCATTAGTTTGACAATTTAATCAATATGCAGGAAATGAATAGTTGGCTGCATATGTTCAAGTAATTAATTAAGAAAATACTTGATTAATATGTATTGTTCGATATATGTGCAGCAGATGAATAATTACATTAATACGTAGGAAATGAATAGTTGGCTGCATATTTTTAGATAATTAATTAAGAAAATTCTTGATTAATATGTGTTGTTCGACATATGTGTAACAGATGAATATCTCAATTAATACGTAGGAGATGAATATCTCAATTATTTACATTAAATCAAGATTACAAAGAAAAAAAATTCATTTTTTTATTTTATTAGAATGTATCTAACACGTCCAGGAGTCTGAAATACTAGCACTTGCTGACAAAGAAACCTTCCGTTAGTTTGCTGCAATTTCTGAAACCATGGGGATCCAGTTTTTACACACACAACCCATAATCATTTAGTCAATGTATTAGAAGTATACAAGGATAAAAGTATAGGATAATCTAATCATTCAAGTAATAATATCTAGCAGATAATAAAATTATAAAAAAAATATATGTAAAACAAATAATATCAAAAATATTAATCCTACCGAGACTTCGATGAAAAATTAAAAATACTAATCCCTTTTACTGAAATAAATATTACGTGCTACCGTTAGCTGCTATCAGCAAGCTTCTTACTTATATTAACGGCTTGCCGCGCGGGTTGAGAATTTCGGAATCCACCGGCTCGCCTGTTTAGAGCACCCGGGCTGACAGGCGCAGGACGACCACAGACTGTGCTTCGTGTAATACGCTCCCATTTATACACGTACGCCCACAGCCTCGAGGACAATTGCAGTGGCAGAGATACCCCATCCTCCTTCCCACCATGGCGTTTTCTGCTCCTACAAGTTTCCACGCCGTTCTACCCAACAAGCTCGCAACTCGGCTCCCATTTTCAGTCCTAGCCAAATCGCAGTCTAATATATCCTTCTCCCCGCCAAAACCCACCGCTATTTCTAATGATAACCGTAGCCGCCTCTTCACCGTCCCCGCACCCGCCGTCTCCGGAACCCCAGGCAAGTAATACCCTCCCTCCTATATATTATCATTGTTTTCGCTTCATAAGAAGTTGCCTGCTTTTGATTTGTAATGATGTTGATGTGCAGGAGGAATTGAAACTTCAGTGATCGATAAGAACAGTAAATTTGGGAAAGCTTTAGATAAAGTTGAAGTATTTGATCTGAATGGAATTGCGATTCCCATTTCTGATTTATGGAAAGATAGAAAAGCTGTTGTTGCATTCGCTCGTCATTTTGGGTTCGTACAGTCCTTTCTATATATTGTATTTGTTGGGTTAGTTCCAATTTATTTCAGATTTATCGAGCCCTTTTTAAGCTAGTTGCTTCAGTTACCAGCGTTGTTTATTTGTCGCAGATGCGTGTTATGTCGTAAGAGAGCTGACTATCTCGCTTCTAAGAAAGTAACGAGGCATTATCTTTGCTTTTTATTTTTATGTCCCTAATCCGTTTGCGCTTAACTCTATGTGGCGATCTGCGTTTGCTTATTCGCTTTTCTTTTCCATTGTTTTTGTTCGTCCCTTTAGTGACTCTTTGGTACATATGTACTCCTTCCCTTTCATAATATAAGCCCTTAAAACGTTGACTATTAAGTTTCCTATAATAGATAATGATATGAAATATAAGTTGTAACGAAAAACACTTTTTAATGATCTTTATCAGTATATATTAGTATAAGTTATTAATGGTCAAAGTTTGTTTACAAAATATATGAGAACTTACATTGTGAAACAGAGTGCAACGTCCGTTTAAGCAAGACGGAGGCGCTAGTCATGCTCACCCTCTCCAACCCTACTTTTGAAGACAACCACCCTCACGACCGCCCACCGGACCTTCAAGAAGGTTCCAGCGCTGCACCACCAAACCTGAAAAAGCTAAAGAGGGGTGCCGATTCGATGCCTTCTCTCACCAATGTTAACGTGGACGAATCTGCTGGATGCCTGGACACGAAGAACACTGCTGGGATTAGTTGGAATAATCAGCAGGTTTCCAATGAAGAAAAACTTCAATCGGATAACCCATGGGGGAATGGATTTTCTTTCAGAAGTATTCTCACTGGTCAAGTGAGCAAAGTTGTGTATAGCGTATCTGATAACGTGGAATGGAGGGAAATCGAAGCCATAGAGGATGACACCTGTGAGGACGATCCTCCCCTGAAGAATGTTGTGTGGCCACAGATCCGGTTGTCGGTGGCAGAAAAGAGAGAACTATGAAAACCATGGCGAATATCTTTTATACTTAAGCCATTAGGAAGAGCTATGAGGTATGAGACTCTGTCTCATAAGATTAAGGACATGTGGTCCCTGGAAGGAACTTACGAATTGGTTGATTTAGGGGCTGGCTTCTTCCTAATTAAATTATAGAAATAAGATGATTATGAGTATATCTTGAGTGAGGGACCTTGGATGATAAGAGGGCAGTACCTTACGGTGCGAAGATGGTCTCTAGATTTCAAAGTCTCCACAGCATCAGTTACTTCTACCTTAGCTTGGGTAAGGATACCGGAGATACTGATGGAGTATTATGGGAATAAGAAGATGTTGATGCAGATTGGGAATTGTATCGGGAGATTTGTTAGGCTAGATGAAAGGACATCTACAATGTCTTGGGGTAGGTTCGTGAGGCTAGCAGTAGAATTGGATCTTAAGAGGCCCTTGCTTCTGAAATCCTACCTTGGTACTTCCTTATACATAATCAAGTATGAGGGTATCGATATGATTTGCTTCCACCGTGGCCATGTTGGTCACACACATGAAATGTGCATTGTGAACCCTTTGTGGTTGGGAAAGACGGTATCGAGCCTCAAGGCAGTGAAATGTAGATGGAAGAAACAAACTCAACACCGAAAGAGGAGGAGGAGGAGAACTAGAGTTTCAGACCTTTGATGATGGTGGCCAGAAAAGGCCGTTGGAAACAAAGTTCTAACCGCCGACAAGAGACTGAATCAGCATAAATGGAAAGACCATCTCGCCAGGAAAAAATCCTCATGCTTTGATGTTTTGGCTGGAATTGAGGAAGACTAACTGAGGAAGGGAATATTCTTGGTAATTATTGAACCAGACTTTGGTTGAGAGGGAATTTAATATGGGCCGCGCATTAGCCGCTCATTAAGTCTAATGTAGGTACAGAAGTTACAACCTTGGCCAACCTCCAACCTATGATTAAGAGGCTAGTCCAGATGAAATCAGTGGTTATGGGTCAGGCGAGTAACAACTCAAAGCCTAGGTCACAAATTTCCCATACTCCAAATAAGTCACGCCAACCTTTGACGAACATAGCAAATCAGCAAGCTTTAGTTAAAAGTGGGAATTAAAAATCTTCTCTTGTCCATGGAAGGGGTAGCCATTCGTTGGTTGAGCGCCCTCAATTGGATAACGTAGACCAGGCCCAAAATGTGAGATGGAGTAATAAAAATTGATATGGTAAATTCTAACCTAGGAGTTGTGAAGGGTCTACCTCTCGTTCCGTCTACCCTAAATTGAGTTGCTCATGTCTTGCCTTAATAAGTGTTGCTTCCTATTGTGGAATGTTGAAGGAGTGGGAAATGACTCGTTTCGTTAAAATTTTACTTCGCTAATTAAGCAACATAACCCGGTGGTGGTGGTCCTTATTGAGACCAAAATAAGTGGCTCTAGAGCTGACTCGATTATCAAACAACTCAAATTCAGTGGGAACGTATGAGTTGAAGCTCGTGGTGTTGCTGGTGGGATTTGGGTTCTCTGGCACGAAGACCTAGTTGGTATTCAAGTTCTTGGGGCTTTATCCCAACTGGTCCATACTAGAGTAAAGCTTTGGATGGACCAATGTTTTTTGTTCACGGCACTGTATGGGTCTCCTATTTTTTTCCCTACGCTCTGAGATGTGGGAGGATCTTTCTTCTAGTTCCAATACAGTTAGTATGCCTTAGGCAGTCGGTGGAGATTTTAATGACATCCAGTCTCTAGACGAGAGAAGAGGTGGGAGCCATAGGCAAGCTTATCGATGTTCGCTTTTCATGGAGAGGTTGATACTTGATAGCTGACTTGGGTTTCTTCGGCCCTCGTTTCACTTGGCGTGGCTTAGCAGGTGGTCGAGGAATTAGTTCTTGGATTCGTGTAGTTTCTAATGAGGATTGGTGCTCCATGTTCCATTCAACACATGTTCGACACGTTCCACATACCCATTTGGACCACAACACTTTGTTGCTCACAATCCTCACATGCTTCAATCAGCGAGGGGTAAAGATTGGGTCGCGAAGTTTTAGAGTTGAAAGTGCCTAGTTCATTGATGGTAGGATTTAGGAGGTGGTTTGTAAAAGTTGGTGTATGGATTATAATTTGCTGGCATCTTTTGCCTACATCTTGAGGAAATGGAATTCCCCGATCTTTGAAATATTTTTTGTAGAAAGAAGAGGTTGCCGACTAGGCTTGAAGGCATTTAGAACAAGTTAGGAGATAGTTACTCCTATAGTTTGGAAAATTTGGAGAAGAAATTTATTGAGGAGTTTAACTCAATATTGTTGCAGAAGTAGGTGTTTTGGAATCAAAAGGTGAAGTCAGATTCATCCACGTTATGTGATCTGAATACTAGATTGTTTAATAGTATGACCATGCAGAAACGGCATCGGGCACAAGTTTCCTGCCTTAAGAATGAGTTGGGTACGTGGATTGAGGATAAGGAACATTTGATGGAAATGATAACATCTTTCTTTATGCACCCGTATGCTTCAGACCATATCAGTTACCAGGGGGAGACCTCGCCTTCCAACTTCCTGATTATCCAAGCCAGTTTGATGCCTTTTGACTTCTCTAATTTCGCATATTGAAGTAAAGTAGGCCATTTTCTCCATGGGTCCTCACAAAAGCCCTGACCCAATGGCTTTAGCTCAATCTTTTTCTAGAAATGTTGGTCAGTTGTTGAAGATGACATTTGTAAGTTGGTTACTCATGCTTTTATCTCCGGTATATTTCATCTATCGTTGAATGAGATGTTCCTTTCACTCGTCCTGAAATTTGACCATCCAGTCTATATCAAGGACATGAGACTCATTGGACTTTGCAACGTGGCATATAAAGCCATAACGAAAGTCCTAGCTATCCGCCTCAAATTGATTCTCTGTCATGTTATAGGGCGGGAGCATAGTAGCTTCCTACCTATCAGACAAGCTCGAGACAATATTATTGTTTCTCAATAAGTGGTGCATTATATGTATAGAAAGAAGGGCAAACAAGGGTATATGGCTGTTAAGGTGGATCTTGAAAAGGTATATGATAGGTTATCTTGGAATTTCATAGAGGAAACTCTTCATTGTTTGCGATTACCTAATGATATCATCCACCTCATTATGTTTTATGTCTCTTCCCCCTCCATAAGGGTTATATGGAATGATGAAGTTTCACGAGCCTTCAAGCCCTTTAGGGGTATTACATAGGGAGAATCCATCTTGCCCTACATTTTTGTTCTTTGTGTAGAAAGGTTGGCTCATCTCATTAAGAGAAAAGTTGAAGAGAAGCGTTGGAAGTCGATTTGTATCTCTGGGGATGGACTTGAACTCTCTCACCTTTTTTTCGCCGATGATCTTCTCTTTGTGCAAGCTAATATCCAATAGTTGGAGGTCATCATGGAATGCTTAGAGTGCTTTGAGGTGGCTTCACAACAGAAAGTCATAAGTCTGCTATGTTCTTCTAGCTAATGTCCCATGGCATACTATTAGGGAGATTTTAAGTAAAGCAGGGATTTCTACGGCCTCTTCTTTGGGGAAGTATTTGGGTGTGCATGTTCATGCAGGAAGAAATCCCCATGGTTTTTTCTGCTAGAGTGGTAGATAGGGTGAGAAGGAAGTTGTTCTCTTGGAGGCCTAGCCTCTTCTCTCTAGTCGGGTGTATCACATTAGCCAAGTCACTTACTTGCGCCATACCGTCTTATCCCGTGCAGGCTTGTAAGCTTCCAAAAGGGGTGATGAGGAAGTAGATGAGCTTAATCGAAGATTCATTTGGGGTGGTGATGCAAATAGAAGGATTCACAAGCTGGGATCTTTTATGCAAAAGCAAAGACAAGGGAGGCCTCGGAGCGAAGGCCATGGATATGACTAACTAGTCTCTTTTAATGAAGTTGGCATGGGATGTGTTAGAAAGCAAGGATACTTTATTGATTTAGCTACTTAGACATAAATACTTATCAACGGGCTTGTTGCTATCCTGTGCTTCTCCCACCAATGCCTCTCCTGTCTGGCGTAGTATCTTGAAGTGCATTCTCTCTTCAGGAAAGGCATTAAATGGTTGTTTCGTTTCGGAAACCAGACTAAGTTCTGGTAGGATTGGTGGACAAAAAACTATCCTCTAAATAGTATGATGGGTTCTCGACTTTCACCGGCTGTCAAGAAAAAAAAAAGTGATAGATTACATGAATGTGGATGGTACGTGGAAGTGCAACGAATTCTGGCATCCATTACCGTCGCGTTACATTGCTGAGATTGCTTCTATGTTTATTGATCCTCTCCGTGAGGAGAGTGATGAAGCCATTTGGGGTCCTGCTACTAATGGCTTGATTACAACGAAATCAATTTATGCTCTGATTTAATAGGATGCTAGCTCTTCTTCACCTAAATGGAAGCAGATTTTGAAGTCTAAAGTTGTGAGAGGATTAAGCAGTTCATGTGGTTAGTGGCTCATGAGAATATTCTTACGAATGCTAATAGATTGCGTCAGGGTTTTGCCTTTTCCACCACTTGTGAGATTTGTAACCATCACAACGAATCAGTGTTATACGCTCTATGGGATTGCCTACTTAGTCGAGAAAGATGGCTAAAGTTACTTCCAATTGGTATCAGATTTGGTGTTTTTCGCAGGGACCTTCATGAATGGTTATGAAGCAATTTAAGTAGAACCAGGGAGGCGAGGAAAGATGACCATCCGTGAGCCCTGTACTTCATCATTACTTGTTGGCATTCTTGGTACTTGCGGAATAGAAGAATTTCTGCAATGTTGAGGTTTCAGTGAATGTGTTGGTTAGTTGGATATGTGATTTTGTGCATGATGAGTACTATGTGTGGAAAACCATTCAAGCTCTTCAACCAAGATCACTGACGAGAATTGAGCATGCTAATGGTTGGGAACCTTCCTCTATAGATGATAAAGATTATTGTTGATGACAACGCAATGATGAATCTAGGAGATATTTCAACAGGTGGCATAGCTAGAGATCACTTGGGACAATGGAGATTTGGTTTTTTAGGAAGCCTAGGTGTTGGTTTGGTTCTGCTGGCATAAATTTGGGGAATCTTTTATGATTTACAGGAGGCTAATCGTCGTGTCTACAATAAGTTGATTACTTCTTGTGATTCCGAACTTGTAGTTCATCTGGTCCAGGAGTTGAAACAAGGAAATCGTCCAATGATGAATATTGTGGAAGCATGTAGAGTTCTTGCCAGTAGTTTCGAGCAGTGGATGATTGCCCATCATTACCGTCAAGCTAACCAGGTTGTTGATTTTACGACAAAGTTGGGTCATGAGTTATCCTATAGTCTTCAGGTCTTTGAATAGCCCCTGGGGTTTCTGATAAGCTCCTCTCTGATTGCATTGGTGGAGTCTCTTATCATATAGTTGTTGGCTAATGTTTTTATTAGGATGTCCTCCCTCCAATTTATGTAAAAAAAGAAAAGAAAAGAAAAGGTACAGCATATGTTTGGTTCGCAGCCACATTCGAGCAAAACCTATTAGTGTTCTAACAAACCTAAGTTATGTAGAGATGCCTGATTTTTCATTCTTGAATTTGTGATTTGCTGTCCATTCTTTTTGTTCTTTCTTTTTTCCTTTTTTTTTTTTCATCTCTCATGATCATGAATGACAAAAATCTGAATCTCCACTGCATTTCATTTTACCTATTAGGATCAAATGGATGTTGTTGGTGTTGCACTCATTTTGATTGGACCTGGGAGCGTTGATCAGGTTTGTCTTGGTTACTTTTGACCTAAAGTAACATTTGTATGGCTTATTGAAATAACATTTATCATGCAACTACAATTAGTGCTAATACAAATTGTTGTAATATCAAATACAGCCCTAGATCGTTGGGAAAATATGATGCTTCTAGGTGTCAACACTTGCATGAACTTGGACCTGTATTGTTTGATTTGGGGGTCCCATACTCCCATCTTATGCCCAAGTTAGTTAAAGTACCACACAAGTTACCAAGCATGAAAGATTAAGGGAGAGAGAGAGAGAGAGAGGAAGTGAATAATAATGATTTTACATGTCTTGAGATTTGGTATAGACTTGATTCTTAGTGGCTTGGGTGACTTGATTCTTTTTACCCAACCCCACCTCCCATCCCATAGTTTTACGGAGGACATTTGTAGTATATCAGTTTTCCATTTGTGTATGTTGACTCATTTATGTGGTCTTTGTACCACGCTAATATTTTGATGGTTCTCTTCCAACTTGTTTAGGCCTTTTAAAAATGTGTAGGCTATGTTTGGATAAAGTATTTCTGTAGGAAATTTTATTTCAAAAAGGATTTGTAAACTTTTTTAATCTAAATACTTTGTTTGGATACACTGAAATGGAATTAAAATATTTATCAAAAGATTTGAAATCTATATTAAAGCTCCACGCATACAATTAAATATTGGTCCCGATACACAATATTACCTGATATTTATCGAATTTTGGGTTAGTTACGCAAAATTAGCGATACACGACGATTTTAGAATTTTTCTTATTTATCGGCGGTATATCGGTTATCAGTTAATATTTGCCAACATTTTACCGATGTTTACTATATTACTAATATGTATTGTGAAAAAATCATGTTTTGGTTAAATATTAGTCGCAACCGCAGTATTGCATGGTTCCGCGGAATAAAATCCTGGAACTTGAAAAATACTATATCATTTATTAAAATGATACATTTACATACAAGCAATAAAATCGCGGTCGCGGTGTCGCGGTGTCGCGGTATAGAAGCGTTGTGAACGATATTTTATGTGTTGCGGTTGTCGCGGCGTGATTTTTTTTTTCACAACAAATATTAGCAAATATTAGTAAATATCGGCAAATATCGGTAGAATATCGGCAAATATTGGTCGATAACCAATATATCGCCGATAAATATGTGAAATTCTAAATCCGTCGCGTATTGCCAATTTCGCGTATCGCCTGACCCAAAATCCGATAAATATTGGCTGATATTGCGTATCGGAACCGATATTTAATTGTATGTTTGCATAGTCTCATGATTAAAAACAAGAAAAATCCTCCAAAAGTTTAAAAAAATTATATTCAAATTCTCTATCCAAACACTGAATTTTTAAGCATAGAATTTTAAAAGTGAATCACTTTAAAAATTCAATCATTTCCAAAAGTTTGTCCTTTCTAAAGATCCCAATCTAAATAAAGCCTTAGTGATTGTTTGTGAATTGTTCTTTGTATGTGTATGTGATATGTATAGACTCTTTGAGACAACGCTCCTGTCCTTCATGTTTTGTTGGTTGTCCAAGGATAGAAATATAGGTAATGGCCTGTTTCTTTTTCCCTTTTTTTTTTAGCTTTCTCCTTCTCCTTGAGATTTTGTCTTCCTTCTATCCTGTTTTTTCCATATTCTTCCTCTTGGATTCTGTTCTCTCCCCTCACCCTTCTCTTCTAAGTTATTGTTGGAAATTCTCCTTGTTTATAATTTCAAATTGTTGATTGGTTGCCATAGCCCATAAGGGAAGTGGTACGAGCTCCCTTTACATTGTGGAATGAGTGTGTAGAATGAGACTAGGGGAGATGATCGTGGCACAAATAGATCAAGAGTAATGAGGTTGGGCTGAGTAGAGATTATGTTAATGGTCATCCTGGTGGGGGTTAATTCATGTTTTCAAATAGAAATTGGCTAATCAATATTTGATGGGCATGGGGAGTTTAGCTGGTGAATTCAAGGTCGCCTATGATCTAGACATTCAGTTCAAAGCTGCACTAGAATTGGTGGCATTTGGTAATTGATGGTGATTGTAATGCTCCACTCGATGTTTGTAGGGGCAAGAGAAGGCCTCAAACTTCTTCTTGTTTGGGATTGACTGTGCATGGTAGGCAGTGGCGGAGCCAGACTTCCGATTTCATGGTGTCCCTTGTATAACAACAATAATAATTATAATTATGTATTTTATTAAATATAATTAATAACAAAATACTTAAAATAAAAAAAATGTATCATTCATTTTACCTCAATAATATTTTTATTTTAAGTTATAAATTTTATAATTAAAAATATTAAGTTCAATTTATCTAAATATCTCGCCCAAATACTAATTATTTGTTAATTAATCATACACTTATTCGAACAATAAGTAAAAGAAGTTAATTAAACAAATAAGTTGAAAAAGTGTGTAGTCCATATGGTCCGTTTTTAAGAAAATATAGCCGGAGATCTCAGGATCAAAACATGAAAGTGGCTATTTATTTTAGTACATAAGTAGTAAAATTTGTGGCCAACATATTGCACCTCATGAGGGCTTGAACCTGCGTCCTCATAGAATTTCCATGGTGTCCTGTCCATTATGCTAAGTGTAGCTTCTGATAATAAAGTGTTCAAACTATATTTAACTAAATTTTCATGGTGTCCCGTGACACCATGAAAACCCCCTGGCTCCGCCCCTGATGGTAGGTGTTGGTGATAGTGGTGATGTTGAATGATCCTTGGAATTATCCATTAGGGCAATGTTAGATATGGATGTGTTGCATTCACACTTCAACTTTCCTAATGCTGTGAATATGCTTCTCGCTTGGGATGATCGAACAGCTACACAATATGAGTTTCTTATCTCAAGCAAGGTTTGATCCATGTGTACATAGCCTCATGTCACATGAAGCTAGCAGCAGCAGCAATGATTTCCAACTAATTAAACAGTGAAATAAAAGATAATTTTACCGGAACTAATTAGACACCTATTAACAACACAACAAGTGACACGATCACCACCACCCAAACATCACATAAATGCATGTTAAGAAAGGTAAGACAAAAAAGGAACATTAGGTAAATTGAATGACATATGGCACTAGAAAACCTAAAGAATGAGGTGTCATCATGATAAAACCTAAAGAATGTGGCATGTTGCTTCTTTTCCATCCCTGAAGATTTTTTTTTCTACACGGTCTAACCATCAATTAGCTTTGTGATTCTTTTGGTATAGGGTAAATGATTAGATGTCAACCCATCATTATTAGCTTTTTTTAAGGCGTTAATTGTGATTGTGAATGCCTACTCTATTTAGGTGATTGGGTCCCTGCAATAGAAAATGTGGTTTTATGGAGTATGAGAGCAAAATTGCTCATTGGTAGGATACATGGGTTTATTTCTCTAGCTCTTAGTGGGGATGACATATGAGTTGGAGCATATTTTGAATGACAGTGGATGTTGGTGCAAACCATGGGTTTTAGTGGTGAATTTTGTACAAGTCCAAATGACATTGATAGGATATGAGCTTTCTTGTGTTCTCAATTATTGTAGGTTCCTGAGGTAGTTGATGGTTGATGAGGCAAATCGTAGAACTTAAATATGTGAATTATTATCGGGGCCACTGCATTTCCCAACCTGCCTCCCTATACTTTTGCTGCACCACCATCTCTCTACAATCGATTTAGTTCCCCGACTCCTTAGTCAGCTCCACTGAGCAATATTAATTCCTCAATGATAATCAAGTAACAAATTGATGTGTAATACACACCTTGGAAGGATAATGTTCAAGTTTTAACTTTTGCTTGGAAAAAAGAAAAGAGAGTTCATAGAGAGAATGAAAGAAGGAAAAAATTGGGGGAGGGGGGAGATAAAAATTGAATTGGGGGGGGGGGGAAGATATAGAGAAAGGTGGAAAGAAAAGTCAAAAGGGTGTGAGTGAGGAAGTGAAAAGAAAATAGGCAGTCCCCATGATCAAGATGAGTGGTGCTGACTCAATGAGTAAGAAATTAAAGCTATCAACTCAAAGAGAGAAAATGTCAAAGTTGAACCCACACTTAAATATGCAAAGAAAACGGCAGTTGGCATTGGGTAAACAACCACTAAGAATTTAATTTAGGAAAGGCTAGACCATCTTGGAGAAAATACTGCCAAGTAGCTAGCCTATATGGGCCCACAAAAATAGTGGGTCCACATAAGCATGACACTCAAAATACAGTCTCCGACAATATCTTTTGTTATTCCACCTCATTATTAGAAGTTATTACGTAAACTGGGTGCACCATTTGTACATTTAGTATATTTTTATATGAATATATACCAAAATGTGTTAAAAATACACCATAGTTATACTAGATGTAACCCGATTCACATAATAATTTCCCCCCCCCCCTTACCGCTATGGATTATAACTGGTGCTTATATAATAAGGGCTCGCCCAAGTAATAGGACCGCGATCGCAATTACAGTTGTGGTTACGGTGTTGCAGTATTGGGGTACCGTGAACGATATTTTATGTCGCAGTTGCCACAACGTGATTTTTTTTTCCACATAAAATATTAACAAGTATTGATAAATATTAATAAAATATTAGTAAAATATCGGCAAATATTGGTCGATAACTAATATATCCCATAAATATGTGAAATTCTAAAACTGTCGCGTATCGTCAATTTTATGCATCGACTGACCCAGAATACGATAAATATCAGTTGATATTGCGTATTCTAATCGATATTTAATTGTATGGGCTTACCCACTCCGGGTAAAAGTTATAATTGCCCTTCTCAAGCCTCCTAGTCCCGAGACTGCTGGTCATTTTCTCTCTCTTTTGATATTCATTCTCCCTCCTTGACTGCTAGGATGGTAGGACCTCTAGTGTCTTGGGCGTTGAAGGTGATCCCAAGGTCAAGGCGTCAAGCACCTACGAGTTCCATTCTTATCCGTTCCTTGCAGGTCTTGACGTCTTGAGGCATTTCATTTACCCAACTGTCCTAGGCATTATCGGAGGCCATATTAGGGTTATAGTGCTGCTGCACGGAAACTCCGTTTCACTTGTCATTCCTGTCTTGGAAACATTTCACCATTTCTGTTTCTGCATCTCCATTTCTTCAAAATGTACACAAATGTACTTTTTAATTTAAAAGCTTGCCCTTTTCCCATTTCTCGTTGTCCCTGTACCCGTGCAACACTGTTTTTCAATCTTAGATCTTGTCGCCTAGGGCCATCCCAATTTATTAGATAATCAAGACGGTTTGTCTGATTAGTCCCAAGTCACTTAGTTATGTTAGATTGCTTTCTTTGCTGTTTACATTTGTATACCATAGTTTAGGGTGATTGTAGAGTAGACTATGGACTGTATGTTGTGGTTGTGTAGGCTGGCGCCGGCAAGTGGAGACAGGGAGGAGGCTTGGCTGTAGGGATAAGGAAAGAGAGGGATGTTGGAGAATTAATCTTCTAATTAATTTCCAACTTATGTTATTAATGAGGTCTTAAGACCCTTTTTATATGCAATAAACCCTCATGGGCCTAGCCCTTTAGCTAATTTAAAATAAGCATTTATATCTCCTAGGAATATAATAAAGTCTCTTCCTACGTAATCCTCTAGCTAAAGGTACTCATAGTTTCCTAATTAATACTATTTGCTAGATAATTCTAACTTGTGGCCAAATAAATTAGTAAAAGATGTATAATTGCCTAACGTGCAAAATTTTCCCAAAAAGGGGCTGCTAGGATTGGCACTTTGGCAGTCCTTACAGGTCACAACACCAATTTTTGACCAGAAGAATTTTGAAATTTATCTATTCTCTGTAATATTTTTTCTGGTGCAATATGCTGAATTCTTGCATGTGCTCACATGCTGAGTGTCTTCTATTGCTGTATTTTGTATCTCATATGTTTCAGGCAAGAGCATTTTCTCAGCAGACAAAGTTCAAAGGAGGTAAGTTATGATGCAACAACAATCATATCCATCATTTAGAGCTCAAATCTATGAGAAACTGATAAATTCTGAGCTGGTTATTGCACAAAGTATTTCATGTCTTTTTAAGCCTGTGTTGTGATGATTTAGTTCTGCCCCTGGAGAAGTTGCATTTTGGTAATGTGTTACAAGCTGAATGTGGGGCATTAGGAAATTAACGCCTAAGGTTCCCTCTCCTCTCCCTCTCTCTGTCTATTTTTTTTTTTGGCTGTTAAGTTTTAACAATCTAATATCAGAAGAAAATCTAAAAATGCTTCAACATGATAGGCAGTGGTGCTTGATGCCAGGATCGATGGCTTCCAATGGGATACTAATTCTTGTTCAAACTTGCAATGGAAGGGGCATTTTATATAAGTTTTGTAACCTGGTATCTCTTGCATATTTTTCACGGAACTACACGTCTGTTTTGTTACAATATATGTTCAGACTGTTAGTTTCTCTGCAATCTGCATTGCCAGGGGTGACGCATATGTTTTGTTTGGCTTTAGTCTCTGCATATGCTGTCATGTAGCTTTCGTAGAGTTTGCTTTTGCTGCTGAAATTAATTAGCATTTTGTTCATTTCAGAGGTCTATGCTGATCCAAATTATTCATCATATGGGGCACTCGAATTTGTTTCAGGCATAATGACCACATTTACCCCAAAGGTATTAACAGGCAGCACCTTCACTTTCAGGAGTGATAAAATATAGACTTTTGGTAATGACTGGAGATGCTAATTTATTTTAGTCAACATGTTGACACTTCCAACTCAAGGCTGGTTTGAAGATCATTCAGTTGTACATGGAAGGTTACAGGCAAGATTGGGAGTTATCATTTGAGAAGGACACGAGGGAAAGAGGTGGCTGGTATGTTTTTCTTATTTATAAATCAAGTTCAATACTACCCTTAAAGGTTTATCAGAAATACATATGCATGTTAAATTGATTCCTGCAAAATAGTTAGGAAAGTTTTTTTGTCTTTTCAGTTCGTTGAGTTCGAGCTGTAATACCCACATTAGGTACCAAAACTTAGCACAGTGATTGTACGGAGCAATATTTCTCAGTCATGAACAAAGTGTTGATCACCGTTCAATCGTAACTAACATAGCTGGAACGATTATATGCTGAAGCATAGATCGAAGAAATGAGCAAAGGACAAGGGAATGTTTAATGATTCAGGTTCCTCCTAAGAAAATATAGTACTGAATGTGTTATTGATGTGTGAAATCCCAGTTGCATTCTTTTATAATGGCTTGTGGCTGTTGGGAGAAATTCCAGGGTAATGCAGTATTTCAATCGCTCAACCACTTAGTTTCTCTTCTTTATATGTCTTCAAGTGGCTAGATAATAGAAATTATGAAATTCTTACGCTTAAGTTCATTTTCCTGGTGTTTGGCTGTCTTCTATATGTCAGATGAATTCCTTTGTAACATCGATCATGCTTATAACAGGCAGCAAGGTGGGATCATTGTAGCTGGCCCAGGCAAAAGTAACATATCCTACGTCCACAAGGTTAGTCCTCCTGTCCCCCTCTCCCCTCATGCAAGGACAGCGGGAGACAGAGATTTCAGGTTTGACTTGAGCTCTATTTTCTTGTGGCACATCGATCTGTATGGTTAATTACAATGTGTCAACTGTCGAGCAGGATAAAGAAGCCGGGGATGATCCACCGATTGAAGATGTACTCAAAGCATGCTGTGCATGAAGTTCGTGGTAATTAAACTTATGGAAACTAGTTCGTTATCTTGGGTTTTGCCTCTATTCAAATTACTTTAGTTCACGGCAGCCAGCAGATGCCTATAATGAATGTCTGGAGATTGTTTTGCGGTGGTTGTATATATAGCAGTGCATAGATGAAGGATTGTCGAGCCTGTATTCCTTGCCCCAAACAAGAAATTTGGGTGCTGCTTTGTCTGTTATGTCTGTATATTTATTGGGAGAGCCACCGGAGCTTTGCCCAAGTTGTTGCAAGTTATTGATCATATAATATATCACATTCAATGTGAGTTAGCGAGGTTTTTCTCGCGAGTGATTGTACCGTGCATCTTGTAAGGGTCATCTCGGTGCCATATAATTAAAAGGAAAAAAAAGAAAAAGAAAGAAAGATGGCATTGTGAATATGTAGAATATTTTGAGGTGGAATATTTTATAGAACGATAGATAAAGAAATGAAAAAACACTACTCTCTAATGAAAAGGAGATGTAAAAATGGATTGGTGATATATGGCATGTGTCCAGCTTCTCTTGATATGGCAAGCAGAAGAAAGTGCTGCCTCCACGCGGAAACAGTGCTGTTGATACGCAGTGTGATACTGCACACTATTCATCTTATTGGCTGAGAAAGATGGTTGCTTATATTCGATTGGCAGCTGATAGGTTCTACAATCGGTCACTGGGCTGTTCTTGAGGAAATGGAAGTTGGAAATGAAGCTTTTCATGAATTGGCATCGGTTGATGGTGATCCCAATGGTTTGAAGATTCAATCAGTTTATGCTAATGTGGGTCAAAGAATATGTATGAAGATATTAAGCGGTCAGGGTTTAGGCCGAGTGATTTAGACAACAGAAATATGCATCCTTGTCAACTCCGTCTCAATTCATGTTCCTTCTATGTTTTCAACTCCGTCCAGCATGAAATATGCATCTACTCCGAGGCTCCGGAACCTTTGTCGACTCACGACATACATTCACGACCTTGGTACATGCATATGAAGGGCGCTTATTCTGAAACTCTGGTAGAGAATAAAGCTGCTTTTTTGCTTTTTACAACGAGCCCCTATGTGCAGGTTTTCCCTCTGCCATACAAATTTATGCAGCCCATATTTCCATAGATAGAAACAGAACAAGAAGATAATAATAATAATAATAATAATAATAAAAATAATAATAATAATAATAATAAACTTAAGTACAGAACGAATGGTCTCTACCAAGACTTTGAGTTACAACCTGATCTAGTGCTGTAATTCCCTACACTTCTAAACACAAGCTGACAATTCAAGTTGCACCTTGACTTGACGGCTTCAAAAGGCCCTATTCTCCATATAGCCTTTGATTGTCCCTTCAAATCAAATATTATACTGTTCTGCTTCACTGAGAAGTCCACTATTTTCTTTAGCCCTGGATCTAATGGTATTGGCGTTGACTGCACAACGTAATTAAAGTTTGTAGTGGTGTTTTTGTCGAGGTCGAATGGATATGCCTGCAGTTCTGCTATCTCCATGCCATGAAAGCTAAGAATATACCTGTATGGATCATAATTCATATTGTTCAGGTGTGAGGATTTTATTTATTTTTCTCACAAAATGCACCTCCCAGAAACATACCTGAAATCTGAAAAATCGGCAGGAGCTAAGTTATGATTCTCAGCTCGAACAAGAATCGTTAACTGGGTAGTTAGCGAGCCCGCTCTATCAAAATCAAAAGAATCGAGGTGTGCCGACGTAACGCTAACAGAAGGAACCTTAGGCCTAATGACAAGGTATCCAACGAACACTATAATGCCACCAACGATCAAGGCCACAGTAAATATGGCGCAGATGATAGCTAGACACCAAATTAATGCGTTGGTCCGGCGTCGCGCCCTTCTGGCATGGGCATCTGGGTGGCGTGTGCCGTGCGTCCCTATCGATGAAGGCGACAACATCCGGGAACAGGGAAAGATTGGTTTGTGGTGTTTATTATTTTAAGATGTCAGGTGGGAGAAACGAAATAGCCATGGCAGGAAAGTGGCGACAGACGATCTGGAAGCTGTTCTTATTACAATTAATAACTTGGTGGGAAAGGTTTTGGTATCTTCGTTGCCTTAATGGCAACGCCAGTGTTGCTTGAAGTGTGCATGTAACATTTTCTTACGAAAAGCAATTCGTTTTTTTTTCTCCCAATTTTATGTAGTACTGTATCAAAGGAATCTACTTACATTGTGTTTTGTTCTCCATTAAACATATCGCTGCAACTTTACTAGCGTCCCCCGGGGGCGGGGAGCCAAAAGGAAGAAATTATACCTGAAGTGCTCTGCTAAATCCATACCACATTTTCCCGCTGGAATCCTTGTTAGATTTGAATCCAAGCCAGACAACAATCCAGAAAAGGCAACAACAACGGCCATGACACACCACTTAACTTTATAATAATAACATATCAAAATAAAACTATCTGAAAATTTACCTTTTTTTCTCAAAATTTATCTCCACATTTCTATATTTTATTTTATTTTAAAACTATATATATATAATATCGAGAGAGAGAGAGGGAGAGAGGGAGAGAGGGAGAAAGTACTTAAAAACCATTATAGCCTGTGCGATGCATCTAGATCTTTAGGTATAAAATATAATTTATTTTTGGTAATCTAAGTATTAGGGTAAATAACATTAAGTAATAAATTAATAAAAATTATTTGAATGTACAAAATGCGATATGATATATAGGTATATCATCGGTACAACTACATCAAATTTTGTTCCTTGTGTAGGCGAATTTCCAATTCCTTATCATGTACTATGCTTTATCTATTTTTATAATTCTTACAATCGCAATAATAATAACAATGTCATTCTTATTAAAACTATTATCACTTTTTTTTATCAGATTTCTATTTTATTAATTCATATTAATGGAAGTCAACTTTTGTATAACACATTAGAAGGTGGTATTTCTTATGATTCAATAAATTATATTTAAAAAAAATAAAATCACAAAAATATTATTATTATGTATAAAAAAATTATTTACAGAATAAAATCTTTTTGTTTATATTTTACAATTGTTTTTGTAGAAATCACGAACCATTTAATTTGTAAATTTTCTTTTACATATTTTTAGTATCAAAATTAATTGTGCAACTTTGGGATTTTGCTACTTATATAAGCAAGTTTTCGATGTATAGATATTGTAATTATATGAATAGTTCAATATTCAAATAAATAATTTTTTTATGAATATTGTAATTATAATTAAAGTTTGCTACTTATGCATGCAAATTTTCAATTCCATATCATGTACTATGTATTATCTATTTATGTAATTATTATAATTATAACTATATTATTAATAACAATCATATTTTGTTTTTTTCATGATTTTTCTATTATTTTAATTGATATTATTGGAAGTCAATATTTTTATAATATAATAAAAGATTCAACCCAATATTCTTTTGGAGCCCGTAATGTGTCAATCCCAACATTTTTTCACATACATTTAATGGTCAACATTTTCAAATAATATAACAAATTTATATCATCCACTTTTATCAATGTTAGTTGTTGATTTCAATCTAATTTAACTCTCCACCATCTTGCTCTATCTAACCCTTAAGGAAACAAAATATTAAAAGAAATCCCTAGCCTTGAAAACAGAACCTCACGACCCATTATTTATAAAGTTAATATTTTGTCATTTCCCTAAAATTCCTACCAAACCTAAAGCATTCATTCAAATGATAGTAATCCAAGATGTTCAACAAAAAGGTGTAACAATAAATATAGGAAAGCAAAAAATGTTGATGACATAACATGATAACCACTATCAAATTGAAACCATTTATTTTTATAAAATACAATCCATGTCGTCATTTTACAAAAACTCTAAATTTTCTTTGTAAGATATAAACATTGTTTTGGAGACATGAGCCAACCATTTACCTACCTTTTTGTTTTAATTGCTAGGCCTATCTAGACTCTTCTAAGCCTCTCTCTTTTCCATTCTCCAACACCGTGTTTGTAATACCCCGAGTCGACACGACCACACGGGGGCTACCTTAGAGCGCTTTCGGATTAATCGGCTGGCCCCACAGATCAACACGAGTCTTTTTAGCACGCTTTGTCCTCACTTACGCACTTCCCGAGAAATTTTTAGAAAATTTCCGAAACTTCCCAAGAGGGTCACCCATCCTAAAATTGTTCCATGGCCAGCACGCTTAACTATGGAGTTCTTAGGATGGAATCACCAAAAGGATGGTATACCATGTTGATATAAGTATCCAAATCAATCCTTATAACACTCCGCTCAATTTGGGGGTGTTACAGTGTTCATTGCCGATGTAGATCTGGAGAGTTCCTTGTCCTCGGTCTGCTCACTCCATTTTTATTTATCTAGATTCTTTCACTTTCATCTATTTGAGATTATTTAAAATTCATTCTCAATTTTTTGGGAGTAGATATTTGTTATATTTGATACCTAAGGTTCGATTAAGTTCTTAAGAACATATCATTCTCATTCTTATATCTAGTTGCACCTTTGTCAAGTTGTTTGCACATGTAAATCTAGATTTTCGGTAGCTAATTCAAGTGTATTTTTCTTATTTTTCAATGGTGTCTCTCACTCCTTATTTGAGTTTCCATATTTCTATTAGATACAATGTGGTTCTCATTATCGATTTATTCACATATGTTTGTTAACACATTAATTCGTGAAAAAGTTATATGATCCATGTAAAATTACCCATTTTCACACTTTTTTTTTTCAAAAATTTACC